>JAVJGJ010000014.1:115768754-115791701 GCA_035590215.1 Microhierax caerulescens | reverse complement strand
CAACAGAAGCGACTCGGTGCTTGGGGTCCCGCCTTCTGGCGGTGTTTGTGCTGGGGGGCTGCTGCAGGCCCTGCGGGAGGGGAATCCAGCACAAGCGGGGCTTTGCCTTCGGGGGTGCCTTCTGAGCAGCACAGATCGAAGGCAAGAGCCCTTCCTCTCCATATCAATATAAGATTTCCATAGATTTTAAAAAAAAAAAATAGTAACCATTTTTTTTTCCCCCTTTACTCTTGAAGTATATTAGCTATTGCAGTGCTTTGCAGCTCAGCTCCAGCTGAAGTACACAAGGATTTAAATTAATTTCTTCCTATAATTAACTACGTGGTTACAACGTGGTGGAGGCGATCGCAGTGCATGGTTGCAGTCACACCTTGCTTATGTTGCTCCTGGTGTACCAGGCTCCCAGGAACCACGGTACTAGCACAGTGAGCACGGAGAAGGAATAGCATCAGCAGGTTCTGAATGACCTTTTCGCAGGTAGGGACGAGGAGAGCGTGCTGGCTCAGCTTGTTTGTTCTCTGTGTCGTTTCTGTTAGATCTTGATCACGTTTGTGGTGTGACCTGGATACTTGAGCATCCTAGAATCACTAAGTTGTTTTAAATTGATAAAATCTTCTTTTAGTAATTCTAGTGAGAACTAGGGAGGGTTCCATTTGTTTGTCTTCACTACTTTTAACTTCCTTTTCTCTCTGAAGCTGGAAAATAAAACAAAAAGGAGACTTGAAAAGCAGATTTGTCACGTTGTTCTGGATCATTTTGAGAAGCAGTACACAACGGAACTGGGAGATGCATGGACCAGGGTCAGGTCTGTTGTTTTGGAGAGATGGGGGAGGGAGGGGAGAAGGGGAGAGGTTCTGCTATTATTTTTTTTTTAAGTGCTTTGTAAAATAACTTTTGAAAGAGTCATGGACTGTAACAACTGCTTCAGTTTATTTTCAGTTTAGAACTAGCATAAAAGTGTGAAATAACAGAAGACTAAAACTTGGAAATTTTTAGGTTTTTTTTAGTTGAGGTGTTTCTTTTGGCGTGTGAAGTTTCTGTTCTCCTGTATGCATATGCACTGCAAGGAGACTGCCATCTTACGTGTTTGTGACTGTTGTAAAAACGTGGTCCAAAAAGCATCCTTTTATATTTAACAGCTGTTGTTAGTTTTTTTTCTACAGCTTTATAGCATCTTGAGAAACTGGGACAAAGATGTTAGAAGTACATCCCCTGATTTCTTTCCTTAGAGGAAATTGAATATTAACATGATGTACAGAACAGTCTGTCACTTAATTTGGGCGTTGATCCCACAGCTGCTAAAGAACTGGCTGTGGTATTGAGAGAAGACGTCTTCCCTTCCTTGCTCATAGGGAACACAGCGGAAGAGCCCTTCTGGAGAAGTGCATTGCTTAGCTTATGTACTTTTCAACAGGACTTTGAACAAAAGCAGTTGACTTTGACTTCAAGTGCATGACAAGTGCTCCCATGATCAGTGCCATGTTTTATTTTGAATGGAAAAGCATCTTACGTGATCTTATGTGATTGCAGTCTTAGAAACCATGTCATTCCAGTGAGCACCCTCTTTGGAGTAAAAAGTAGTTTAAAATAAGTGTCTCAGTTGCTTTAAGAAAAAAAAGAAAAAAACCATAGACATATAGCATTAGTTTAAGTGAATCAAATTAAAAACTTTTAGGTTGAATCAATGTGTATTTCATTTTTAGGCAGGGAATGTTCCCGAGTAGTATTTTTTGAGGCTAAATGGAAAAGTTCTGAGAGGAATTCAAATAAAAAATAGGGGAAATCCATGCAAGAAAGGTCTTAAAAAAGTTAACTGAAAAATGAACAAGCCTGTTCCTACCATATAAGCACTGCTTTTTGACTGTCTCCCAGGAATATTTATTGGTTTAATTTCTTCTGGCCCAGTGTTTGCAGAACTTACAAGGAAATTTAGAAAAAAAACACTTCTAAAACCTGCATATTATGGTGTTGGCTATATAACTGAATAACTGTTGCAAAGCCAATGTGATTCTTTTTGTCGCAATATTTACAACTAATATTTCAGTTGGTCTTTGTCCCCAGGGAAATACTTTTTAGTCGGGAAGAGCATCACCCTTCATCTTTTATAACTGATGCAGTTGTTTCTTAAAGAATTAGGAAAACAGAGAACATCTTATTTCAGAAGAAGTTAGTGCCTTAAGTACAATAATTAGAGAAAATGTTGGCTTGATTTTCTCTTAAAATTATTTACCTATATACATTTCTTAATCTTATCTAATCATAATATTTCCTTTTTGATTATACTGGAGTCATCCAATGGTGAGATTGCTATCCTTACATAAGAAAAGGCTTCCTGTGCTATGGAATGCTAATTTTGTTTGTCAGGTTCTTAAATGGCTTTTTTTGTTTTTCAATTTAGAGATGTACTCACATACCCATTGTGCTGGCAGTACGCCATTCTGCTTAACAAGTTCAGCCAGTCCGCTGAACTGGAGACCACCTTGCCTGCGAGGGGATATCATCCTGCCTTTCCAAGAAGTTTGCCCTATCTTCCAGAATCGTTTAAGTGTTACATCAGGAGAGCTCCTGGGAGATTCCCTGCACAGAAACACCAGGCTGGTAAACTGAAAGAGTATTATCTGCTGAACGCTGCTTCGCTGTTGCCAGTGTTGGCGTTGGAAGTGAAAGATGGGGAAGACGTTTTGGATCTCTGTGCTGCACCAGGGGGTAAATCAGTAGCTATCCTGCAGTGTGCCTGTCCAGGTAACGGATCGAGGTGCGCTCAGAAGCTGATCCCTGGCTCTGTGCCATTTCAATTGTGCCTGTTGTCTGCTAGATTTGGAATGGGGGCAAAACCAGAACAGTTTCTATTCCAGGTAGTTCCATGCTGTTTAGTAAGATTTTTATTAAGTCTTTTCACCTAAAAGAGGATGAAAAATATGTTAGTTAAGGTATAGGTTACTACAGACTGATAGACAAAAGTGAAGTACATTAAATGTTTTTGTTTCTCCACTGGTTCCCTTATTGTTAATTCTTGAGAAGTTTCTTAAAATCATGCAGATTTGTTGGTACGTGGAGGTCAGTAATCTGCAATCTTACAATACTTGTACTTTTTTTTTTTTCTCCTCTGCTATCTCTCTGGCCAGTGCTATGCAATAGTATAAGTAAATTTAAGTTTACTGATGTAAAACAGAGCATAACAAATTAGATGTGCAAGATCTAGGCAGAGGGAGAAAGGTTATGATGAAGAATTGGTTTATATCAGTATTTGATAAGCTCTGTGTCTCAGTCTACCTAGATATTGTGGAGGGGCACTAAGATAATCACAGTGTTTAGAAGGTAACAGCAAGCAGCTGCTCAGTTCTTCCAGGCCAGGGAGTAAAAGCGAGCTGTGATTGCTGTTTCCAAGTTTATATGTTAGCTTGGGTAGTAATTGACTCAAAATGTTCACAGCACCTTATGTTCTTACTGATTGAGCCCATTACTATAACCACTAGCACCTGTTGATTCCAGCTGGTTTTCCTTCCCTCTTCGAGAGGAATGAGGTGATGCCAATGAGGTAAATTAAGTATGGTTTGCCCTTTCAAAAGATTTGGAATAATAAAAAAAAATCCCAAACAAAAAACCACAAAAACCCCAACCAAATACTTATCTCGTGGCTGTTTCTGAAGATACCAAATTCTTGCCAAGAACATAAGATGTAAGGAGGTTGATTCTTAATATACCTCAGCAAATGCTAAAATGTACTGTATTGTGTGTGGCAAATACAGTGTAGGACATCCTGTGGAGATAAGGAATTAGAAATGTTATTAAATTAGAAAATAGGACCAAAAGGAAAAAATACCAGGCTGTGTTTCTGGTCTGGGTACAAGCAACACTGGTAAGGGATAATTACTCTGGCTACATTGTTAAAAGTGCAACCAGAAGGCTTGTTAAAACACTTCTAGATTAAATTTCAGATAAGGGATTGGACAACTCAGTTTAGGATACATGAAACTGATGTTTTATTTGAAGGCAATTCATTAATTAATTACAGTCATGTACCTTATATAGGAGCCCAGAAAGGCATTTGGCACTGGTCTTTGGATATGGATCATGTTTAAAGTTGGTTTTACTGTGGAAGTCTATTGCTACAGTAGGTACTTACTACTAAATATTTATGGATTGTTTGGTAGAAGCATGTTGAAATTTACTCTTGTGTATAAAAACTCAGCAGCATTATAAAATGTGCAATAACATAAGCAGGTAAGGTGTAAACTGCAGCAGTCATGGCAAAACAGCAGAACTTCTGAAATCAATGTAACTCCTTATATTTGTAAAAAAAATGGAAAACCAAAAATATTGGCTTTAGAGTGTTTAATTCTTTTTTGTTTGCTTTAATTCTCTAAGGTCAGTTTCACTGTAATGAAAACGATGATTTGAGGTCAACATGGTTGAAACAGACAATAGAATCCTTCATCCCAGATCCTTTCACTAACTTAATAATGATCACTAAAATGGATGGTACACAGATTGGAGATCTTAAGCCTGAATTATATGACAAGGTAATGTTATTACTTATTAGAAAATTATATTTCTGCATTCTGCTTCTTTTCCTTCCTGTGCTGCTCTCTTTTTAATTTTCTTATTGTTTTCTGGCCCCCACAAAAATATCTGACCTATCGAGGGGAACCAAGACCATTTAGCCTTGACAGTGAATTCTGAAGACCTTGCAGCTGTGTTCTTTGCATGATGTGTACTTAGGAGTGGGGGGAACAACTGAGAGCGATTCAGATAGAGAATACTTTTGGAGCAGTAATTTCTTATTCCCCACCCCCCTGATAGAAACGTCTCAAAATAGTAATTAGATTATTTTTGCCTCTAACATGGAAAATAAAGTGTTGTTGTTTGCAAAAGTTAAGTAGATATTTTGTACACAGTGTTCAGAAAGTGAGTATCTTTCTTGTGAATTGTCTTATTTGCTCTTATTTATGGTATAGGTACTGGTTGATGCTCCTTGTTCAAATGACAGAAGTTGGCTGTTCTCTTCTGATATTCAGCAAGCTACACTTAGGCTAATACAAAGGAAAAAGTTATCATCTTTACAATTCCAGCTGCTAAGGTGAGAAGTGCAAAGGAAAGCTATTAAGGGAGCTTTTCATAATTAAGAAAAATTACGTGGGGGCAAGATTTGTCATGTTTAATAACCAAAACCAGGTTTCACCATGTGAATAGTATGTTGTTGCAATGCTGTTTAGAACAAGCAGCAGGTCTAGGTTAACGTGAGTATGAAAATTTGTATGGGGTGATATAAGCAGTAAGGCCCAGATGCTCTGCTCCCTTACTGCTGTACAGTCCTCGTGACTTGCTTATCCACGTATGTGTCCATTTTCACATGATTCTGAACAGGTTGGTACCATATCAAAATATTTTTTGTAAACACAACTAAAGTGGCTGCAGATATGTTCCTCATATCTGCAAAAAACATGTGTATAATTTCTGGTAGTGTAGGGTTTAGATAGTCTATACACCTGCCCAGCTGGGCATTCTCCCCCACACTCCTGGTGGTGGTGGTGGTGGTGGTCGCATTGTCCCTTATGGTTCTTTGTTATAGTCTGTTTAATAATTGAGCTGTAAGTCAAGACAGGTTACCAACCATCACTTAGATCATTATTTAATGCTGCTTCAGAATTTGCTTTCTGGTCTGTTCATATGAAGAGATCGAGTCGACTATTGCACCTTCTTACGTGCTGCTTGAATTTAATACCCATTTGACTATTTGTGGCCCAGAAAGACTACTGATTATAATTGATAGGGTAAAAAAGTAAAAGAATGTGGAGTTTGGTGGGGGAGAGAGGATTGTTTTGTTTATTTTTCAAGAACATCCACTCAATAATCCAAATGGAGGTCGTCCTGTATTACACTTTTTCACGATACCAGCCATAGGCTAGCATTTGCGAAAGGGTTTCAGACTCTACGTTTTTTCTCGTTGGGCAAAAAATAAAGTGACTTCCCAATAATACCTTCTAGACTTGAGTGTTTTTTGAAAAGTAACAGTCACGTCCGAAGTCAATCTGTCAAAGCAAATTGAGGGAAAAAATAACATATTACAAAAAAGAAAGAAAGTTTTTGTGGAAAGTTCCCATTGCAGCAGTTCAAGATAGTTTTGCATGACTTCCAGTTGAAAAAGGCCTAGCAGGAGCCAATGATTTATAACAGAAATATGAGTATCTTATTGCAGTAATGCATCATGTCACCCATTTCCTTTGAAGAAATCAATCACATTTAAAACACTGACCTGTTTCGGTTTTCCCTTTTCAATATTTGACATATAAAATGCAATTTGTGAACCCCTACCAAAAGAAAGCATATATCATGCAGAGAAATTTTGAGAATCTGCATAAATCACTCCAGATCGTAATCCTGAAGTGGAGAACTGATGACAGCATGAACCTTGTTTTTAAAGAAAGGAGACATTCCTGTCGGCCCAAATCATATTTAATTGAATTATTATTAAATCAAGAACTTTGCTTTTGTTGAAAGTGTACTTTACTGTAGCAACAGCAGTAAGAACTAAATTTGTAAGGAGAAGTTCTTTTGAAATGTAAATTCAAGTAGAAGGATGCAGATTTCAGTTTTATTGCTCAACATAGGTTGGAGCAGTTCTGTAGATCGACCAATCTATTTTTGTATGCACTGGAATTTTTTTCCCCCCATCTTTTAAAAGATTTTGGATCATCTGAAATAAATGGTTAGGTTCGAGAGTTAGAGGTTACAAGTGTTATCGGTTAAAATATTTGATACACGCTTAGTAAATGGTATAGCTGTCCACAGTATTTTTATTGCGCCTTTTATCGGATCACTTTAGAATGAATTTCCAACACTAAAGACATCTCAGATCCTGTGTCAAAAGGGAAAAAGGAAATGATAAAATGAGACCAGGAAAGACTATAGATGGTTCATCCAAGTGCATTAGAATTTGGTGAAACTAAAATTGTGGAATGCTACCCTATTCAAGGCTTTGCTTTATGGCTACAGTGCACAATTATAAATAAAATATTGAGTTTGAATCCCAGCTCTGATACTTCCAGTTTAAATTCAGGAAGGCTGAACCTACATTGATCCAGCTGTACTGCATCTTACGTGAGTCAGCTCATGCAGAGCTACCTCCGGTTTATTTATTCAGATTACTTGGTGCTTTATGCTCGTGGGCGTATCTCAGATGCCTCCTGTATCTGTAAAACAAAAACAAGTATAAAGCTGGAACCCAGCAATTTTATTGAAAGTAGTATATGTAATATTGTGTGATTTGAAGATGAAGCTTAAAAGTATGAGGACTAAGCATTATTGCTGTTCAGCAGTCGTATTAAGTATAAGGATAACACACAAATGAGAAGGATAAAAGGCAAAGGGGAGTTCTATTTTCATTTCTGTCAAGTGACACACAGCCCAAAATTTGAGTTTTCCTCTTTCTTAAATAAGGAAATGTTTCACTTGCAATCTTGTAATCTGTTTGTCTGGGTTTGGACATCAGAGAGGAAGGAAAATTATTTTTTGCAACACAGTGTGATTCATTAAATACATAGAAGCTTTAAAGCATGAAGATCTGGAAGAAGTGCTGAAACTGGTGCAGTGATCTTCCTATGCCAATCTGAATAGAATCTGAAATGTAAATAAGTGGCATAAATTCTGACCAGCACATTTCGTAAGCAGTGAGGGCATCACTGATTTGAAGGAAATTGAGATTGTAATGTTTGTTAATACTAAAACCAAAGCATCCCTGCTGAGTGCTATAATCCGAGAACACGCTGCAAATCTTGTTATTATTTGGAGTGTTCATGCAGAAAACAGATTGCAAAGTAAGGAAGGAATGTTCACTTCCTGATACTGAATGCTAGCACAAAATACAGTGGTTCCCATAAGAGAATTTACCAGTGTTGCCAGTTCTCAGATAGAAATTAAATTTTGGTTTAAGCTTGAGTGCATAGTTACTTTTAAACTCTTACAGATGTTGTAATTATTCCTAGACCAGTTACTGCAGCAGAAAGAAACTATGTTAAGGTTCAGCTGAAAATAAATCCAACAGGATCCAATTTAGAAAACACAGCAAAGGCATTCAGACTACTGTAACATGACTGTACACAACATCTCTTAGTAATTAAACAGCTCTAATTGGTGGTTAATAGAGTTCTGGTCCACAGGAGCTCAGACTAACTTTAAAAGATACATGTTGGCTGAGTTTCCTTTTTCACCACTTTTTCCCCATAGTAGTTAGCTATGGGGGAGGTTGTTTTGAATACCTAAGACGTGCACACACAAAGTTAAGAGATATGGGGGAATCTGGGGTGCATGAGAACTTTGAAGTGTGCTTTGGACTATTGGTGACAAAGCAAGCCATACAAAATGGTTGTTTTCCTGCTTGATCTCTTTTGAGTTGCATGTTTTTTTCAGAACTCAGGATGGAGCATTAAACTTGGCTTGAGAAATCAAAAAAAACCCCTTTTTCTTCCTAGTTAATGAAATGTTTCAATCCCTGTCTTACAAATACAATTTTTTTAAGGAGCCATGTCTGGTTCTGTATAACGTGTATCTCCTTTTACAAACCCTATGTAAGTGGGGCACAGTAGTGAGATAAAAAGAACTTTTTTGCTTTGAATATCAGTTATAACATGGTATTTGAAATTGCTGATCTTTTTGAAGAAAATGTTACCAGAACTTTTGAGGTTATGTTGGATTTTTTCTTTCTCATTGAATAGTTTGGGCGGCAGGAGGGTTGTGCACATGCACTTGTAAAGAAAAATAAAACAAAAAAAACTTCCACCCCAATATTCGGAACCTGTTTTTCTGAATTAAAGGGTACTTAAACCATTAGTTAATGCCATATATAAGTAACCAGGTGTTGCACAAGTGGCTTCATAAAGCTTTTGATCTGTTTGCCTTGCTGCTTCAGTCCCTGAGCAGACTGCTGATGGTGCAGCCACACTGTGTGCTGGTTTACCAGTCTGCACACATGGGAAGTAAGCAGATGGACTGTTTCCTTTGAGTTATCAGGTAGAATTGGCAACCTAAGTCTCTAAATGCTAATCTACATGCCACAGGACCTGCTTTATTTTCTCCAGTCCAGACCTTTGGAAATATATCTTACTTGGAATAAACATTAAAACTTCTGTTGGAAAGGTGGGACACAAACCTAAAGTTACAAGCTGCTCTGTTTTCTCTGGTGTGTGAAAATCCGTTACATGGTTTTATAGAATATATATATAGTCATAGATTTATTTGTTGAAAAAGAGTCTTTTTTCACATGGCTAGTAAATGATTTACTAGAAAGATCCCAGTACTCCTTTTCCCACTATCAGTGTCACCTTTATATTTGTGCTGAAACGTAGTTTTCTGCATGTACCTAGAAGAGGAGCTGTGAGCTCTTTATTGTGGGATTTGGTTTTTTTTTCATTGTAGAGTGAAGGCGAAAAAAAAAATTTATAACTATGCCATCATATATTTAGTATACGGTATCACTGTACCATTTCTGCTTTGATTTAGACAAAAGCCTTATAGCACATTGACATGTAATGATGAAGTAAAAAGATACTTGGTATTAGCTAGTTGCCCTGTCCAGGCCAAGTGATTCAGTTTTGTTTATGACTTGCTACTGATAAAAAAAAAAATCTCAGCTGTTAATGTTAATTGCAAAGGCAAGGAGAGCCAGTGTCTTGAACATTTTAAAAAAATTACTGTCATAAAGTTGCTTGAATGTTAGTGTCAAGCATTGAAAGGATGGCAGGGCTGAATGTTGTGGGGGAAGGAGAAGCACAACGGAGTCCCTTCAGCTGTCTTGTGCCACAGGTTTCTCTCTTGGCATGTGCTGGATTCCTGCACAGGAGTTCCCTGAATGAAGTTCAGGGATGTTTTAGAGAGGCATGTAGAAAAGTGGAGGAAATTGCATTGAGGATTATTTCATCACACTACTCCCAGTGTCTTTCCCTGGAATTTTTCCCTTTGCTCCTCTGTAGCTGACCATTTAATCCACTTGTTCGTAACTGTCTAGTCTGTTAACTCTACTGGGAACTTTTTAGACTTGCAACTGTTCAACCAGCAAATCTTCTGTGGGTTACGTGAATGATTCCTCCTTTAACGACTTTCTATCTTAGAAAAACAGAGTAGTTTATATAAGCTGGGGGCCCCAGGCTCCAAACTGAGCGTGCTGTCCTGGACGCCTTGCTGTGCAAACAGTGTTCCCTCTCTGTGCATCCTTGCCCCCGCTCCAGGTGAAATGGTTATATAGCTGCTCCCTGGACAAGGGGACTTTGGTTTTTCTTCTAATTTTGAGTCCTGTAATGTGGCACATTTGTGCTGTGCCATTCCCCAAAACACTGTTGGTTATGTTACTGGAGGTACGAGTCATTTTACTTGGTTTTTTAGACTTGTGGTTGGTTTGAATTTCTTCACAATGAGTGCATGCTGTGGCCTTCGTTGTGGCTCGATGTTGTCTTCCATCAGAGGTGTTAAAATAAATAGTTTCTGATTTTAACTACTGCCTGGTTCCTTAAGCCTTTGGCAGTGCCCTGTGAGTCAAGTCCCTTACGATATGTTGCAAAACCAAGTTTATTGAATTAATAAATAACTGCACGAATAAACAGATAAACTACCCAGCAGCTAGGTATTTGTTTGGGGGTTACAGATTTAAAGTTGGGCACAACTTTTGCTTTAATTCCACCTTCAGCCCTTTCTATGTATACCCACATTTCATAAGCTGTAAGGAAGAACAACACAAGCTATGTGGCAGTGTCTGTAGTGGGCTTCAAAGGTCTTTTGTTCTCCCTTCTGTAGCTGAGAAGGTTCTGCTTGGTTTATGTATGTTTTTCTTTTTGCAAATAATAAGTTTTAAGTTGAGCAGAGGGATGGACCTCTGAGCTTATATAAGGTAGGAAGGTAATTCTGGGACGACTGAATCAATGGAACGATTGCGGGTTTGTCACAGTGTGGCTGCTGGAAGCTAGCCAGCTAGAAGCAGCCTTGCTGATAATGATGCTGAGTGTGTGAAAACCCAGCAGGCCAGCATGTGGGGCAGCTGCAGAGTTGAGAGTGGAAGCAAGATTCATAGGCGTTGCACTGGCACTTGTGGCCCTGAAGTGTGAGAACAGGAAATAAACCAATCTGTTCCCATCACAAAGGCGCTGCCATCCTGGTGTTGCAAAAGAAGTCTCATAGCCCCAGTTAACAGTGTGAGTATTTCAGAAGTCACCACGCATTAAAGGAGAAAGCTCAATAATGTTAACCAAAGGTTTGATCTTCGCTGTATAAGAATTGAAAATTATTGGCTATCCGTATGTTATTTATAAGAATTTTCAGGACAGATTTTGGCTACAGCAGAACAGGGTGGGTTTGGGGGGTTTGTGGTGTTTGATTGGTTGTTTTTTGGTTGTGTGGTTTTTTTTGGTGGCTATTCCCCCTTTTACTTACAGTCAGTGTAATGATGAAAAAAAAAAAAAAAAGCAATTCACGTTTCTCCTGTTGCTCCTATGTTATTCTGAACTGCAGTCTCTCTACAACAGGAGCACAAGGAGTACATGCTTGGGGTATGGAGAGAATACTTCAACTAGTGTCTCTGTCTCCTGTGCACCTCTGTCACCACCCATCACGAAAAATTAGAAAATTGGTATTTTGACCAAGGAGGAATTTCCTTATCTTTTTGACTCAGTTTGGATAAATACAATTAAAACCTTTTAACGTGCAGGCCATATTACCATAATGTATCTGGACTCTTGTAAACAAGAGGAAGAAAGAAATGTGTGATATCTTTTAGTCAATAAAAATAATAGGTTGAGGATAAAAGCAAATGCATCTTGAGATGCTTTGTTTCTTGAATAGGTTATGAAAGGGTTGGCAGTTTTTATTCTGATCGGACATTATCTCATATATTGAGCAGAAATACATCCCAGTTGCCAAGAGATGGCACTGTTGAAGTGTTGTATTATTTTAAAATTGCCCTAAAATATATGTAATCTTTTTGCTTTAATAGTGAAAATGGTTGAATGATTAGCATAATTAATGCTGACCCTTCTAATGGCATGCAACATAAACCCAAGCACAGGAGGAGTGGGTTGGACATGCAGGTGCTAGCTGTAGTATGAAATATATATTTATTAACTGCCTATTTTTAAAAGGATCTTTGAGACACCAAGACTTTTAGAATGAACAAAATGTCAGCCTGTCATGTTTAATTTTCTGTAAGTGAGAAAAATCCTTTTTTTGGGTTATGGCTAGCAACATTTTACTTGCATGTTAGAGTGTTTTGGTTTTAGAAGTTCTCATGTGGCTCTGGACCGGTCTTTTTTCACTGAGAAATAATAATAGTGCTGTGATTTCTCTTAAATTATTGTCTCCATTGTTAGGTTTAAAGTTAATCTCGAGAAATAAACTAAATAAAACTCCTTTAAAATAATATATTTCTTTAAAAAAAAATCTAATCCAGTACCCTTGTAATATGAGGGGTTAGATTGCTGTAAATCATCTTCTGTACATCCGACTTCCATAGCACAATATGTAAAACCTCATTTAAAACGAGGAGGGGAGCAGTCTGCATGTGTTGAATTGTTTCAGAGTTCTTCCTGAACATGGACATCAGCCATCAGCCACCCTTTTGTTTGGATTACAGATGTGTCTTGCACTAATGGGCTGGAAAGATTGAAGTGTGGATTCAGTGGCTATAAACTGATTATGTCAGCAGTTCAAAGCAAGTGTGGAGAAGCATCCCACAAGTTTCTCTAGAATGATGTGCCAGTGAACCTCACACTATCCTGCAGTTTTCCAGCTATTGGAATTCCAAACTATTGATGACATTTTCAAATCATGAACATTTTAGACTGTTTGATATCACTCACTTTGGTCTCCTAAGCTGTGATAAGCTGATACATACTACAGTTGTGTGCAGAACCCCAGAGAAGTGCTGACTTTATTTTTTTTCTTCGACTTAGCATGTACGTTGTCTTGTAATGTGCAATAGTACTTGCAGTTCTCTAATGTGATTACTTCTGCATACCATTTCGTGTCATCTCCTGGAAGAACTAATCTTGGAGATCTTGTATATAGGCCATCATACCTGATCAAATAGGCATGGCAATGGATTATCATGCATTTCACTGATTTTAGTCTTTTCTGCTATGCCTTGACTATCTTATGGCACTAAACCAATAACCTCACACCTGCAGTGGTGTAGTATGATAGCATGCAACAAAAAGCGTGAGTTACACATATCAGCTGCCAACAATGGTGCTTCTTTAGGGTCTTGATTGCAAGTACTAAAGCCAACATGGTTGTAGGGAAAAGGGAACAAGTCATGAGTATCCCTCCAGGAAAGGTTTCTTGAGCTTTTAATATTTGCTCTTATGCTTCTCTATATGAACCTTGAAACTTTGCAGTATTAGTGCCTCTAACGTGTAAAGTTCATTATGGTAAATGTACATACCTGAATCTAAAATTAGGAAATTAAGTACAACTGGATCTGTATTTAAACTGAAAGTTGTAGTTCTTTAATAAACAGGAACATCATCTGTACCACTGAGAGAATAACTGCAGATTGATTAACTTCAAGTAATGTATTTTATTTTTAAACAATGGATCATAGTAAGAGGAAGGTGAAAAAATATTTTAGGGTCTTTTGCCCTAGCCTCCTTTTTAATCATTCTAGATTTAGAGACCATTTTTGGAAGTTACAAAGTACCTTATAAACAGGCACCAGATTCTTTCAGCTAAGAGTTGAGCTTTCAGTAGGAATTTGGTGTGAGGATAATCAAGATACCAAATGTAAGAGGAATCTTAAGTTCTTAGCTGATGCAGTCATAGTAGCAGTGGGGGGTCCTGTTAGATGTCCGTTAGTTATGCTCCAGCTCCGACCCATCCCTTGGATGAGCTTGCTTCCCTCCATTGGTTACGGAGGAAGATTAGTTTTTTAAATTACTTGAACAAATTATCTTAGGAATGAATTCTCTGTCGTGCTGATGACAGGGGGACCAAACTCTCTGAATCTGCTTAGCCCAGCATGGTATCACCCTGTGACTTTGAGCCCAGCACTTCTTCACTTTGAATTTTGCAGCTCGGTGCAGGTTTATCAAAAGCCAAGCACGGTTTAATCAAGGATGGCGTTCGGTTGACTTTGAACACAGCCACTGAAACAACTGTTGCTGAACTTGACAAGATGGATAGATACATTGATTAACCTTGCAGCATAAAGTAATCCTCCTTAGATATTTTAATTCATAACTTTGGTTCAGAATAAAGATAACTGCACTAGGCAGCCTGACCTTTTTGGGTCACAGGCCAGTGAAGATTCCCAAGCTAAGGAGGCTTAGA
Organism: Microhierax caerulescens; assembly: GCA_035590215.1. Lineage (NCBI taxonomy): Eukaryota > Metazoa > Chordata > Aves > Falconiformes > Falconidae > Microhierax > Microhierax caerulescens. The sequence goes on along the minus strand of JAVJGJ010000014.1, from coordinate 115,777,394 downwards.
TTTAGGGGTTTTTTAATGTGAGATTTTTGGGATTTCATTCAGGAGAATCCTGTGCTGCTCTTCCCTCTGAATCACTGCTCCATTGACAGTTGCAGGAGCGTGGTGCCTTTGAAAGTGTTTTCTTGAATGGTTGTTGGAAAAGGACACTTCCTGAGTGTCTAGGCTTTTAATCCTGTAAGCTGTAGCTATATTTACTTTTTTGGTATATGCCTTCGCCTTTTACCTTTTCCACTTTTCTTACTTGTTTAGATATTCATGTAGAATCCATGTTACAGGTAGGAAAGCAGTTGCCGTTATCTGCGGCTGTGGGTAAAGTTATCAGGTACGCTAAAAGTACATCTTGATTGTTATGCAAAAACACTTTCACATTTTCAAGCCAGGTAGCTGTCCTTTCATGGCTCGGCATTCCTGTATGCATGGAAATGGTGTAGCTGGAGGGGGAAGCTCCGTGAAAAGGAGTAAAGTAGGTGATTTCTAATAATACTGTGAAGATAAGCTTACCTTTATGAGAGTCCATTTAGACTTCAGCCCTGTTCTCTTTGAATTCTAGTGTGAAAGCTAGAAAGCAACTCTTACATGGGGGGGGGGACAGGAATATGTTTTTATGTTTTCCAGAACTGGTGTGAGGTCAAGGAGACAAGGGATTAGAAGGTTGTACATTCCTGTTCTGCTTTACAGTAGTTACCGTCCGTGTATCTGGGCTCTCTGTGGTTGCTCAGGCCAGCCAGAGAGCAGCCCTGCCCTTTGAAACGGACGGCAGGACAGCTGCAAGCCAGCAAGGGAGCTGGAGAGACGGTGGGGACAGCCTGGAGCTTCGTGTCCAGTGCTGGTGCTCTTGTAGCCTGCTATGGAGTGCCTGTGTGTTGGGGTGCAGAGGGGAGGAAGGATGACTATCTGGAGGCAGGCAACTCAAATGCGTGCTGGTAACTCTATAAAGTTTTAGAAAATGAGATCTGGAAGGGACATTAGGATGGCACCTGCTCTGTTGTATGGTCTCAGGGTGGCATTGTAGATGTTGTCCTATATCAACCTGTGTCTAAAACATTCTCAAATGTTTCTACAGCCTCTCAAAAGCTGCTCAGAGGTCTGAGAGAAGCTTGTGGGTTTGTGATGGCTTTAGCTGATTTTGGAAGTATCCTAGAATGAGTCCATTAGGCCCAGTTAAACTGAAAGTATTCAGACTGTCAAAGTACTCTGTAACCTGCTCTTTACCTATAAGAGGCTGAACTTGAACTGCTCACTCATTTAGGCTAAATGTGCTAGCCATCTGCTCACTCTCCATCTTTTTACTGAAGATTGATACAACAAAGGCATTAAGCACTGATTTTTCTTTGAGCATCATCAGTTGAGAGGGCTACGCTAAAATTGGAGTAGTATAGATTCCAGTAAAATACGTACTTGGCTTGCTGATTAATGTAACCGAGATTCATAGAAGAAACGAGCATAATAATGTGTACTCTGCCCAGAGAAACAGATTGGGTATGATATGCAGGAGTTTTCACCTGGGAAGGTGAACGGAGTTGTATTATCTCTGGCTGAAACAGTCATTTTTCCTGGTGTTTCCTCATTATTTCAGACAAGACTTTCAGAATAGCTTTGATCTGTGATCTTCTTTGATCCTGCTTGTGATTAGGCTTTTCTTTATTGATTCTTTTCCTGAAAAGGCCCAATCCAGTTAAAAGGACTTACCTTTTTCCCCTGGTATTTTCTTCTTTTCTTTTTTTTCTACTGTTTTTGTTCAGATATCACCCTTGGCAAGTCCTCAGCCTGCCTCTGGAGGAATGGCCATTTCAGTGGCATTGTGTTTGTTTATCTGGGCTCAGAATCAGGTTCACTGTGTTTGAGGGCTGCTCACCTCAACTGGTTTGAGAATATGTTGTGTGTTTGGGGTTTTTTTCCCATAGATTTTTTTTTCTTTTTTGGGGGAGGGGGGGCGGGCAGGGGAAGGCAATGCAGTATTGTCAGTACTATCTCCCAATCTAAGATTATTCAGTGCCTTTCCATACAGCATGACTCTGTGTATCACTGTGCTCCACAAATCCATGCTTCCAGTATCTGCCCTGCCCTTGTGCACCCGCTGAATTCCCAAGTGGCATACCTACAGTCCCTCGAGTGTCTACCTTGTGGGCTCTCTGATACTTGCAAGCTGAGTAACAACATGCACTTGTGCAGATTCTCTTTGTTTTAAACAAAAGAAGTTTTGTTTAGGGAACAATTGTATTTTAGTGTATTATTTGCTTCAGCGCAGTAGTATCTGTTTTCCAGCAGCAGCGATCTGTCTGAATACTAGCTTACAACTCAGTCTTTGAGCCGTTATGTCCTTGAAGGCTCCAAAGTGTATGATTAAAAGGGATTATCTTAAAAGAGCATTTTAATGGCAAGTGAACCTTTAATGTAGCTTCTTCTCTCTGTTACGTGGTGGTACCAGATCTGAAGAATGCTATTCTGTGGTACAAGGTGTAGGAATTTTCTCCTAACTCTTAATTTGTAGTAGGTGAATATGGATGACATATCTCATTTCTGTGCTCTCACAGGTTATATTTTATCTGTCTGAGAAAGGGTCTTGCAGATCTGTTTTAATGGAAAATAAAAAAAAATGAAAAGTTTGCTTCAACTCAGTTTCAGTGGGGAAGTGAAAAAGAACCTCTGTTCTGTCTACCAGCAGTCATGAATCTTTCAGGATACTTGAAATCTTAAGCCACTGTTTTGCCTTTTAGTCAAAATTTGTCAACAGGTAAAGGGCACGTAAACAAACAGTATGATCCAATACGTCACACTTCCTTAAGAAATCCGGTTGAAAAGTAGTGGCTCAGTGAAACCCCCGAGTTCTCTTACCTGCTAAATAAGTTGCAGGATTTGCAGAAATCTTGGTAAAATTACAGCTCAGTAATTAGTTTGGGCTATTACTGCAGTTGGACATTCTGATATTTGTTCCTGCAAGCAGCTAGCTAAGTATCTAACTAGCACTTTTGATGTGGTGTAACCCATTTTGTATGCACAGTTGTAGCGTTTCCACAGTTGTGCTGTGCATATGAATGTTTGAAGTATGTACTGCAGCTCTAAATGGATGCTGCTTTCTTCGTGTCACTGTTCTACAAAAAATACCTTCTGTTAACTGAGAATGCATTAATAAATGAGGAGGGAAAAATGCGTTTCAGGTAGTTTCCTGAACTGTCAGTTATATACTTTTAAGATGTTTTGATTATGTTATTTATCTTTATGCCTATTTGTAATGCTAGATTTGTAAGTCTTCACATGTTCCCCCACCCCCAGTATGTTGCTTCATATGTTGATTTTTTTTTTTTCGTTATTTGCAGGTCTGCTATTAAAGCATTGCGTCCTGGTGGATCGCTGGTCTATTCTACGTGCACTCTCTCAAAGGCAGAAAACAGCGATGTGATAAATCTCATTCTAAATTCCTGCAGTGATGTTATGCCTGTAGACATAAGTGAAATGGCCAAAGCTGTTTCTCAGGAATTCGCTTTTCTCAGTGGTACACAACAGCATGAACTTCTGGTTCTCCCAGAGAAAGGGAGAGCGTGGGGTCCAATGTACATAGCTAAATTAAAGAAAATTTAGTCTGCCTGATGCCTGTTAGGTTTTTTATAAGCGATGTGATAAATTAATATTTTTAGTACCATATGTGTATATGAATGTGTCCAAGGGAACTGAATTTAGAGTGTTGCAGTTTGGTATCAGCTGCTGCCTGATAAAAAGGAAGCTAGACACCTGACTTAGTTTAACTTAAAATACTGAATGTGTCTTCAAACGTGGACTTGTGGGCCTCTGTGAAGTCCTTATGAAGTCAAGGGAGCTTTGTGGTGTTTTCAAGGTGATGCTCTTAAATGGATTTTTGTCCTAGAATAGGGGCCTAATGCACTGTTTTTTTGCACTTTTTTTTTTTGGTTTCTAATTGCTAATTTGGTTTTAATACGGTATGTTTTAAAATAAATGGTTTCAATGGTCTGAAGTCAAGGAACTCCTGCATTCTTTCTCAAACACGTATAGAAATCTGTTTTTCTGTAAGAACCGATTTGTATGCAGAGTCTGTCATCTTAAGCACTGACTATTCCAAGCACTGACAAAACAGGTTTCATATTTGCTAAGTTGTTTACTGGTTAAAAATTGCCTTTTGTTTACAGTTTGCAAAGGTCAGTGGCTGTATCAACACCAGCTGCTTCTTTTTTTTTTTAATATTTTTATATTTTTGAGCTTACAAACATACAATTTGAAAGAGTAAATTATGTTGAAATGTCCTTAAAACAGCAGATTTAGATGTGTTTAGCTTTGGTACTCAGTTCGTGGCATAACGCAGTATATCCAGCAGTCTCTAGAGCACGTACTTGAAACAGAAGCTGAATGATTAATAACCACAATGATAGCACAGTATTCAGAGAGTTTTGTTACATAGTTACAGTCACCACGAGCAGAACAGACAATCTGGAGTTAAGAAATGAGTTAAGAAATGCTACATGAATTCGTCATGTTGTACCTGAAAGATGTGTGAGGAAAGAGTCGCAGTGAGGAGGTATACTGGTGGTGCTTATAGGTTCCTTAATTCCACTCCACAGTGCCATGGGTATAGACATGTGTGCACGCGTTCACGCATATGCACACGCAAACTACATCTTACTGTGCCTGTCAGTGGATCGTGTAATGGGGTATATATTAGGTCAGATGCTTGTCTTGAGGTAGAATGAGCCCCTTTCATCCCTCTCTGAGCAAGGAGTCCTTTCCCTGATAGAAGCATATAATAATAATTGTTGTTTAAAGAATGGTGTTTTTTTTTCTAGTAGATGCGTGGCACGTGGAAATGTGTGTGAGAGTGTGTACATATATATTTCATATGCTTTGTGTGTACATATTTGAATATATGTAATTGCACATTTTTTGCAATCACAAATAGGACTCGTTAATACAGGGTTTTGGTTGTTGTTTGGGGTTTTTTTGTGGTTTTTTTTTACTGAATACAAAAGAACACCAGCTTGTAAATACTGGAAGAAACACCAAGTTGCTGATATTATGCACCTCGTTAACAAAGGCAGGCATAGCGTTGGTTGCATGAGGCCATCTTTAAGGAGCTCTGTGTAACCATGCTGGAAATGCAGTAATGCTTCAGATTCTCCAGTGATTCTGTTGCCATGAGCTCACAAGTACTTACTACAACTGTGACTGAACTGCCTTTTGTCTCTGAAAAATTCAGTTGACTTATCACTGCCTTTACTCTCTGCTCGCCTTGTGACACCGATGAGGCTCAACTGCATTCACGGCAGTTCTTGTGGTACACCCATGGTCGCAGAGCACTTGACATTTGTTCCTGCTCTGAACGTTGTGGCTGCTGGGAGGGTCCTGTTGTAGCATCTAGAGCAGTGAGAGGGCAGCGCTCAGAAGGACAGCACCTGAACTGAAGAAAATAGTAGTTGCCTAAAAGCAGATGCTGGTTGTGAGCAGTAGCTTTGGTTCTGCAGGCTTCCGTGACTAAGAGGGGGATGGGTTAGGCAATTTGCCCTCAGAACAGTGTCTCGCTGCTGCACCGTTTGCTGAAGGAAGTAAACGCATGATGTACTCTGCCCCTTATCATTTCCCCTTACTTTGTGATGAAAAATGTTTCAGGTGCCCCTGTAGTCTTAAATTGTCAGCAGTGCCTCTGAAAACTTAAGAGGATATAAAGCGTATGCAACTTGAGGCACAGTAGCTCCTAATGTATGCAGATGATACTGCGTTCCTATGAAAAGACCTAACAGCATCTGTCCCAGAAACATTAAATGTAATATCCAGATTTGGAGTCATCTCAGGCTACTGGATGAAATAACAATACCTTTGTCAAAATGCTTTCCATCAGTTTTATTTGCCCTGTGGAAATTGAAATGGAAAGCCAAGAATGTAACTTAGTCAGGGATGGAATTAAAATATGTGGTTAAACTGAGCAGCTGAGGAGAACGTGGGCTAGGTAATCACAGAAAGAACAAAGGGATCCTGGAAAACTCAACTTCTCTCGGTCGTAGCATATGGGTGAGTCCCTGTGAACTGCATTGCGTTAGACCTAAATTATGCAGCGAGGCCTCCTGACGTATGTAAAAGCTGCACTGAGTTGTGCATGAGCCTTTGCTGATCTGGAGTTCCTTTTCAACGAGTCTAAAAACGCACCAAAAAAGGAGAGGAAAAAATGAGGCTAATTAATAAGCGGTACTCATTTTGCGCTGTAGCAGATGAATGCTAGTCCAGAGTGCTGTGGGGTTTCTTTCGTTCTGTTCTAATTGTTTCCGGCTGATGACGGGGATTTGGGAAGTACTTGTGGAGGGAGGGGGGGTGAGAAGGGAGAAGCAGGAAGGATGGGAGACATGCCTGTAGGCATAAGGGCAAGCTGCACACATGTTGGGAAGCAGCATCCACTGAAGGGTACTTCTTGAAAAGGTTCTGTGTCCATTCAGGTACCTCTTGGATACTTCTGATGGCATAAGATGACTCCTGTCAGCTTCAGGACAAGGCTGCAACGTTTTCCCAGGGAACTGTAGCTGATTTCCTTGCTGTGCCCTGCCACCTTTCACCAGCAGCACTGATGAGGAAACAGGGTAGCAATCAAGTCGGCCTCTCTATCTTTAGAGGAAATTGCAGCCCCGGGGAAAAGGCAGGTGAGCAAGATGAGGGCAAGAAAATGACTGTTTCTGGTGGATTGTGGAGTCACCAGAGAAATCATCATGATCTGTAATGAAGGCAAGCAGGAGAGTGTTTGTGCAGCTGCTCATGATCATACGCATAGCACACATCAGTACCAGCGTGCCTCGGAGGCAGCACAGATAACTGGAGCTCAAATACTATTGTGCTTTTTCTGCCTTTCCCTTTTTAAAACATACAAAATGTAATTTCCTTGTTAGGTTCAGGGGTGGAGGGGGGTGGGTGACACAATAAGAAATGAAGGCCTTATGTAAAGGCAACTTCAGTGTTTGCCAAATTTTATCCTTTATTCAGTGACATCTGACACAATTCAATTATGGCTTGTCAAAAGCATTCTCCACTGTGGAATAGAGTGGAAAAACAGATTACACACAAATGGCTGTGGACTGTTACAGTCAACTGGGGGACTAATGAACTCTTGGCTTCCTTAGTAAGACGTGCAAAGAGAAGGTGAAGCACGCCCTAAGAGGAGTAAAATGAAAAGATCAAGACAACAGAAGTGGAAGAAAAATGTGAAAGACTGAAGAGTAGATGCTGTGGCTTGTAGCGTGGAAGTAGCAGCAATGCAGCACCCTGCACGGGGAAAGGTCTGTGAGCGTCTGGGTGCTGGGGGGAGGAGAGGGGGGGGAGAGCCACAGTTACATGGTATAGACGGGTAATGTGCTGGGCTGGGAGGATCCCCTTAGTTCCTTTGGCTATTTTGGGAGAAAAATCTCTGTAGAGGATATCAATCATGAAAACAGCGGGAGGCTTGCTCTTAAGTGGTGGAGGGTGTTTAAATTATCTATAAGCACTTAAATAGAGTATGGCTGCCTGTTTCTTGCAAAATGAATGTCTGTGTCAGCGCTGTGTTTCCGTCAGAAAAATTGATCTGGTGGGAGCAAATTTTGAGAATCTGATCTGGCTTAAATGGTCTGTTCTGTAGTAGAGTGTAGCTTACCGGTAAGGTGATTTAACTATGCAATGCTGTGTGTAAACGGGACCCTTGCAGGGGACACTTGAACAGCACGTACTGGTAGTTTCATAACTTCCAGGTAAAACTGAAACTTCAAGTTCTCAGTGACCAGTTGTCAAACTCGGATCAGGGAACCGGGGGCAATCGCAGTCCCTAGTCTTAGCTTTTAGATGGTGTTGCCGTGTCCCCACCACATGATTTTTGACTAAGGTTAGGTTTTTATAAGTCAGATCATAGCAATCATGAAACATTTGTCAGAAAATGCTTTCGTTGGCTGATCTTCCTGGCTGCCCCTAAGATTTGAGGTCAAGCTCTAATGGCCTCGAGGGTTTTATTTTCTTAGTAGTGGTACATAGTTTTCAAAAGGGGTGAGCATCAGAGAGCTCCCATGTCTCCATTTAAAAAAATGTGCTTCAGACGGTACCAAAGTAAAATGCCTCGATCAAAAAGTCACAACTGCTCTTGAAAGGAAGGGATTGAAGGTAAACCTGGCTTTCCTGCCAGTCTTTGTATTTCGCTGAAGAATTTTCACTACCCTACAGCTGCGTTTAAGGTGGTCATTTACAGAAATGTTTTCTCGCTGTTTGGCTTTGCAGTGGTCCTACAGATGTGGCAGTACTGTGGTCGCTTCCAGTGTGCCATGGATGTAACTCTTCGTGGGTTTTGGGGAAAGGAAAAGATCCACTATCCTAAAACCACAGGTCACAGTCAGTTCTACAGTAACAAGTTGGGGTGGGTTGGCCCTGGCTGGACCCCAGGTGCCCGTCCAGCTGCTCCATCACCGCCCTCCCCAGCTGGGTGGGGGAGGGAAGGGATATGGAACAGCTCATGGGTCGGGATGGGGGCAGGGAGGTCACTCAGCAGTTACCATCATGGGCAAACAGGCGCAACCTGGGGAAATTAATTTATTAGCAATCAAATCAGAGTAATGAGATATAAAACCAACTCTTAAAACACCTTCCCCCCACCCTCCCATCTTCCCAGGCCCACCCTCACCCCCGGTGTCTCTC
>JAVJGJ010000014.1:115757026-115768553 GCA_035590215.1 Microhierax caerulescens | reverse complement strand
GGGATTTTATTTCCCCCCTCACACCCGCCGCCCCCGAGGCGCTGCCACCGCGGCTGCTGGGCTCGGCCCTGGCCAGCACTGGGGCCGGCTGGGCTGGCACTGGCTCCATCAGGCACAGTGGAAGCTTCCAGAACCTTCTGGCAGAAGCTGCCCCATAGCCCCCACTGCCAACACCTTGCCTGCAGACCCAGTGCAGAAGGGCACCAAAAGTTGTTGCAGAACTAAGAGTTTTGTTAAAGAAGACAGAAGCACTAGAAGGCAGCACAGCTACCCAAATTTGAAGGATGCTAGTGCTTCAGCTCATTAGTGCCATTCTTACCGTGTTCTTTCCAAAATGATGCTTCCCTGATGTATGGCTTTCATCTTTAATGACCATAACTGTTTGGCCTGACCTTACTTCTGACAAAGCTAATCAGATAACGCCGTCAAAACAGGCAAGAGGCTCGATTGCACGCAGCATCAGAGTTGTCTCAGCGATCCGACAGAGATCTGGGGTGACTGTTGCTGTGTGTCTGTCCCCCAGGCGGTTCTGGTGCCACGCTGCTGTGCCAGCACCGGTGTCAGGGTGGGCCCTGACGTGACCCCTCCTCATTCTCCCGCTGTCTCCAGTAACTTTCTTTGCTGTTGGGGAGATCTCTGGAGGCACATGTCTTGCTTCTGTGAATGAACAGCTTTCAAACCATCGTTCTGGTTTTGGGCACAGGGTAACGGGGCAAAACTTCTGCCTCTGAATAGGTGTTTTTGTAGCACCATAGCCTCCTCGAGGTCCCTTCATTTGAAGGTGCATAAGAACATAGCATGTATTTTAGATGCACTTTTCCCCTGTTTTTAATGTATTCAGTGTTTATTAAACGTCCTACCCTGAAAGAGGCAGGAGGCTGTGCCCTCTGCCCTAACTAAAGCTGGGTAAAGCCCAGAAGTGTGATAAGGCAGCAGGGAGTGGATGGGCGAGGAGCAACATGAAATTAACAACAGCATGATGGCTTCATTTTTTTTTAATGATTTCAGCCTTATTGAGAGCTGTTCTCAGTTGTTGAGAGGATGGGCTCAAGACTTGTCGAGAATTCTATGTGTTACTGAGAATTAAACGGTGGCTTCTAGACTAACCGGTTCACTGGATTTTGCCCAGGAATAACTGTGGCCCCAAACTCCCCGTTCAATCTGGCTGACGAAGGAAGAACTGCCTGTATCGAAGGCTTCGGCGCTGCGCGCGTGTTACGGATATATTCTCGAAAAGGGTCTCGCCTATCGCCACTTCCAGCTCCCTGCTTCAGCAGGTCTCCGATGTGCCTGCCACACAGTGCTAAAACTCCACCACAAAGGTTTCGGGGTTCTTGTCTCCACCAGAGCGTAGTTTGGGAATGATGTTACGTTAAATTCAGAGAACTAAATGATCGGTTCGCCTTCCTGCCTGCTCCTGGTGTTCGTCATCACGCTGGTAACTAGTGAGCAGCTACTACAGCCTGCGTTTGGATATGGTGGGCTATGAAAAGCAGGGAAACATGTAACTGATAGAGTTCTCAAAAAGTATTCTAATTGTCCCAAAGTGAAATAAGATGATCAGAGCAAATTAAGAATGATGTATCACGTTTGGTAAAGTTGGTTTGTTGGGTTTTTTCATTTGTTGATTTATTTTCTGGGAAGAATCTAGCTTGGCTGAGCGTGTGATTAAGTAGCTGATGGAATAGTCCTTTACAGAGAGGAGAAGATGCCAGAACATTTGAGTGGTGTAAAACTAGACTGCACAGAGGATTAGAAAAGGTACAGGGAGGAATAATTTTGTGTTGGCAGGAAGTAGACTTAATAGTACTTTTTTATCTGTAATTTTTATGATTCTATGGCTAACCAGGGAAATGTTTAATGTTCCTGATACAGCAACTGAAGGTAGAAGAAGGAAGACTGACATACCCAGCACTGTTATAATTCATTTCATTACTTCACACAGGGCTGTTATATTGTCATGCCCATAAAGCGCCAGTGTGTGCTTATAGCCAATTCATCTTTATATACTGCTGCTGATCCCATTGAAGCGAATGGCAAAACTCCCATCAATTTTAATGGCAGTGGGATATGGCCCATTTTGTAGATATACAATGTATATTTCCTGCACACACTATTTTTCGTGTATAACGTGCCTCTCATCTGAGGTTCAGAGAATGTTTTATAAAGTGGCTAAGTCACAGCCATTGATGTAGTCTCCAGCTGATGAGATAACGTGATCTGTCTTCAAAACGAGATTTAAAGGTTGACATTTATTTATCTATCTAGCCATTTATTTATTTATTTATTTTGGGCACGGTATGCGCCTAGAAGGTCTCCATGTGCCCAAATAAATTGCAGGAGGTAACTATGTTAGAAATAGATGTTACACTTGCAAGGTTAACATTATGCTTCAGTGTTTGAAAAATAGGAAGCATCAAAGAAAATTGAAGGCAGCATGGATCAGTGAGTTAGTACATTACACGCCAGTCTACAGCACCGGAGGCTAAAAAGGTTCCTTTCGGAAAGCTTCTGTTTGGATAGTAACTCAGTCAATTAGCAAGGTACAAAGCAAAAAAAAAAGAAAAAAATTTGATTCTTTGGATATTTTAGCAAGTGCTTTTATTGAGAAACCTTTTGAACAGTCAGGTGTCTGTTGCATCCGGAACGCGTCATCCTTGACCCTATTTAAAGAAAATGTACGATGTATGAGTCATATTTTAGAAGATGTAAACCCTGTTGGTTATGCATTGAAAGATCTGGATTCATAGCAGCATTCAGCACGTGTCTACTAGAAATGGAATTGCTTGACAAGCTGATGTTTTCGCTCAGGAAGCTTCCTTTCTTCTCAATAATGCATGCTGGTGAGCAGTCACATTCACAGCTTAATGAGAGAACAGGGGTTGTAGAGGGCTCGAATGGGAAGCTTGCAGTTTAACTAAAACTCTTTGGAATGTAGCTGTGAGTTATGTACCAGTAGAGACTAAATAATTCAGCTGACTGCACTGCAGGTGCCGGATCACCGAGCCCGACCGTACAATACACTCTTCCGCTCAGTGCTGGCTGCCGCCACAGGTCCTGGCACTGGGTTGTGGAAAGACTAATGAACTCTTCCCTTGACTGCATGTATGCAAGAGTGTGTCTGGCTTGTTGAGGTACACTTGCCTTTAGTTAGCACCATGACGTTGAGTATTCCTTTATGAATGTGTTGGTTTAAGTAGCTGTGCTGTGTTGGGGTGACGCGGTAGCGGGACGGGCACCACCATTCTGAAGGACATCAGCATCGTCTAAACGTACCAGCAGTCCACTTGTGTTCGCTGCCTTACAGCCACTCGAAAATCCATCACTCTCTAACATACAAATAACTGGGTTTGGTTGGCTGGGTTTCGCCATATTAATATTTTTCAGAGGTTGGATTGGGGTTTTTTAAGTATTTAAGTAGTCTTTTTTTTTTTTTTTTTAATTATTATTATAGATACAAAGCTAACTTGAACTGTTTTGTCCTCAAAGTCTCCAGGTCTCATCTTTCTATTGAGAGTTACATGTTTTACTCATGGAAATGATGTGAGGATGTGAGCCACACATCTTAGGGCAACAAAAGCCAAGCTTGGCCCAGTAGCATTTGTTTACTTTGTAAAGGTCTGACTCCACCAATTTCCAGTAGCTGACTAATGTGGAAATGTCTTTTTTTTTTTTTTTTTTTTAATTATGAAGCTACTTTTTAATGAGAGGATTCATTATTTTTGCTGAGAATATATGATGCTTTAATAGCAGAGGGTGGGGATGAGGAAAGCTTTTTGCCACAAATTTTCTTCCCATGTCCTCTCTTAAAAGACAGTCTTGCAACCCACAGCAGCTGTCAGTAGCCCACAAATTATTTCTGCCCTCCCCAGCAGATGTCACAGTGGCAGTTGGCAGTGTACTGTGAACTCCAGAGATGTCAAAGACTAAAGTAAGTGAGAATTGTTTAACAAAAAAGATATAAAATGTTCTGAGACAAAAAAATATAAATGTCTGGGCTTCTGACAAAAACCTGTCGCCCTAACATATTATTTTTGCAGAATACAAAATGCTCTGACTTTTAAACTTGGCTTTGCTTTAGTCTGAGGTATGCTGCTGCTCTTTAAAAATATTGATACTTGACCCAAGAAACACAAAGGACATGTTTGGTTTTGGTTTTTTTTTTTTGAAGTTGCATTATACAAATTAGCTCCCAGTGCAGAAGAGGAAGTGTTTTGGAAAAGCATTTACAGTTGCAGGGGTGCAGAGGCAATGGAGGCCAAAAGGGGCTTTATGGAAGTTCAGTCTCTGAAGGCCACTCTGCTGCTTAAAGCAGTGCCACCTTTTGTGGCTTTTGGAGTTGATTTGCAGCAGAAGTGGTTTTTTTTGAACTGGGAGAGAGATACTAGTTCTGACAAGAAGGGGTGTCTGAGGAGGAGCAGGAGAAGAGATGTGTTGAGCTAAAAAAAAATAATTTCAGACTTTATGCTACATTTAATTACTATAGTTTTAAAAGTACACAGGGGCTATGGTTGGAAATGAGTATTACACACACTGGTAAATAGAAAAATATGTGTAAAATGGATTTTGAGCCCTGAATTTCCCACACTGGAACCAAAATACTGCAGAGTGCACCAACTGTTTGGAAGAACAAGTAAAAAGAAAATTAAGATAATTATCATAATGATTGGAATACCAATTTGTCGGTTATTTCGAGTTTTTTTTCACATAAAATTTGAATCACTGGCTTAAAATGAAAAAAAGTGTTTGAGGGACAAAACAGAACTCTGAACTGCTGGGTTTGTCCCCTTTCTATGGTCTGATCTGCAGGCATTCGTTGATCTGGCGCTTCTCGCACTATACAAGCAGCAAGGTCTTTATCATGAAAATTTGGGAAACTCCACGCTCGGGAAGTTGGGATGCAATGCCCGTGTTTCAATTGGAAGGTCATTTTCACAAGATATTTCTGAAAATGAGGATGTAATAAGCTGTGACCCAGAATAGACGGAATTATCGTTACTGGTGACCAATTTTGGATGATCTGTTTTAACCACACGCATTGGGCAGGCTCTTGGAGAACCACACGGAAGAAGCCGGCAGAGTTGCTCTTTGCCAGCTCTGCTGAGTGGGTCCATGTTTTCCTCTGAAGTACCTGACCATGACTCTGCAGAGATTCAGGGTTGGACTAGACTGGACTATGCAGGGTTTGGTTGTTGCGAGAAGGAAATATCTGTGTTTCTGTGAAAAATGGTCCAAACAGATTTTTTTTTAAAAAAAAAAAATAGAAGCTTCCCATTACACCCACACGACGTACGCACATGCAGAGCCTTTTAGCTTAGGCTCTTCTGCCTGAAAGATAGTTATAAACAGCTAGAGTGTGATTGAGTTCGTGGGGTCGGAGATAAGAAGTGAAAGCTGATTAAATGCTTTGGGGGGTGATTTGTTTTGTCTGTTTTATTGAACCTGTTAGATTATTAATTTCTTCTATGTATTTTGAATAAGCAGGACATTTGGAAGGAAATAAAACCTGTGCTAGGGAGAAATGCCTTAAAAATCTGGTCTTCCAAAGTAGGTTTTTTTTGGTGGTTTTGGGGTTTTTAATTATTAAAGAAATGAAGGTGACAAAATTACTATTTCTGAAATAGGCTATAATACAAGGAGAATGTAAAAAAGCTTTCCAAGCAAGCACATCCTCTGTTGCATCCTACATTAAAAGGAAACTCTCTTTCACTCTACATGATACCTTTAGTCTGTCTTAAATAGGGTAAGGTTAACAGTGGCTATGTGACCTATGGTGTCTCAAAGTCATATCCACTTCCTTGGAGACTTTAGGCTTTCAAAATCATTTCAGCACTTTGAAAACGTTATCTTAAAGCTCAGCATGGACAGAGGTTTCAGTTAGTTCTATAAGGCAGCTCTTCCTTCTCCTATCCTGGTTACTTCAGGTATACAACTGCTACTGCTGATGGTGAATGGGAAAGTGCATTTGATCTGCCACAGGGGATTTTCATGAAAATATTGTATAGACTTGTTTTGAGGGAAAAAAAAAAAAAAAAAGGTTAAATTGTGTTGGAATACCTGTAGCTGGTTTGCACTAATCATCATTGTGATGAGTAAAGCAGGACCAGGCATGAATGGGTGCAAAATTCTGCAGGAGCGATGGTGATGCAGGCAGAGCTTAGAGATGCCGTTGGAGCAGTTCATCTCTAACAGCCCCCACGTCTGTGTTTCACTCGAATTATGTGACGGGGTGTTGCACAGAGGATTCCTTTTGGAAGGGAGGGCAGCATGAAGATGCCTGATGTTGGTATAACAAAGGTAATTTCAGACTGGGAACCATTGCTTGGGCTAAAGATGTTTCCAAAAGCCCAGCTGATGTCTGCATTTGGGCTCCAAACTGAATTTGGGCTTTGACAACCCACTTCCCAAGAAGCTGAAGGTTTGGGTCTGGGTGGAGCTGAGCCCATACAGGCGCGCAGACGGGTTTCACCTTCAAAGGAATGTAAAATCCGTAAGAAAAGCCCCATCCCTTTGGATAGGAACTTTCTCCTCATGCTCCGCTGCCAAGTGACGTGCAGCCCAGCAGAACGGTTGGTCCCTCCTCCAGGGCATCTCCACTGCTCTCCCTGTGGAGCGGGCACGCGGGGAAGCCCAGCCGCCCTGAGTCACCTTGCTCCCTTCGCTGCTGCTTCTTACTGCTCTGCAGCACGTTGCACTTATGCAACACCCTCCGTGTTTGTGAAGAGAACTGTTTTGTTTCTTTCTACTCGAAGTTTTAGGGGAGGTAAAAAGAAAACCTGCAAGGACTGTAGGAGAGGCAAGAGCAACTCTGGATGGAGCTGAGCAGGGTGGTGTGGTGGGAGAGAGAAGAGAATGAGTGCTTAAGGCAGTTGCATTAGCATCCAAAATAAAGTCGTTCAATCTGAAGCACTGGCAAGGATGATTCCTATGATTTTAGGGAAGCCAGAAAGCATACAAAGTGGCCTCCTCTTGCACTTTCTCTCCCAGCAGTCATTGTTAGCTGTACTGGGGGACAAGGTATTGCACTAGTGATGGGTCTGGTCTGATGACATAGGGCTGGATTTAGGGGGTGTCGCAGTAGAGATGGCTCACTGCACAAGCTCCTCCCCCCCACCCCCCAATGTAGTATTTAAAGATAATGAAATGATCCTTAAGAACTAGTCTTATTGAATTTATAGTAACACCGTGATCCCAGGATGCTTTTGGTTTCCAAATCTCTGTGGGTAAGTAGTAAGCACGAAGATTTTCTTTCAAAAGAGCAACGGCACTTCTGAATCAGCAAAACGCGTCCCTGGTCTTTGCCCTTCTTTCCGTGGTGTGCTCCCTGTCTGAAATCACGGGGTCAGAGCTCTGATAAATCCGAGATAAGCCAGCCCTACACACAGCCAGCTTGGCCGCAGCCTGTCCTGGAGGAAGAAGTTAAGGCACGTAACAAGCGATACTGCAATATCGCCGAGTTGATGCCTCCTTACGTTTTGTGCGATATATTTGTTCAGCGAGCCTGACGGTGTAAGAGTGAGCTCTGACCCTTTCCCCTTCCTGCCTTTAACTCGTGATGACAAGCCTACAATGATTTCTTTGAACTTTTGCTCCTGTACTCAGATCGGGGTGTGCGTACCCAGCGTTGACCTTTTGTCTCTCAGAGGCTTCAGGTAGGATTATGTTCCTGTTCTACGATACCTAAATATTATTCAGCAGGGTAACAGATTTCCTGACCTGCTCCAAAAGGTGTGCTTACACTAAAACGCAAAGTCTATAATGAATGCCAGCCCAGTAAATTTACTGGAGGGTGGACAAGGGTGAAAGTTAAGTGGTTGTTTTCTTTCAAGAGTCCATGCAAACTGGAGTAACAGCGAAGTTAGACATCAGTCCGTTGGCTTAATTTCTACTGGATCTGAGCTACTGCAGCCTCTCCTGTAGAATCGCTGTCTTGGCCAGTATCACGTCTGGACACAAAGTTAGCTCTCATCTCGCTTAAGTTTCACTTCTGTGTTCCTGAGATGAGTCAGCGGAGCCTTGCGTACAGCCTGTCACCCCACTGCGGCTCACAGCTATTTCCCAGAGCCAGTTTTGTAACGCATTTGTCCCATAAAGCCCCTCCATTAAAGGATGCCAATACATATGTTAGCCTTAAAAGTTTCCTAACTGCTCTTACCTTGTAGCAGTGGCTCTTGCTCTGAATCTACATGCTGAAAACATCTCCTGTCTGTGTCAGCAGGTCCTTTGCTCTGCATTCCTTCCCTGCAGACCCCCTGTACATTGCATGCCGTATTTCCCCTATCAAGGCTGGCAGGTGTGCTCGCAGCCTTGTAAAGGATTTGTTAAGAAATTATTGGGAGACCCTCGTGTCTGATGCAAATGTAAACAAGTGAGCTGCAGCTTTCCTGTTCCAAAGGAGGTGGCGTAAAAGGAGGGCTTGAAAAATGGAGGAAAACACATAGTTCGTTTATATGTGAAGGGAGACGAGCTTTCCTGGGATTGCAACCAATGGCACTGCTACAAGGCAGCAAAACCCTGGAGCAAATCCGTAATAGGCATAAAAGTTCTGTGGGACAAATGCTCCACTGGTGTAACTGCTCGCATTTCAGCAGAGCCATGGGAGGCGATACCAGCGAGAGGCCCGCTCTGTCCTTTCAGAGGGAGAGGCTTTCTGCAAGGTTTTACTTGCAGGTTCCAGATGTTCACACCACCTTGGCTTAGCAATTAGTTTGGGACTAGAACCCCTGGGTGGCCTGGGGGTACCAGCCTAACCGAGCAAGCAGTGTGCTTTGAGCCAGGACAGCGCTCTGGAGGTGGGTCCCCTCCCAGAGGAAAGGGAACGGTGACCCTGGGCTTCTCCACAAGCATGAGCTTTGCGAAGATGCAGATGTACTTGTAGCTACCAGGGATCTGCCTGGCTATCCAGAACGGGGCCGGACTGCGAGTAGACAAAAAGTAAGAACCTGGTAAACAGGGCTCAACGAAGGGGAGAGAGACCTGAGACCACGAGTAACAAGCTGCTGACTGGCTTCCCTTTTTACACACAGCGTTCGCTCTAACTTACGCTGCAGGCAAAGCCAGTCCTATCCTACCTAAAGTGTTCTGTCTTTATTCTCCAAGTAGCAAAGACTTGCATGCGATCCGCTTGGTGAAAGCTACTGTTTACGCACAGTTTATGCAGTGCTTGCAACGTGCAAGTTCTCTGTCTAGTCCTGTTTGAGTACCTGGAGCTGTAAGTGAGACTCACTCAACCTTTAGTGCCTAGAATGGTAATAAGTTGTGCATGTATATATCTATCTATATATATATTTATGTGTATACATTAATTCATGTACATATATTCATGGGAAGAATGTATTAAAATATAGTGACACAAAAGTAATTTCCACTTCAATTTCAGAGAATAAAGCAAATCCATCTTTCTGTCGGTCATACTTCTCCCACATTGTCTGCCTCAGAGAATGGGATTTCAATCGTTCAAATGGAATTAGAATGTCATGACCTTGACCTGAATAGAAAAAAGAAGAATAATAAAAAATAAATATTTATACAGAATATGCCTATGCAGTCTGTGCGGCTTCTAGGGCTGTTCATTTGTGAGCATTGTTAACTCGGTAGCAATAACCTCCCATATTAGTGCAGCTGAATGTCAATATTAACACACAGTATTATGTGCATTAAAAATGCTGCTTTTGCCTTTCTTGGGGGTGGGGTAGGGTTGTTTTGTAGTGTGTTTTTCCTTTCCTCCTAACACGCCTGATGAGTCTCAGGTATAACACTCTAAATTTTTTATTATATTCAGCCAATCCAGATCTCATTACATTAGACAAACACTGTACAGAAAAAAGTGGATCACAGAAATGCCACTAATATTATTCATTAATTTTCCTACTGCAGTAGGTTGGAAACATGCTACAAATATTCTCCTATAGATGACTTTGTTTAAGTTCTGGTATTGTATTGCTGTATTTTTTCATTACTATTTAAGAGACTTTGATTCATTTCTTCAGCTAAAATTCAGTGCTTCGCTGTTGCTGTTTGTTCTCTATCGTCGATGATAATGTTCATCTCTCTCACCTCCTTCCCACCTTCCTGCTGATCTCTGGGTATCAATCTGATAGGAACTTAGAATAGGGATTCGCGGGGTTTTTTTTTGTTGTTTGTTTTTTTTTTAGTGTGCTTTAAATCAGCCATAATTTATGACTGTTCAATACTGTTTCAGCTACTGTAGGAAACAGTTTAATTACCTGTTCTCTTCTGATGTAATGCTGTTTGCTTACTGGTAGTTGCTGTTGGGTGTCGTGTTGTAAACCAGCCCAAAATATGGGAACAGAAATAGATTATTTAGTGCATATATAAAACATACAGAATTATAACTTCTATTATATATGTGAAATATATAAGTAAAACCAAATAATATTACATAAAACAATATGGCATGCATATGGACTAGGTCAATGGCATGAAGGTCTTTTGGGGAAGTCTTACTAATGGAAAAGTTCCAATCATAAATTGGACCATGCTGTAGCGTTTAATAAAAATATTATATGTTAAATTAATTTCTGTATGATGTTTTAAAACAATTTTGAAACAAGATTCTATCTAACAAATTCCATAGGTTTGCAGAATATTTTCTGTATAAATCCATGGCACTTCTATAGAGTTTTATTGTTTCAATTATTCCTTCTTTTAGGTTGCACAAAACCTTCTCATACAGAAGCACAGTTTCTTCTCCTTGTGGTTGGCTAAAGTCCTAGGGCAACCTGTGGTGTAAAATGCAAAAATAATATGCTCTTGATAAGAACAGGTCTGTGTTTATTGGGAATTGTTGATTACCTGAAAAGATCAGTTGTGCATATTAATTTAAGAAAGCTTTTCTGCTGGTTGTGGTACGTGTATGTTGAATGCCTCTCCTGGTCTGTCACTGAAATCGAGAGGGTGAGGATGTACGAGGCTACTAGTAGGTTTGAGCTTCAAAAAAGAAATCTTGGTGAAATGGAGCAGTGGGAAAGGTCCTGAGCGCTGTGAGTGCTTTCTCGTGAGACTACTGCAGCGAATTTGCAAATCTTCCTCTTCTGTCGCTCTCCTGTCTTTTTGGAGGAGCAGGGACCAGCGGGAGAGCTGGCAGACCCTGGAGCACTGCGTCACCTCTGCTCTTTGTCACCACAGTTCCATTCTCACTGCTTTGGGACCCCGCTGGTACTGATGCCAAAACGGCAGAGTAACTGCTCAGAGACTAATTTTGTCTTTAAGCAGCCAAGGTATTTATTTCGTGCAGCGTTGGGGAGCTGGCCGGTTCACACCAGACAAACTAGCTCTGAAGTTTTCGGTGAAAAGTCAGAGAATTTATACAGTTTTTGTGAGAGGATACAACATCTTTACATGCGTATTCATTTGATTTTGACAATCGTTCGATTCACAATAGGTGGGATCTAGGTGGAATAAACCTTTCAATTTTCTTTGTTCAGCGATTTCCTAACTTAATGGTCTCCTTATCTCCTTCAGGTGCCCACCTTATCTTTTCTAACTTTTCAGAGTACATTACTTT
>JAVJGJ010000014.1:115738772-115757009 GCA_035590215.1 Microhierax caerulescens | reverse complement strand
GAGCATCACCCAGAGCATTGTACCAAACTCATCCTGACTAATCTTTTTATTTTAAAAATCTGTTTCAATTCACTTCATTTTTCACCTGGCCACAAGGTCTCGAGGGGTTTCTCCAGTGGTTGGTGACATTACTCACCACATTACATCTCTGAATACTGCCTTCAGACGTTACGGGCAAGTGAGCATTTTTTCTGAAGAGTTGACCTCTTGCTTGACCATAAAACTTCAACAACATTTCACAGTTGTTGTTGTTTGGTTTTTCTCCCTTCCATCTGCTGTGGAAGGAAGGGTGAACAGCAAGCTCTGCAGGGACCAGCAGATCAGATGACCTGCTCCTGGCTCTTGCATTTGTTGACTACAAGGTTTATTTGTTGAAGTGGGCTATTTTATTATTATTATTATTATTATTATTATTATTATTATTATTATTATTATTATTATTATTATCATCATCATCATCATCATCATCATCATTATCGTTATCATTGTTATCATTATTATTGTCATATTTATTATTATTATTTGATTAACATTATTATTATTATTTGTTTGTTATTATTTGGTTATTTCAGACAGGTGAAGTGATGCATGATTCGGAGTCATTTGGCCAAGCCAACTCTCTGTGAGTGACAGCGCGCTTTTAATAGCTTCCTCCCGTAACGATTAGGCCAATGTAATATAAGCAGTGCTTGAACTGGTGTTACACTCACTTATGAATATTCGTATTTTTGGTGCCACAGCTTGTTTTCTGTAATTGTAGGAGGCCTGCTTGTCAGATAGTACCAATATATTGATTGGTAGAAAATGGCACTAATTAGAGAAATCTGACAGGTCTAGAGGGTCAGAGATGTGCTGCTTATTGTTGGTGTTTATTTCTTTTGACTCGGCTGAAAGGTGTGAGCTGGATTTGTTCTAACTCAGTGGTTAGGGTGTAACAGTCTTCACTTTAAAACAAAATTGCCATTGGTGCTGAATTGCTGTAGTCTCTTTTCTATCCTCTCATGTTTGTGACTTCTGTTTGCTAAAGTTATTAAAGCTCTTGTGCATTCTGGATATGAATAAAAAAATAAAAATAGCTATTAGTACATTCACTGTTTGCTACCAGAAAACTGCTCTTCCCCACCCCCCCCACCCACCCACCCCCAGCAGGTTGCTGCATGGAATATTTTGAGTTATAGCTTTATTTCCCTTCATCCAAGAATTTTGCAGCAAAGGAGCTGTTAATAAATCGAAGCCAAAAGGGAGATGCCAGCGGACATATGGAAGCATGTTCAGCCTCAGTCCCAGGTAAACTGGTTTTGGGTTTAATGCAAGTTCTCTGACACATGAGCATACAAGAGAGACAGGGAGGAGCGTTGACAGTGGTGGCATGGGGGAGGGGGGAAAACCCCAAGCATTCACGTATGGTTTATCTGTCTTATTTCCTGAGCTGTATTTCATTGCTCTCATTCTCTTGCTGTGCCGACTGACCACGAAATGGCTAAAGATTTCCACGCTCCATCCTGCTGCAGCTCGATCAGACGAGGAGGCCAGGTGGGGTTGGGGGGACAACGACACATTCTGTAGCCCAGGTTGTGGCATCCAAGACTGTACAGGATAAAGCTGTAGGGCACCAAGTGAAGCCAGCGCAGCCCACAGGACAGCCTGGGTGTGTTGCAACGCTGAGGAAAACCATTCTACTTTCTCCACGCAAAACAATAGCTGCCTTGGTGTTCCCACGGGAGGCTGTGGCACCTGAAACCTTCATACCTGGGGAAACTGAGTATAAGCAAGCAGGGTTTGAGGTCAAACCATTTACTGTGCAGAGGGCTTTCCAGGGCAATAACTATCTTGTCCTCCTTTTCTTGTATTTCTGCAAGGTCTAACGCCATCAGGTTCTGGGCCACAGCTACGCACCGTAATGTGTACTGGGATATACACGTACTGGGTTCGCGTCCATATGGAGCTGGGTGAGCATTGCCGTTACCAGCTGGGTGAGCATTGCCATTACCAGCTGGGTTTGGAGGATTTTTTGTCCCCAAATCTGCACACAAACAATCCTGTTGCTCCAGTGAATTTACATAGAAAAAGATTTTTATGCCTGTAGTTAAGAATGCAACATGCTGAATCCTGGTATCCAGGCTATTTGAATCAGATTTCCGTTAGACCAGGCAATTTTTCATACCGTGACAACCACCAGCCTAATAGGAGATTTCCCTTTCCTTTTAAAGGTGCTGCTATTATTTTTACTAAAATAAACAAGTTCCTTTCAGGATTTAAAATTTGGAATATATGAAATAGGCTTTGAATCTCCAAGCAACATGTGATTTTATAAAGTTATTTTTTTTTAAATATAGTTATTTTTTGATGTGGCTGCAAATCAGGTTTTCTCCTAGGTGTGTCTGAATTCAGCACAGCCAGGAACTCAGCCTCTGGTGAACACTCAGCCCTCTATGTGTATAAGCTACTGATTGATGCTCTGCTTCCTAATTACATGGGTGAGTAGGAAAGAACCAAGTGTTTTCTGTTACGTTCACGGGCCAGAGAGACACCACTGCAGTAGTCTGAGAATTGCCCCCACACACACAAAGGCCATTTGCCAACACTTGAAGTAACACACATTTTCATGAATATTGGATTTGTTGTTTCCATTTTTAATATTTTGTCTATGTCAAGCAAGTGTAAAAGCTTCAACAAGATGTAAAAAAACAGGAGAATTTGGAGTCCAGCCATTGGGGCTGAGACAAGGAAGAAGTGATCTTGTGGTTCAAAGCTACTGTGAGTAGCTTTTTGAGTTTTGAGCAGCAAGAGGATAAACAAGGAAAAAAGAGATGAGAATTTCCATTTAAGAGAGCAGAGAGCAAACAGAATTTTAACCTTGAGAGGATGGCCTAATACAGATTATGACTCCAGAAATAGAAAAATGCAGACTAAGGTGTGTAATTTGTCATGCTAAAAAGTTATTATCCGCAAGACTGTCCATTCTGCCTTTTAAAGTTTCTCCCATGCCCGGTTCTGCACATTTATGGCTTTGATTCAATATCCTTGTCCTTTTTTACAGCCGTTAGCCAAAAGCCAGGCCTGTTGTAAAACGGGTCGACACATCGTCGGTGAGTTTGTTCTTGATGATCCAAGGCTTAACAGAAATAGGCAGGCTTCAGGCCGGTATCTCCTAGGAACAGCATATTTTTCTCCACCTTACCTTATCTTCCCCACCGTTTTTATTCAAGTAGTCTGTCTTATCGTAAGTCAAGACCATAAGGAAAAATCTTTTTGGGAAAGAGATGCTGTTTTGGGAGAGACTCGTGCAAATGGCTGCACTCCACATTCCCTTGAGGTGGGATCATGTCTCAGGTTTTTGTGGCATAGTGTGACTTAGCAAGCCATGTGGTCTCATGTTAATATATGATGCAGTGCAGCACTCCCGTGTGTCAGGGAAAGGAAAACCTGAAGTGCTCTGGGAAACCAGAGCTCTGCTGACACAGGCTTTGAACCTCGGGTGTCAGAAATGCCGGTGGGTGGGTGGGTGGATTCCAGTCTGCTGTGGAGCTGCAGCGGAATGCAGCGGTGTCGGCTGCATTAGCAACATGTTCCCACGCCGAAGGGCTGAAATGGTGCGTGGCTGTAGCTGGAAGAGGCTTGCTCAGTAGGCACAGACCGCAGAAAGCACCAGGGTCTCAGTGAAGCAGCGTTCGTGGCTACGTCTGTATTACCAAGCAGCACTGTTAAACAGAAGCAGGCGTGTGCGGCAGAGCGGCTGGGGCGGAGGACCCAGCGCTGCGTACGTCAGCAGCTCACTCGGGGTCAGCTGTAGCTCGGTGCTGTGACCTCGTGGCCGGAGACCCTTAGGTGGACTCTGGGAGGGCACCGTCTGAGTTTCATCCAAAAGGAATCCAGTTGTCGCACTCCAAAACCACCCT
This sequence comes from Microhierax caerulescens, assembly GCA_035590215.1. Taxonomy (NCBI): domain Eukaryota; kingdom Metazoa; phylum Chordata; class Aves; order Falconiformes; family Falconidae; genus Microhierax; species Microhierax caerulescens. The sequence continues at coordinate 115,753,110 of JAVJGJ010000014.1, read as the reverse complement.
GTGACGTGAACCAAACCTGTGGCGAGACAGTGTTGCTCCAAAAGCCCAATCCTGATCCAAAGCAAAATACCGATGTACACACATCCCTGTGAACACGCAGGGAACCGAGCGACTGGGAAAGAGCTGTGGTGTCATCCTCCTCCTGCTTAACCAAGAGCCAGCCTGTCCTGGATGAGCTTAGAGAGCTGAACCCTGCTCGCTGGCAGGGAGGCTGCCTGGGCTTCCCAGCTGCGTAATCTCTGTTCGCTTCTGCCTGCCCTTTGCTCCTTCGCCAGCCTCAAGCTGTCAGCAGTTTGACTCAGCTAGACTTCAAAAAGAGAAGAGTGAGTTTAAGCCTTCTTACATGTTTGGGTTTTTATTTTTTTTATTTTTTTTTTTTAAAAAACCAAACACTTGAAGGTTTGTTGTTTTTTTTTTTTTAAAAAGCACTTGGTGGATTTTCAGATCTTCAAAGTTGATGTTTTCAAGCTTTATGCTGCACTTGTTCTAATACAAATGCCACTAACATTTTCTGTGGATCTCCGATCCTTTAGGTTTAAGATGATGAAAGTAATTGGCTAAATGGTTGTTCTCTAAATACAGGGAAGCATTTTAAGTACGGGCGTGGAAAGAATTAACCTTTTTTTTTCTCCCCACACACCTCCTGGAGAGTTGAACAATTGATTTTACATAAGTAACAAATGAAAGTTTAATAGCAGTATGATGAGTGCATTGCAGTTCTGCAGCTTATTTCATGTGCTCCTGAAAACCAACGCCTAGGCACATTTTCAACAAAGGACAGGTGACATTTCTGGGAATTGGCATAAACACGGAGTCTGTGGGGCTCTTTTACTCCTTTAGCTGTTGGTTGGGTTGTTGAGGTTTTTGTCAAAGAAAGCAGACTTTAGAAAACCCAAAGGGCATCTATGAAATTGGAATGTATATAAGTATGCAGTTTCTTCAGTGGACATTTCCAGCAAGAATCCCATCTTCTTCCTGGGGCTGCCAACTGGCCTGAACCACCTGAGTCTGTTGGGTTGTTACATGTACCACTAACTAACTAATATGGAGATACTGCAAAATGAATTCCAGCTACTAAACTTTAGGTGTCTTGGTAACTGATTTTGGAAGATATTTAATGCTCTGTAGTCATTAGTGTCCCTTGGCTCAGCTCACCCTTTCCACTAATTCTATGTCAAGGTGATCAGACACTTTATACGTCATTCCTAATCCACCCTGACGTAAGGGAGAAGGCAAGGAGGACTTCTGGTCTGTGTTTTACAACAAAAACTATGGAAAATGGTCTTCTGTGTGATCACTTAGAATAGCTGTCACTTTTCTCTGAGGCTTCAGAGAAAAAAAAAAAATATATATTTTATATAAAGGTTTAGTATATATTTATTATATAGAAATGGAGGGGGCATGGATATGTACAGCTATTCCCCATGTCAAGACCTGTGTTCATGTAATTTTATACTGTATTCTGAACTAACCATGAACAGTCTTAGGAAACATGATAATTAGTTTTGAGGAAGAGATTCTTACAGGCTTTCAGGTATTTCCAGTCTCAGTCTGCTGTACTCAGGTGTGATAACGGATAATTCATTTGCTAAACTAGAGTCAGAATTCACACGTAAAATGTCTTGTCAGAAAATTTGTAAACTGAAGCCAAAAAGTCAAAACACAGTGAAAGCAGTCATGCATGTCTAACAAAAGACACGTCCAGCTTTTAAAACTCATGAGCGTAAACCTATAAATGGAAACATTCTAAATGGTAGAAAAATCCATCACTGAGGGAATTGCCATTTAACACAGGAATTCGCTACGTCAGCTATAGAATCCTACTTCGAGAATTGTTAGGACTAGTTATTCTGTATAATTAACTTGGGAATGCATTGCATTGGATACAGAGAGAACAACGTGAGATTTCGGTCTGAGCTGAAGCTCTCCACTTCTTTGTTCATATACGTATGTATACGGTTCGTATACAACTTATGATTAAACACGTGCTTTGCCTTTTAGAAAATCAAACACCGAACGTGTGATCTAGAAATGGCTGAATCAACAGAACTACGGCGTTGACTTTAGGCATCTGCTTCGATGTATAGATGTGGGGGGTTGGCACTTCTGAAAATAAAAGATTTTTCTTTGTCTTTTGGTACTCTATGATATTCATTCCCTTCACCAGAACAGTAAGTCTTTCCTAATTTGCAATGATGAATGAAAAAAATTGTACATTTGTGAATTTTGTGCACTAGCAAGTAAACCATTTTACAAGGATGGTGACCGCTTCAGTAAACATCTCCCGTTTCTCTTTTTTGTCAGTATTAGCGTATCCTGATTTATGATGCTTCATAGTCTACTAGTCAATGTTCTGTCCTACGCCTGCAGAAATGAGGAAGCAATAACAGTAAGAATCCTTGCCTGCAGCGTGTGCCCTATCTTTGAAAGGTGAGAACAGCCCACAAATGCTGCTTTCTTCAAACCATAAGCAGTGCTATTTAGGAAAGTGCTTATAAACAAATGTCTTACAGGACTCTTATGCAGCATCGTTTTAAAGGTTCTGCTTTTGTCAGAGAATTAAGCTAAAAACCATCTGCTTTCTGTCTTAGAAACGCTGGACTAAATCCAAATCGGGACATGGCAGCCTCACTTGCACTGGACTAGATTCACTTTAATACTCATTGGAATACCAAGTACCTGTAATTGCCTCCCAGAGCCTGTGAGAAGGGAGCAGCATGATGTCCTTCTCTCTTCCCCCGCTGGCTAACAGCTCTGCTCTGAAAGTGATGCCCAAGGGCAGGAGCCAGAGTAGAAGAATGACCATGGGCTTTTTGCCTAGTCTAGGCGTCTTCTCGGTGCTCTTCCTTCTCGCCTGCACCCCCCTTGCCTGTGACCTTGTTGTCTCTTATGGTCACCTGTGGAAAATTTACCTTCCTCTCCTTTGAGCTCTTGTAGCTACGTCCCTCGCCAACAGTGTCCTTTCCCAAATTACTCACTCCTCTTTTCCCAAACCTCATGCTCTCTGCTGCTCTCATTTAACCCTTCCTTCCCATCGACATCCACTGGGTTCCCGTGCTCCCTCGCTTTTCCTGGACAAAGGCTTGCTGTAGTGTGAGGCTGCACACCGCTGCTCGGAGCAGTAGGTGCGGGAAAGCTGCTTGTCCCAAGCCCACAGGACAATGTCACCCCAGGGCTGACATGCGCTCCCTGTACTGCTTTCAAAGGCAGGATGGGGAAATTGCTCCTGCAAGGAACGCAAGACAGATGGCTGTGAGTACAGCAAGTGCTTACTTGCCGGAGGGAAATAAAACCTGTGCCTATTGCACTCCAACAGATTGGTTTGAAAGGGTTCCATGCAGTTTATAATCTCTGACCTGGTAAAGAGAAACTTATTTAGCATCAATGACTTTCCCCCCCATTTAATCCTAACTCTTCAGTGGGAAGAGAAGGCGCAAGATTATAAGTAGTAGCTTGGTAGCTATAAGCAACTGGTTTAAGCATCTTAAATCACTTTCTCTGTGGGCTATGTGGAAGTTGCAGGATGAGGAAATACTGGACGTGAGAGACAGTTGTACTTTTCCATGAACAGAAAGGTCAGAAGAAAGAGCTTGTCAGCCAGGTAGCCAATAAACATAAATTTTGCCTTGTGTGGATCAATATAAGGTCGTTGTGTTCGTATCTGATTACCTTAGATGAATTAAGATATTGGATATTATTAAGATCATAAAAGACAGGTTTGGCATCATGATGGTACTTCTTTGTCCTTGAAACTCTGCAGCTGGAGAGGTTCCCATTTATGGATGCCAGATGGTTCTTGCAACCTGGTTGCTGAAATTTGAGGGAAGATTTCTCCCTGAACAGGTAGTTTTGCTATTAGGTTTTCTTTGGATATTCTCTACTCCTGTTTTTTATAGATCTTTCTTCTTTTGTATTGTTTTCATCCTCAGTGTGTATCCATTTTCTCTCTTCATGTTTTGTTAATGACCACTTACTAGCAAGTAGCTTGGTTCTAAAATCTTTTTGGTTTTACCAGCCAGCACATCTGGGCATGCTCCGAGTTACTTGTATTTTTACAGTAATCTCCTTGGAATTGGGAACATAAAAGTGGGAAGACAGGTTTTACTGAATGTCAGCTAATGTATCCATCTCTTCCCACTTGCTTATCTGTTTTGTGGAAGTTAAAAAAATCTCCAGTAGTCTGTTTCCTCATGAAGATTACTCTGTAGGTTAATAATTTTTCTACTGTTTTCACCCTTATGACAAGGGATCCGTTAGGCTCTCATCCCTGCCTTTGCACGCTCTGTTGCAATGGAGGGCTTCCAAGAAATAGCAATCCCTCCTTTCCACGGCACCTGAGAAGAATCCCTGTCCTGTAGGGCTCCGGCTTTGCCTCCGTTCACACGACGGTAAGTGCAGAACCACAGCAAAGGGCTCGGGCTGGTCACCCTCAGTCTGTCCTGGTGCACAAAGCCAGTGGCTAACGCCCAAGTTTGCCATTTAGTCTTTTGGGATCCATCCCTTGGGAAAGTGTCACTGTCAGGACATCATTCTCCTGGATGACCTTTCTTAGACAATTATTTCAGGCTACAGCTGTTGTAATTGATCTTGCTTGACGACTTTATTGTCCCATGCTTTGTTTCATCATTGCTTTTGTTTTTTGGTTGGTTGGGGTTTTTTTGTTGGTTGTTGTTGTCCTTGTGCGTTTTTTGGGGATGTCTTTTGGATAAATTCTTTTAATTTCTCGTAGAGTTTACCCAGGTCTTTGCTTTTCAGTCTATATGCAGTCTGTAGTTTGGAGACTTTTTTTTTTTTTTTTTTTTTTTGCTTTATATGACATCTACTGATGTCTTATTATGGGAACAAAGATGTTTACTTTGAGCTTTGGCCCCTTCTGATTGAACCCCTGCTGTAGTAGCTAGTGAGTTTCATATATCTCTTCTCAGCACTATGCCTTCATTTTCATAATATGTATTTACCATAAAAATGTTAATATTAAATATTGATTGAAACACACTATTCTCCGAAGTGTGTGTGTCCTGGCACAGCACAGTACCTGCTGTGCTTCTGGTTTTCCAGTACCTGCGTATAAGTACTTCTGGTTTTTTCTTTGCAGTCTCCTGCACTGAAATCCTGATGGTCATTTATGATGAATCATTTTACCGACACAATGATTAGTAACACAGCGTTGCTTTAAATCCCGCATGCAAATTAAAGTCGCTTGCTCTGCAGTCTCTGATCAGAAGTGAGGCATTTGTTCCACTGAGTAATGGGGTAAGATCAAAATATCCAGCACAAATCAATATTAGATACAGTCCAACATCACCTGTAGCTTTGCACTGCACTAGAAACGTCAGCAGAAGCTGGGTCACTTGTTCCGTGGCTTGTGGCTTGCTGTCCCCTCGCGTGTGGGACGAGCTCTGACCTCAGAGGAGGTGGCGGTGGGTGTTTGCTTGCTTGTTTGGCTTTGCAACTCTTTTATTTACGCTTAGAAAATAGAACTTACAGACCAAAGCCCTAAAGGTCTGAAGATGGGTAACCCCTGAGGGCAGAGTTTAGCAGATTAAGGTGGCTGAAGACAAGGAGGTTTGTCTTTCCAGGGAAGGGAGGGACATAACCAGGGCGACCTGTAACAGCTCTGCGTGGCTCTGGCTAAGAAATGAGAAGTGGCCGTATCAGTTAAATAGCCCAAACGGCCTGAATCAATCTTAAAGCAGCTTTCACCTTGCTTTGCTGCCGGCAGACCCTGTGAGATTGCTTTAGTTCTCAGCACCGGTGGAGAACACATCCCTGCCTGGCTTTTCCCGGAAAACAGGAGGCTGGGATGCTGGCATAAAAACTCTTCTGTATGCCGCTGCTCTCCAGGCAGCAATCTCGTTTTCTTTTCGTTTGCATATTCCACCAGGCAGTATAACTTCGAGGGGTTTTTGCTTTGTGTTTGTTTGGGTTTTTGTCCGTAGCTGTGCCTAGTGATTTAGCTGACCCTGGCGATGCCTCGGCCAGGCACTAGCCGTCCTGGGAAGTGGCCGGAGGGCAACCGGCGGAGTGTGGCTGGCAGGCAGGGCCAGTCTGCCTATTTCTGTGAGCAACTCTCCTTTATTACTTCAGACTATACAATGAGCCTAGGAATTAACATACAAGATTAGATCAGCGTTTCAGATACTGAAGTATTCTGTCATCTTACCCTCCTTTGACCCTGGACACTTCATGGACCCTCCAAAGTGTCTACTTGGTGATAAACTGATGTAGAAAGTGGGTGGTTTTTTACTTTGGGACAGTGTGTGTGTGTGTGTGTTTTGGTTTTTTTTTCTCTTTTTTTTCCTCCTAACCAGTGATCAAGGTTGACTAATTACCTGAAAAGTGATTGTTAATGGCCCTTCAAACTTCTGGAGATTTTGCTCATGTTTCCTTATTTTCAGCCTGCTTTTGGATGTTCTTGAGAACCATGCAAGGGAGAGCTGCTTTTAACACCCTCATTAGGGAGCAGGAAATATTTTGCTTCCAAAACCCTGTTCTGTTGTTTTTTTACTGCAAGTTTAAAAATAACAAGCTTGGAAATATTTCAAAGTTCTCTAGAGAGTGGAGCCTGGTTTTGGAGGCTGATGGCCAGATTGTGCTACCAGGTATGATATAAATCAAGAATAACTCTGTTGATTGCAGGGCCATTACTCCAGCATAACCGGGAGCAGAATGTGACCCTCGGTTTAATTTCTGAAATGGCTTCTGAATTTATTGGAGCTATGCATCTCTGCAGGACCTTTCATGGCTTTGCTGCAGCAGTAGCATGATGTAAATCAGATTTCCTTGCAGCTGAGAACAGTGCTGATTATATATGAAACCCTAATAATGTTTGCTGGAGTTGCGTGTACCTAGGAGCATCTTAGGCATTCAAACAGCTTACCCTGCTGTCTGTGACCTGAAGAAAGAGGAAAGTGTTTTACAGTAGTAATAAAGAGATTACATTAGATGAAGTTATTTTCAGTAGCTATATCAGGAAGATTGAGAGTCAATTATCCTGGTCAGGTTCATCTTTAGGACACAAGCAAAGAAGAGGGTGGAAACATTTATAGTGTACCAGCAAAAAAAGATTTAAAGTTGGTGTGTTCACACCGAATACTTGGGCCTTATCAGTGAGACCAACTGCTGAGGTCACTGATCATATTTTGGGAAGCTGGAGGGTATTGCTTCAGTCTCCTTTGGGGTGCTCCTTGACCTCTTGGGCTCCTTTACTCAGCAGAGGAAGCGGGCTGTGTGGCTTTCATCACCTGCACCAGTGAGTATTTGGTAGGGAGAACAGTGCTGAGGCTCCTGGTAGTATTTCTGGTTCTGTTTTTTTAATTTTTCCTGTGTTGCAAAATCTGCTCTGACTTCAGAAAGATTTCCAACATTGTTCTCTGCTCACCCTGCCTGCATCTGTTGTAAGTTTTATGTATATAATTTCCCTACAATAAGGTGTTAGCTGCTTTTTTCTTTTTCTTTTTCTTTTTTCTTTAACCTCTTTTTAATTAATACTTACAAAATGTAGAAGACAAACTTTCCAAAAGTAGCTCTGCTATTTAGAGACCTGGCTTTATTTATTTTCTTTTTAGTGAAACTTAGCATCCTGTAAGACAAAAGATACTGCTGCTTCTCTTACGTTTCATCTGCAGAGGGAAATGATGCTTGAAGAAAGGCCATATGCAGTGGCACGTCACTCCACCATGTATTTTGAAGCATTTGCATACCCCCACTTCTTGGAAAGAAAGATGTCTGTTCTGAGAATGTGACAGCTGAATCTGTAACCTCTGCCTCGCACAGTTACAAGAAACTGATGATCAGCTGGCGGGTGGGACGGTGCAGCTGCAGGGTATGCTGACACGGAGCCACTCACCAGCTTGCTCAACACGTGCCCCAGTTCCTCTGTCCGCAAGACTTAGTCTGTGTTCTGGCACCCTTTCGTTATCTTGTCAAGCAGCCGCTTCTTTCTCTGCATTCATTTGTGCGTTTACTACAGCTTTTCTATATTAAAATTTTGCCCGTGGGAGCACTGAACTGTGTTTTCAATCCAAACAAGGTGTTTGATTCCTATTTGACGGAATGATGGAAATACCTCCAGGATACAGTGGCATCAGGGAAGTGTCGCTATGTTTTCAACAGCTTATGGTGCGCCTGGAAACACACAGTTTTCCCTTTTCTAGCCCTTTTCCTTCCTTTCTGGGGACTGTGATGTGCTTATGAATGTTTATAGTGGGGGGATTTCAGTCGGGTTTCACGTCCCCCCCACTAACATTAACACACACCCCCATTAACATTAACACAGAGTTAATTCTGGCAGGTGAGCGCCTTTATGTCCTCACTTGTGGCCCAAGTTAAAATGGTCTGCTTATCCAAGGAATGAATCTAAAAAGTGCAACCATCACTCGATCTGCCCTTCGGAAGCAAGGCTGTCTAGTAACAACTCTATTTTATTTTGGTAGTGTTGATTCACCAGAATTGATTGCATTTCACTGAGCAGCACACCTATTTCTTCTTCAGTCTCTCTACTCAATGGCTACTTTGCCTTAGCAGTGGCTGAACTGTGGAGGTAGCTGCTGCTGAAAGTGGGGAGACAAAGGGAACTAATCTGGAAAAAAAACCCCAAAAAACAACACAAAAAAACCAACCCCAAAATGCGACACCCCTCAAAGAATTGCCATTACCTTTACGTGGAGCAGCACGTTGGAGTTGGTGAGTACCAGTGGAATTCATCGACACCTGCACCTGATGGGGAGAAGTCACGGAGCAAAGCGGATGTTTTTCTACCGAGATCCAGAACCTGAGTGTGATTTATCCCTCCTTTGCTTCTGTACAGCCGAGCTGCTCTGTTAGCTGCACTTAGTGGTCTGTGGGGTATCCGGTAAATATGTTTTCCTGGTTCTGTTCCCAATTGCTGTAAATCAGAAGCGGTTTCACTGATCTTGTTACTTGAGTTGTGTAATACCAGTGCAGATGAAGAAAGAATTCTGCTTATTTGACAGTATTTTTGGCTTTCAGCAACACATTCCTATTTCTGAATGTATCACTCTTCCTGTACTTAGAGACTATGAGAGGGTTAGATGCTGCTTTAGGTAATGCTCAGAGAAGTATGCAGGTAAAATTGCTCAGGGAAAAGTAGCTTCTGTCATTTCTGGAGTTCTGGCATGTAACTCCCCCAAATCGAGCTGCAGCTTGCAGAAGAATGTCTTTCAATAGCTTTTGTAATTAACAAAACTGCTGAGAAAGAGTAAAAAGTATGCCCCAAACTTTTGGAATCTCTCTGAAGATACAGCGTGTGCTTGGGGGGAGAAGAACGGTTTCTCCTGCCGTGGAGAGGACATCCCCATACCTGGGGGAACAGGCTGCTGGCAATGGGCACACAGACCCCTCCATTCCCCGATACTTCTGGAAGCTGCACACCTTTGCGTGCTGGATTCTGGTCAGAAAAAAAAAAAAAAAAAAAAAAAAAAGAGTTAAAAGCCAGTCTCGTTATTCTAAATCGCTGCCCTGTGGTTCACAGCTGATTTGCAAGGCTGCCTGCTGCTCTCTCCTGTCTCTGCCGAATCTCACCAGGGTCTGTTCTCCCCTTTCCTCCCCACCGAGCCGGTTAGCTGCCTCCTGGAGGGCAGCTCCACCAGACAGGTGGAACTAAACCAACAAAATTAGGAGGTGGCTGAATGACGTTCAGGTGTTGGCAAGAGCGCTTCAAAGATCTGGCGTGACTCTGCAGGGTTAAAAGACCAAACGCTTTAAACCAGCTTACGCTTGAAAACAATAGAATTTAGATGCTTCAGAGGTTTCCGATCTCCTTATCTTGTCCGTGAGGAATTAATAAGTTCAAGGCATTCAGCTCAGAGTGCTGGCTTGGTTGCATGCCTTTTATTAAGTAGCTGAAGCGTGAGGAGACTTTAGCTTGATCTATTTACACACACCGCAGCTTACATACGTGAAGACTTTTCTTTTGATGCACTTTCTTTAATCCTCTGCATTCCGACTTAGCCAGCAGGTGATAAAATATACCTGTCCGTTGCAATAAAAATATTACGCTTTTATGTGCTGACTTATCCCCCGAGAGCCTCAAAAACTTTGTAAACCTTTTGGCTAAGCTCTTGTGAAGGGAAAGTCTCTGTTCTTATTTCCTACTTCAACAAATTGAGGAAGAAAGGAACGAAGTGGTTTGGCCAAGGTTAGTGTGCGAGTTCAAGGCCTAGAGCTGCATCTAACCCATTTCTAATTATGTATAGCTGGAACTCTTTCGAAATGGTTTAGGTTGTTTGGGTTTTTTTCCTTGAACCTAAAAGCGATCATCACTGACTTCTGTTACTGATTTTTTTTAATTTTTTTTTTTTTTTCAGGAAATCATTAGGGACTTTTTCAAAGAAGTGGTTCCTGATCTTGCAAACGTAAAGTTCCAGGTGTAACAGCTTTCAACTGATGCTGGATGTTACGCTGGTGAGCAATGGCTTCATTGCCATGTCTTCATAGAGTGCTTCGACTGGTTGAGACCAAGCAAAGGCTAATTTTACATTCTCAGAGTCCTTTCTATTTAGGAACCAAGCAAGCTATTTCAACAAAACATAGAACTTCAAGTGCTATCTGAAAGGATTTCTCAAGACTATGGAAAGGCATATAGGGTTTTTAGGCACTGAAGTCTGAAATGCCATTCGTCGTTTTATATATCACTGACTAATTTTATTTTTTTTTTTCTCCTTTTTGGCCTGTTCGGTGGCTCTGACTCTCCTGGGGACTGGGAGCAACGTGTTCTTGGACAACAAGAGAACAAGAGAATTGTTCTGCAGATACTTCTAAGGGCATATCTGAGCCTTCAGGTCTTCTGAATTTCGATAAGTGTGTTTGTGGTAGTCCCATCAATTTCCAGGAGTGTTTCAGATTTGTCCCTTGCATCGCTAGTGGTGTAACTAATGCCATTGACTGCTGGGGGCACGTTCACGGGGTTTGTTCTCATCATGTTGCCTTTATTCCTGTCAAAGAAAGGTCAGAAATTAATCATTAGAAGTTTAAATTGTTCTACTGAAATGGCTCACTTAGGAACAAAGTAGAGGAGGAAACCCCAAACTTGTAAGGTGACAAGAATGGATACCTACGTAGCCTGCGACATTTGGAAAAATCTGCTTCTGGAACAATCCGTGGAAAAACAGTGAGTCCTGGGCAACTCTAGGCAGGCTAGTGAAGATTGTGGGTGTATAACCTGGTGAATTTTAAGATTTTTTAAAAATATTACTGACCAGTGCCCCAATATTGTCACGATTTTTTAATACCTCTGTATTTACATATTCACCTAAGCCTACAGTGCCGTGCTCAGGCACCCCTCAGGTGAACAGCTCTGCCGCCAGTTCTTTCCACCTTTTGGTAGCACTTTCTTCAGATGCTCCTTTTCCATTCTTTCCCCAGTATACATAGAACAGATGGTCGGCCTGTTTTCTGTGTATAGCTCAGGAAAAGCAGTAATGAAAGGACCGTGAAATTCAGTTATGTTGGCATTTCATTTGGTAGATTTCCTTTTTTTTTCTCACTGGTAAATGAGAAACCTGAAGAATTCCTGTATCATCTATAAATACAGCAATTACCAAGTAGTGGTCCACTTTGGCTTGTTCTTGGACATATTTTTACCAAGAATTTGTACACACTTGGTAATTCTGTTTGCTTTCAGATGTTGTTTCATATGTTAAAGGTGATCATTGATGTTAGGGATTTTTTTTTTTTTCCTGGTGCTTTTTCTTTGAAATGATGGCTCTATAATAAAAGAGACGAATATATAGAAAACCTCCATGCTCTTAAAAAATTATTGGTTCTTTTTCAATTATTTCTTGATTCCATTCTTACATATTTGGACTTCCCACCTTTCTTTATCTCTTTCCCCTTGCTTTTCCCTGACTTTTGACTCCTCCTGCAATCCAGCCTGTGTTCCATACCTCTAGTTTACAGAAAGCAGGAACAGGATTGGAGGAGTAATTTGTAACTGTAATGTTTTAGTGCTTGCCCTTTCTTTTGTTTTCCTCTGGAGACTACCTAGTGAGCATGGAAAAGAGGCAGAGGCAGGGGAATACAGAAATACCTGAGCACAGTTCCCTGCCAACTGAGCCCAGTGACTTTGGATGCTTGGAAGCCGATTACTATGAATTCTTTTTTGGTTTGCCAAAGTGCTTTGGCTGAGTTCAAATATGTGTATAAACTTTCCAGTCCCAAATGTGTCGCATAAGAGATTTAGAGAATCTGCATATAAAATTAAATAATCACAAGACATATACAGATAATTCATAAAGGTAATTGTAAAGTGCTGTTGGCTTCTGCATTTATTGTAGTCAATTCTGTAGCTGGTGTTTCATGAATTTTTAGTACCAATGTAAGTTTTCAACTGTAGAAGCAACTTTAGGACTAAAATGGTATTTTAGACTACCACCAGCATACAAGTTAAGTAATGAAATAAACAAAAATTTGACCTGTAGAGGAGGGAAGTACTATGTTCATCCAGTCTAGAGTGGCTGCAGTTTATGGTGGAAGATATTTTGCTGCTCGTGTCATAGGCAGGAAGGCAGAATCATGAGATGGAAATGAGTAGTGCCCTCCACATGAGGCTGCCTACATAACACGGGTCCAAGAAACTGCCCATCTGGTTAGAAGGAACTGGTAGGTGCTGGATGTTTCATGACAGCAGTTTCAGGATGTGTCTGCAGTGAGAAATGCAAACATTTTAAACTCGAAGGTAGTGTTGCTCAAACAATTTGTGTAGTTCTGTATATACATGTTTGCACAGCAGCAGCAGTTATTGGAAATGATGCTAGATATTTCAGGTGTTTTCATTTGTTGTAGGGTTCTGCTACTTACAATTTTGAGATGCGATGGCATTAGAAGTTTTTCAAACATTTGCCAAAACAAGCAACCTGATAATTGCTTTTTTGCTTTTCCATTGTTCTTTGTTATGGTAACTGCTTTAATGCTTTATGTGTTTGCACAACTTATTTTTATCTGTAGTGGTTTTTAAAAGCATAAAAGATACAAACAACTGATAGAGCGCACTTGCATCATGCAGGAAAGCGTGGCACTAGTATCCTTGCATAGCTTTTCTGAATCAATCATATTTATATTGCTGTGACCGTCCAAAATGGCTTTCTGTAGCTATGTCTTTTTGCTCAACGTGATACTAGAACAACACTGTTATAGTCAAGAAAAAAACAAACAACTTGGCTTTTCGGGAAGTAAGATATTTATAGAGAAAAAGCAGGTGTGACGTCCACTGGCAATTCTTAAAGCAGAGGATTTCATTGCAGAGTTCCATTGCCATCTTGGGATGCTGTTGAAGGGTGTTGCAGGCAGCAGCAATACTCGCAGCGTTCACAGCCACATTCTGCAAGAGGGTAAGAGCTGCACAAGCTGCTTGGTGTGGGTTCGGGGGCTGTGTGAGGTCCTCAGAACTACAGCCATGTGTGCAGCTGGGGTCTTCTTCGGGAATGGGGGCTTCTACTTGCAGATCTCGGTGCCGCCGCCTGTTCCAGCCCTGTGTGTCCAGGGGGCAGGGGGCTTATGTGGCCGCAGGTGAGCCCAGCAGCTGCCTCTGCCCGTGGGGAGCTGCGGAAGGCAGAGGGGTGCCGGTGCCCTGGGGCACACGCCAAGCACGGTGGCAGGGAAGGGCGAGGGGCTTCCCTGAGCACCGCTTTCTGTACTTCAAATGGCCGTCTGGAAAAAAACCTCAGCTCTTGCTCCTCGATCTGGTATCTCGTGAGGGCCAGATGTTGGCCTGGTTAAATACAGGTCACTTCACTGGCATCAAGAGAGGTGTGTGGATCTGTGCCAGAAAGGGATCTTGTCTATAGAGCCGTAAGATGTGAAGGGTAGGCATCACAGCACATAGCCGATTAGAATGTACTCCGAAGTTAATTGCTGTCTGATTGATGATCTAGAAAATGCCAGATTTTGAATTTTCTGTGATGGATATAATAACACTTTGTCATCAAATGTCCCTGAAATGCTAATCAAGGCAGAAGAAAGAGTAAAGCAAGAATCTCTTCAAATTAATCTGGATCAAAAAATCTGTTCAATTAATAAAACTGGCAAAGAGTCTAGGAATGTGGGCTGAAACGAGAAGAATGACTAGTTTTACATCTCAGCATCACTGGTTCACCTGATGCTGAAGTTAGGGAGAAAGTGATTAGGTGAGATGGGGACTTTGCTGGTTCTTTCCCTGTGGGAGAGGAGGATAGAGAATGTCTGAAGAGAGATGTGGGAGAGGAGTACGGAGAATGTCTGACCGTTACTGATGGCAGATAATAGAGAGGAGGATAGAGAATGCCTGAAGAGAGATGTACGAGAGGAGGATGGAGAGTGTCTGACCTGGCAGGAGATGAGA
>JAVJGJ010000014.1:115710800-115738608 GCA_035590215.1 Microhierax caerulescens | reverse complement strand
AGAGATAAATATGAGCTTCTCTGTACAATAAAGCGTTTCTGGTTGCACCACGACTGGAGCCTGTGCCTTCATACGCCACATTTCCCTGCTCTTCGTTTTGTGGGGAGATCAGCATTAAAGAGATTAGGATTAGAGTTGTTTATGAGGGAAGGAAATGAAAATGGTGAAAAACCCTAAGGTGGTCTGGGAGTGCAGCAACTACCAGATCTTCATAATTTCTCTCCCTTGACAACTAAAGCCCACCCAGTACAGGAGAGAAAAAAGAAATAGCATATAAGGTTCAGCTCTTGCGGTGGTGAGGGGTGCGGATGCAGGGGGTCTGGAGAACACCCACCAAGGCTCCAGCCCCCATGTCGGAGAGCTGAAAGGATCTCTCCCATCTGCAGGTAGCTTGAAAGTTGAGGAGGTAATATCAGCCCCTCCAGCCTCTGTTCTTGGCGCAGAGTCTTGTTGGCTACAGGCTTTGCATTTATACAGGTCGTTTGTGGCTTTCCCCCAGAGAAAGCAGATCGATTTTAAAAATCCACTTGAGAACGGAAAATACGCGGCACTGAGCTCCCATCTGCTCCCGTACGCAGAACTGTTCTGCTCTACGGTAATGTTCTGTAATGCTGTAGTAACGCAGCTGAAAACTGTAATGGATGGGCCAACGAGTGCAGGATAGTGGTAGTTGTTTTTAACAGGCACTAACACGCTTAACACGATGTAATTGTTAACATAGGATTTCTACACAGAAATAAATCCACTTATTAATAAAGCCTCTGGGAGAACTGACCCAAAAAGATATATTGATGATTTTCAGCAAAGCGTGGTGTTGGTTTTTTTTAAAGGCAGAAAGCAAAAGATCTGCTGTTTAGCAGACTCAAGCCTCCTCTAAGAATTGCTTAAAATAGTAAATGCCCTCCTGGTATAGGTGGAAAGAGTCACTGGAAGTCATTGACTGAACTGGTACCGGAAGGACAGAGATTTGATACCATCTCTTTCTTTGTCGTTTAAGAGAGTCTCTGTTTATGTTAAATAGGGTGGCTGATACAGAAATTGCTCTGATCTTGTTTTCCAGCTCACTCCCTCACTCCAGCCATGACAAGGAGCTCAGGCTAGCAGTGCCCGAAGGAAGTACAAGATCTGAAGATCATAACCCTGTCACATTGCAGTTCACGGTGAGGTTGGCCATTTATACAAACTCATTCAGATGCTTCTTTCAAGATATATTTACTGTATCCTACAAAATGGGGCTACATAGTTCTTGCTCAGGGCAAGATTAGAAGAATATTTCTCTATGGGACACTACAAAAAATAATCCTATTCGCAAACAAAAGACTTGGTTTTGGAATTATTGCAATATAAACAGAAAAGCTGAACATAAAAAGTAAAAAAAAATAAATAACCTGTACTTGATGTAAAATTTGAAATAGTTTTATCTACTTCAAAAGAAAATTTCACTACTGCCCATTGCAGACTTGGGTTTGGTTTTAGTGGTGATGAAAAAATCATGCATGAAAAGGGACAATCAGTATTTACCATATCATCAGCAAAGCCTAACAGAGCATTTAATCCTATTTTAAAAAATTTATATTTATTTATTTTTATATCTATTTATTTATAAAAATGTTTTTTAGTTCGCTGAACTGCATAAATAACATGGCAGTAAATTTAGCAGAATAAATGATGAAAACTGATAACTATATCTGTGTTAAAATGTCTGTTTTCCAGCTGCAGAAGAACTGTCATTAATTATATTTCTTCCTTGGAACTTAAGATCAGATCTTTAATCTTAAACCGGAGATTTAGCTGTAAAATTTGTATGGGATGAGGAATTGCACCTTACTGGAAGTCACCACAATCATCCAGTTAAAGATGCCAGTGGAATGAATTGGTATCCAGAAAGGAAAGTTTTGATGGTGCCGCCCCTATATCCAGGTATGAGTTGCCTCCAGGGAAAATCAGAAGTATGTGGTTGAACATGGGTGAAATGTTGGCTGAGTCAAACAAATTAAACGTAGTTGACAAAAGTGGCATGTCAATAGTAAACGTGCTAGGAAATCCCATCCCCAAAATGTGATGACCAAGAAAGAGTTGTCATCGTTTTAGTAATTCCTGCTAAAATGTGTTCTTTGGTTGCAGTGGTTCCTCTCGGAGAGGGTGGAAGCTCCAGTTCTCTCTCTCTCCTGGCCTAACTCAATTATTTTGAGACTTGACCTGTCCGGTATTCTGTATGCAAACAATTGCACCGTATTTATTAAAAGCAGAGTGTGGCAGACCCTGTAATAAATCTTACTAAAATTTTGACAATTGTCATCACTTGGCAGTTCTTGAAATGGTGTGTTAAGGAACATAACCTGCAGGCTGTTCTGTCAGAAGTGTTCCCCTGTTAGTTCTTTGTGGTTTCAGTCCAGCTTATGCTTTTGTCTGTTTATATGCAGACATAAGACTTAACAAGTGATAATATGTAAACAAGAGGATGCATTGTGCAGATAAATAGACTCCTACTGTTGAACGAGTCCTTAGCAGTTTGCATTAAAAATAAATACAGATGCAAACTGGAATGCAATATTTATTTTAACAGCAGGACTTTATCACTGGTAACATTCCCTGATGTTTCCAGGATTAAGTAAGTGGCTTTTAAAAGAGATTCAGTAGTCCAGAAGTTCAAAACACTTTAAACCTTTTGTTAATAGCCCCAAAGGGAAAGGTAATAACAATTAGCAGTTCACAATATGAAGAAATACCATCTGCATTAACTGACTGAGAATGGCTGGTTTCATGCAACCAGAAGTCTGTTTACCTACTGCTAAACGCAGTCAGAAGAGGTGAAAGAAAGAAGGCACAAAGATTTGCACTGATCTCAGCATATTGAATAATATATTGAAGAGGTTTTTATTTACGACACAAAATAGATTTGGATCCCATACTCCATTGAAAATTCAGAGCAAAGAAGTGTAACTATGTTAAATATTTCCAGTATGCGCTTCTTTAATTACAAAGGTGCTTAAAAAAACCTTGTCAGAGGTTAAAAAAAGGAATATGGTGGTTTCTTTCCTCAGAGCATCATATCACTAAGCTTGCCTTCAGCAGTTATTCTTAAATGCTAGGCCTAGTCCTAGTTCCCCAGCACTCCCCTTCCCCTGTTGTTTTTGATGTGCTTTGGGTCAGAGGGGTAAATATGGGGTTCAAGGGATCAGTGCTGGAGAACAAAACAGCGTTTAGCTCCAAGTTCTAGATTCGAGTCAATCTCAGATCACTAAAAGTGCCCTAGTGAAGAGCTATCAAATAATAATGAGCAAAGCAAGGAGAGTGCAGCAGGAAATGTTCACAGATGTTCCTTTGAATAAAATTGTAGATTCACTTTCCTCTTTGATTCACTTTTGCATTGAAAGTTACAGCAAAGAGGTAAAA
The DNA here is from genome assembly GCA_035590215.1 of Microhierax caerulescens. NCBI lineage: Eukaryota > Metazoa > Chordata > Aves > Falconiformes > Falconidae > Microhierax > Microhierax caerulescens. The sequence goes on along the minus strand of JAVJGJ010000014.1, from coordinate 115,735,212 downwards.
AAAGCACTAAAACCACCTGGACAAGAACTAGTTTGACTGTGTCCTGTGTTTCACTATGGATGTGGTTGTGCATTTTGTCAGGCTTCCCATTTAAGCATGGTTTCTCTTGCACAATCACCCAGTTCAGTCATTCCATGATTTGGGCTACTAGTCATACAGTGAGAATATTCAATGTCTGAATCAACGCCTAAGAAACAGTTCTAAATCACGTGTTGTGATGGGTTTTGAAAATAGATGTGATCTATAATGTTGAGCAGAGACAAAATTCATAGAGTCACTGAACAACAGCAACATCCAAGCAGTAAATGCACTGGGTAAGTTCCCCACTGCTCATCATCCACTCCAGCATTAAGAAGCTTGAGTCCATTTCTTTGAAGATCAATACTACCCAAATCATGTGAAATAGCATCACAGTTTTGTGAAAGATAAACTTGTAAAAGCAGTTACAGGATTCATGGGTTCAAAGGTTGTAATTTTTCTCCTTTTTATTTCTCAAAATGAATATGTAACTTTAGTCAAATCTTCTAAATCTCTTGCTGTTTCACTGTCCCTCCCCATCAAAAGTAATGATAATATCTCTGCTGTATGAAAGCTGCATTGCTTGTGTAATCTGTTAAGCCGGTACAATGCTTCGTATTTGTATGGTTTTCTTCCGTCACAGTATCTTGGAGAAAAGATTTTTCTTTTTATTGGCACAAAGGAAAAGAAGGAATTTAGTGGAGTGGCCCACTAACATATCGTGTTTTGGCAGCTCTTTCAAAATAGAGCAGCAGAACCATGTGTAGACATGATAGATAAACTAAGGTTTGAACTGCAAATTGTAGCTGATCCTTATTAGAACCTATCTTTAATGTGAAAGTTTCTCAAGTTGCATATTCCGTTGTTCAAAATTTGGCCATTCTTATTGTTTGAATACTCAAAAAAGTATGTAGGATACAAAGGGATATCTTGCATGCAGGAGACCTACTTTACTACAGAAATGAAGACTTGCCCTCAGAGACCTCCTAAGGAAGTCTCTGATGCTTCCCGGCTGAGAATTATTCTGCAATATCAAAATCACACCAGAGGGTTTAGAGCTGAAATCTGTCAGGCAGCTGTTGTCCGACAGAAAGGGAATGACTTAGGATAAGGCAGAATTGCTCTCTGATCCCTCTTGCTCAAATTTCTTTATAGCAAGCTCTGGAATTGATGACACTGGAACTAGTGTGACTTCTCATATCCTGTTTGTGTATAATTATTAATTTGTCCTGTATATGTGCTATAAGAAACTCCATAACATACATGCCTCAGACTTACGAAATCTCTATGATGGTGAAGGCAGACATCCCAGCCATCTTTTTATCTCCAGTTCACACTGAACATTCAGGTCAGTAAGTTCAAGCTTACCAAAAAAGTTGCTAAGTCTCTCCAAAGACCTGCCCAGAAGACACTGTCTGTCCTGGGGGGTTGGTAGTTGAGTGTTGTGGAGGTTGTAGACCACTGAAGTGGGTTCATCAGGAGCTTGCTGGGTGAGAACTCCTCTCAGCGGGCAGGGTGTGGGGCTGGCTGGCCACAAGCCCTGAGGGAACTGGAGAAAGAAATTGGGAAGCGCAGTGTGATGTCCTGCAGAACACTCTAAATCCCAAATTTGCAAGAATCGTAGGAAACCTAAGGCAGGGAACAGTGTTCAGGTGTTGTGGTAGTCCTGCCTGGCTGCGGCTATTTCTTGAGCTTTATGAAGGGAGAGTAACCGAGCTACACCCAGGTGCAAAGGGTTGGCAGAGAGCTGGGAGAGGCATTGTAAGGGGCCTCCTGTACTTGGCCTGGGAGCTGCGTTGAACTTGGGCTCTCACCCTTGCCCGAGCTACTTCATAGGTATGTTATGTGTCCAGCCATGTGCTGTGCTTATCCCAACTTCGCCTTGTTGACTTGACTTCCCAGCTTCACCTGGGGACTGCCTTATCACTGCAGAGTTGCCTATTGATAACTTGGTTCAGCTGATCCAGTTGCTGTTGCAGTTGCTGGACCTGCTCTGGTCTTCTGACATGGCTGCTGTGGGCCTGGGCCCTCGCTGGCCTGGTCTTGGCGTCTGACTCCACTTCCCTGGTAAAGCAGTGGCCTCAGTGCCGCCTGAGGAGGTACAACAGAGCGACCATGAGTTTGGGAAGGAATGTGGTGAACTGTTGGGCTAGAGGCAGTTGAATCCAAAAGCTGTTTTGTGAATATACAGAATTTCTGGGCCCACGAAATTTGCCGGTGAGGATGATGGGAATTAGCGTATCGGCGTGAAGCCTCACAGGCTAACAGAACATTAGAAGAATGAGGATCTGTGGAATCTGAGCCATCGTAATTGAATTAAATTAGACAGGAGAGTGTGACTTGGGTCACGACAAGTCCAGGGCCACATTTGAAAATCTGTGGAAATGTTTCCGCTAACGTAAGCGAGGGGGTAGGATTTTACCCTGCAGAACTCAGCAGATGCATGTGTTGTTCGAAGGCTTGACTGCAAGGCTTGCTGCTTTGTTCTCTCCGTTCCCTTAGTGCAGTGCAGCATATGGTTAATTTTTCTGTTGGATTGTGGTCTGTTAATGAAGCAGACACTTGCGATAATTATATTTCCTTCTCCAAACTCCCTGATTTGCTAAGCTGATCCATCAGTATTCTGGGGGATTGCAAGGGTTTGTTTTTTTGTTTCCTTTTCATTGTACATGAAAAGCAGCATATTTTGATTGGTTGGCAGTTGAAAGTCCAATTAAATGTTTCAAAACCTGGAAGAACTTTTGAAGACATTCCTTTCCTTTTTTGTTGGTTTTATTGTTCTTGGCTTTTAGTGGCTTTTTTATTTATTTAACGACAGCACAAACAAGTTTAATGTTTCATTTAGATGATGCCAGCTGTCCATTGTGAATGTAAATGATGAGCCTGTGGAACTGCACGGTTGCCTTGAACGAGTAAGGGAAATGGAAGCGTGTTGTCACGCATCCTGCAGGTGCCTCTGCCCTGGGAATCTATTCACTCAGGGGACATTTAGTTGATGTATTGTACAGCTGGTCAAAGAATGTCTTTAGGCTGTCTGAAAGTTTTCACAAGAGATTAAATGCTTCGGAGTTTGCTGCAAAACATTATTTTATAAAATTAGTCTAATTTTGACAGTCACCTTTTTAGACTGCTAATTTCAGACCTGTGCCTCTCTCTTCAACTTGCCTCTTTTATTCTTTTTTTATGAACTATATGCAGTGAATTTCTGCCTTTAAAGAAAAATAGAAAAATGGTGGAGTTTTTATTTTTTTCCCCCACATCCTAGGATACATATATACGATATCTTTTAGTCTGTAGCAGGAATCCAGAGAGATACCAGGAAAAGGCAATGCTGACTCTCTGTAGTAAAGCAGAGAACCTGAGGGCAAAAATAGTGTTGCTAAATCTGCTTAATCTTCCGATTCAGGTGGACTTTTGACTACTTTTCTGCATACCAGGAAGCTTTCCAGCTTAGGGCCGCCAGTTACTGAAGTATGGTTCTTTTTCTCCTCACTCTTTGTGATTACCTTTCAGTCTAGTCAATACAATTTCTTGTGGATGTACTCGCTCAGCCTAGACTGCACTGGAGAATGTGCTGGGAAGCTGTGCACTTCTGAAAACTGGGATGCTAGAGGAGTGTGAGATTCTCCACCCCCCGGGCAATAGTTGCTTAGATGTTACTCAGTTACCTTCACTTTATACAGTCATCTTTATATTATTTATAGTGTATGCTGGTAAAGGTCTGTATTTACCACAGCCAAAAGAGATGATATGCTAACAATCGTCATGAAAGACTTGGGTAAAGAAGTAAAAAAGAAAACGTGCTAGATCTACTCATACTAAAATTAAATAAAAAATGTTTCCTTTCCTTCCACATATCCCTTTCACTTGTTCTAAGTAGTGTCATAATTAAGCTGGCTAGAGATTTTCTTTTCTCATGTACTGTATGTCCCAGGTTACATTCCTCAGAGAGAAGAAACATGCTATGGTAACTTCTATAGTTTTTTTGAATCTTTGAGGGGCTCCAAACAGGTTTAATGTATCTCCCTCCCCCTTTCCAAAACTAGCATCTTACCTGCTTCTAACTAATTTAGAGCCTTGATAGTTCCCTTACCAGTCCAAGAGTCTCGCCTCTGTGACACGTTTCTGTTTCCAGTCTTTTGATCTGTAGATTAAAGTCTTGGAAATCTTATGGATGCTCTGAATTCAAAATACAACATTATACCTTGGTTAAAAGCAGAAGAGAATACAGTCTTAAGAAAAAAAGTATAACATTAAGTAAAGCAACGCCCCTCTTTTTTTCTCACAGCCTACCTTTGGAAATTTGTCTGTGTCCAGGCAGGTCATGGTTTGTCTTCTCCTACCTTGAGCAGACATCCCAACAACTCAGTTCCATCATAAAACTGGTGGCCGAGACCTTCACCCTCCCTCTTATTTCCTGTGTTTCCATGAGGATTCTTTTTGTGTGTGTGTTTTGTTTTAAGGGATGTTTGTTTTAAGGGCATGTTTCATTTTAAACCGTTTTCTCATTGGCTTTCAAATGTTTCCCTGTCAGTAGCATTCCAATTTCTTGCAAAGATTTATGAAAAGAGCAGGTAATTTTCTTGTGAAGTGTGTGTATGTGTTAGAACATCGCTTGCAGAGTCCAGATGGACCTATACAAAGCCTTGATACTCAATTTATTTAGCTCAAATGTAGATGCAGGTTTCATTCGCTCACATGCCAGGTCTTCTAGGTGCTTGTGCCCCATTGAGCAGTGAATATCTTTGGAAAGAAGTCAGACTTTGAAATTGTCTAAAAAGTAAAGTAAGATTAAAAGTATCACATCCATTTCACAAAAGCACGACAGACATTCTCCATAGTTGCAACATTTCTTTTTCAAATGCTTATTCAAACAGCTGAGGACAGCCAGGTTGTGCATAATCCAGAGGCCAACATGCCAGCTTGGTTACTGTTCATGAGGGTAGGTGTGTGGGTGCGAGGGGTTTGTTTGGTGTGGGTTTTGAGGAAAATGCAATATATAAAATGGTATAACAGCAAAGCTTCTGTGTTGCATTGCTTTGTCAGCGCTGTGGTTAAACTAGGGTTTGCTAGTGATCTGACAGCAGATTTCCTGGACCCTGCTACAGCATAAAAGTACCGTAGATACTCCAGACAGCCCACCTGGATCAGGGCTTCAGTGGGTTTGTACAAAGGTGTGTGTTACCACAACAGAACACTTGGCTGGGACAGATGACATGGTTACACGTACCTTGCTTGCAAGCCTGGTGCTGGCGGCAGCGTATTTGCTTTAGTCTAGTACAGGTGCAAGAAGGGGCAAGTCTCCATGACCCCGGGGATATTATTCTGGCCTGCTCCTTCCTGGAGGAGATGATACTTTATCTTTCAGTTCTTCAGACCAAAGCTTGATGCTCTTGACCATTGCACATGTTCTCGTTCATGTCCATGGTGCCCTTCTGGCTGCCCTCTGTTCCTGGCTACCTCACTCCTGCTGGTGTCTTGACCGCTGTTCTCCTTCTGAGATGCTAGTTGTCCATCTTTACCTCTATGGCCAACTCATAAGCAGTACATTTTTTTTTGGACACTGAAAAGGTCATTTATCACTATAAGACAATCTTACTGCCTAATACAAATTGTCTGTCTAAGAAGGTGTTTGGCCTCATCCACAGAGTGTAGATTTGGGACTTAGCCAACGTGGTTGCAGTCGCATCTGTGGAGTTTTCCTCTGAACATCAGAGACTGGGAAGATGTCTGACTTTTCCTCAGAGTCATAGTGTGAGAATAAACTGTACATTGGGAACTTTGATGTCCCAGGGGTTGGTAAGAACCCACGAAGCAGACAAAACTTAGGCCCTTGATCTGTTTGGTATGTGCATTTTTTTAATTTTTTTTTTTCTGCTGCCAGGCCCCACCTTTCTCTGTCCTTATTCTTTGAAAGGCTGGAAATAATTTTCTCAAGCTGTATGGAGATGCCAGGTTTTCAGCACAGTGTATTCCTGGAAAGAAAACGTAAGTTTGCAGTAAGTTGTAAGTGGCCAAGGAAGCACTTTTCACATGGTCTCACTTTGTGGCTCTTGACTATAGCCATTGCCAGCGCTTAAGTAACAACTAATTGTTTGCACTCTGACCCTTTGGGTCTTTACTAAGTGTATGCTCCTTCTCACCCCAATATTCTGTGATCTGCAAAACACTTTTTTTTTTTTTTTTTTTTTTTCCCATCCTAAAAGCCATTTCTAGATTTCCATTCCAAGGATACTTCATACACCATGACAGATTAAAGGACACTAAGTCAGCAGATGTTAAGGGGTTCTGCAGCTTTTCCTGCACCTCTCATGGAAAATGTACGCTCTGCTAATTACAAATGCATTTGGAGGACTGCAGATTAAAGTAACGTAATATGTTCTTTCCAGCTCTAATTTCATCAGAATAATTAAACATGCCTTCAAATACTTTCGTATTCAACAAAGTACATATGTTCTTAAGAGCCACCGAGTTTCGTGCAACTTAAGTGCATGCCTGAAGTTAAACATGTTCTTAAAAGCTTTGAACAGAAAGAAATTTGAAATAAGAGCCTGAGTTCCTCACAGCCAAAGCTCTCTTGCAGCTCAGTTGAGAGCAAGTTGGTTAATGAGGACAGCGCAAAGCATGAACTCTTAGAGATCACACTGAAGAAAATAATTACAAAACCAACTAGCACAGTCAAGTCAAAACTTTAAATGCTAGAAAACTCCCTCCTTTCTTAGTCTAACCCAGGGGGCAAACCACCAAACATTCTCAGGGACTGGAGGAGGAGAAAAGGCTGGTGTGAGAAGGAGGCAGTGACTGCATCGGATGGGTTTGCTGGTCACGTAAGGAAGCACAGGACTCCACAGAGAGGGCTTTTTGGTTTTGGCATCATCACCCAATGCAGGCTGTAATGGCACATGGGTTATGTTGGTGATCTTTGGCTGAAGCTTAATGATTCAGAGCAAAACAGAGCAGTCTACAAACGCTTACAGATTTAATTTTCAAATTAAATACGAAAACAATTAGGTGAGGTAGATGAATTCCCACTTCAATAATTACAGTGAAAGGATAAATCCCTGCGTTTGCAAGGATCTCAAAGCACTCTGACTAAAATTAGTGGGGTGAGCTGGGGAGACAGTGAGGGTTTGGGGGAGCTGCACAATTCCCAGGGGTGGAAGAGAGGGGAGGAAACATCCATATCTTTCTCTAAAATGATTCCAGTTCAGTTGGAAAGCCCAGCTTGACCTTGCCTAAGTGTGGGGACAGAAGATGACATAAGGAAGTTCTTCAGTATCTTATTAGGCACTTGGATATCTGTGGAAGGGAAAGGTTATGCAAATGAGTTACTTTTTTTTCTAGACTGCTGACACAAAATGCTGATGAGATTTGGGGGAGATGTTTTAAATTAGAAACTTGGGAAGAGTTGACAGTTGCAGAAGGGTACTGAGGTCACCCAAAGACATCTGGTAGGACTGTCAGTCAGTAACATGAAGGCAGTTTTGCCAGGTGTAGGGTAGGACAGAAAATTGAGCTGCATTGGAGAAGGAATAGATGGAGGTCAGAGTTGAATTCTCAAAAAGTAACAAGGTTACAGATGTGAACTACATCAAATTAGGCATAGGGCCAAAAGCACACGTTAGAAATGCTGGTATGCACAAATGCTTATAAAAGTTTGGATAATTCCTGAATTTAAACATACACCAAGTCAGCAAAATTTACAGGAGGAAAAAAATAAGGTACATATTGAGGGTTACATTGATTAGGGGTCTCCAGCAGACACTGAATATAATCACCTCTGTTTATTGGGGTCTCTGTTTTTAGGATGCGGTCTGATTTCATCCCTCCTCCCCTGCATGTCTTACACACTCCACCCCACCACCCCCATTTTCTGTGTTCAGGATTATTAGTCTTATTCAGCCCATGGGTATGATTTTTTTTTCGTTTCTCACCATTTGTTTTGTCACCTCTTTTCCTGACTGTTAGCAAAGGCTTTGCTGATTTTCCCGGTGAATTTTAGTGATTGATATTGAGAAAACACCTAGAGATTGCTAATGTATTAAAAAATACAGGGAGTATTCTTACTTTGTCCATTGCTACGCTGACTTCAATGCATGGTATCATTTTGTTCAATCAGCTGAAGACCTGCTTGTCTTGGAACAGCTGGTTTGCAAAATGGGGTAGAAAGTGGTTCAAGGACAGACCTTTATGGAACATTGAACGGACAAACAAATAAACCAGCCTGCTCCCTAGCACAGTGTGACACATGAAATGAAACCCAAAGAGATACGAGAAAAACAAAGCTATGATCTAAATGCTGGAGTATAGTCTTTGAGCAAAACTACAGGCAGTTTTGTTCTGTTGGGTTTTTTTCCTCCTTGTCTCGATGATCAGACCCTGTTTGAGATAGTCTTTAAAACTAAACCAGCATGATCTAAAGCGCTCCTCCTGACTAATTAACCTTAGCCTGGTGATGTGATTGGTTGTTTACAGCACTGAAATTCATCACTGCAGAAGTGTATGCAGCTGGGCATGGGCCCGGCTCAGACCCCAGAGTTAAACATCTGCACGTTTGGGGGAAGCAAAGTACACGGCACATCCTTCAGAGCAGAACACTGCCTTTACTGTGAGCTCAGGTAAACCTCAGATCCAACCCCAAGCAGCATCTGAGCCGTTGTCCCCCAAAACGTTTTATTAGAAATGCTGGGCTGTGGCGGCAGAGGATGAATTGGATAAGGAAACTGTACTGACAATGAAGCACTTTGCTTTAATCCACAAACACCTTGGAATTCAATCCAGCTCAAACTTTGTCATGGCTACAATGATATTTCTATAAAAACCTCCTGGCTAAGCAGCCATGCATTGCCACCTCTTAGGGAAGCAGAATTCTTGGCTACATTACGGACCTTGATATTCACAAGGATAATGCGAGAAATGCAGGCTGTAATGTGGGTGTGGAATAGCTATAAAAAACATGAAGGAGACTGTAAGAGAGTGTTCTCATTATGGCGGGACTAGTTACCCACTTTCTGGAGGAATAGTTTTCCTCTTGGTGAATATGATAGCCAGGTTTTGGGGGAGGATTGGCACGTTGCTCTGGAGATGGCTGTGCCAGGTGAACCGAGAACTCCTCTTGACCTTTACCGCTTAGAACTGGGCAAATCCGCAGCAAATAAGGTACTCGGTGAAAGTTTCATTTATGTAGACAGTTACCTGTGAGCCCTCCCACTGCCTGGATCTTTATCCCTGCCCCTTTCCTGGGCTGTAGGTCAGCGGCACTAGCACAGGAGGATGTTTGCAGGCCTTGCTGTCCCGTTGGGTACCCCAACAGGCTGTCCCACTGGTCCTCTCACCCTGTCTCCAGTTTCCCTTCTGTTTCTAATTCCAGTAAGGTCAGGGTTGTATGTATAACATAAGACTGTGCTGACACTTCTGCCATATGCACAAGTTGGGCCAAGGTTCTTCGGTTATTTGCTCTGATATTATTGATGGAGTTGTATTGCGATTTTTGTCCTTACCTACAGAGCTCTCACTCCTTTTCCTTCAGGGAGTTGATAGTCAGCATTCAAAGGAGGGTGATTCCTCATGTGTGATGTAGAAGTAGGTCCGTGGGAATAAGCTTATTGGAAGGGGACAGCTGGAAAATCACGAGGAAGGAAAAAGAAGTCATGCAGAGTTAGTTCTCCCTAGGTCACGGCTTACACTAGCATCCACAGTGCTGGGGGCTTCTAGTCCTTCGTGCTGGGCGCCACGCTGCAGTGCTGCCTAGTAAAGATTAAAAAAGTGTTTTCTGATAAACTCTAGAACATCAGCGTGTGCCAGCAAGTCTGTGAATGTTAAACCTGATGGATTAGCAACACAGGTATGCGTGCCAGTAGCTATGCATGCTATGGCTGTTAATACTCCTAGTTTCTTTTGACACAAAGTGTGTGTGGAGGGAGGTGCACGTTCCTTTCCCAGCTGCTGCGCTAAGGTGGTACTTGGCACACCGTGCCTGGTTACGGCGTTGCTGGAAGAGGTACCTGGGACATGTCAGCTGGGATTTGGCATCGGGTACCCTAACGTGTCAATGCTACAAAAGGTCCAAAGCCTCATGAGCTGCAGGAGGATTCAAATTTGCGAGACCAAACTTCATTAATCCTCATTTCTGATTTATTCCTGTAGCCCAGCGATTTGTGATCCCCCAAGAAGTGTGCAGACCAAACAGGTCTACTTACAGAAAAAGGCTTATAGAAAGAGAGAAGCCTATACCTGAAGCTGCAAGGTTGTATAGTTTAAGGAGGAAAAGGTGGGGGAGGCTGGTCCTGTTGCTGTTTTGCTCAACACAAAGGTTCAATTTCCTTGACAAATGATGGACACTGCCTCCAAAATTGGAACTCTGATCCCAAAGGGGACCTGTGTTATTATAACATAAAGAATGGTTATTAAACTGTCAGAGGGTTAATAGTTTCATCTTAATAATCTTGATAGATGGTGCACATTTCACCAGTGCTCCAAAAGCCCACAATGAGCTTTAAAATATTTTACTATTGGCTTGCCCTTCATTTCCCAAGGAAGTCTAAGGAGAACTCTTCTTGCTAATAAATTCTTTATCATAACTTAGCTGGTTTTCTCCTTATAGAGGGGAAATACATCCTTTGCTGTGCTGTCTGATTAATCGGTCTAATTTTATCAGGAAAATTAAATTCTCTTCTTTATCTAGGAAGTTATTTAAAGAGGTCTGAGCAAAATCTCAGCCCATGAGCCTGATGACTGTTCTGCATAAGTGTCTCTACGCTTTATTAACTTATTACTTTTTAAGTGATTTCTGTCTGAAGGATTCCCTTCAACTTTGAGGGCCATTTGTCTTCTGTTCTCATGATTTCAGTATGACAAATGGGATGTCAGATATGACTTACTGTAAGACCTTAAGGGATTCATATAGGGTAGCTCTTACCCTTTCCTCAAAATGCTCTGTGCGAGGGAAGCTGTAAAGCTGGCCAATTTTGATGATGAAAACAAGTATCTCGACAGCTTTACAGCAGGCAAAGTAGCTATACCCTGAACTGGAGTAGTTCTTAAAATATAATTGATTGTTCAGTGAGAAAAAAAGAACTATTAAAATATATGTGTCTATAAATATGCAGGGGGTTGATTCCAGTCATGGAAATTATAGTATACAACTAAGGATTAAGATAAACAAGAGTCTTAGCAATTTCAAAATGATGCAAGCCAATGCTTTACTTCTCTTTGCTTCAGCTTGTATGAGAAAAGGAACACATCCCCAGACATGCAGAGTTGATGAAGATGTACAAGCATCTCCATGTGTATATTTTTTGTATTTTCCAAAACTAACACATGCTGAATCTAGCAACCAGGTGGAGGGACTTTGCTAATTGTCTTACTGTGTTCTAGACTCATCACCGATGAAAAGGGCAACAGTTTACAGTGAGGTAGGACTATGAAGGATATAAACCCTCATGTTTTAGATCATAAGCCAACTTGCAATAGCCTGGGTTTAGGAATAATTTTTTCCCCACAGGTTTGTATTATTGCAAAATTATGTTTGTTATGGAATTTCTTGTGCCTTCTGTGAGTTAATGTCTGATATGGCACTTCTGCTACTAGGGCAATACTCTTACCCTGACAATTGTGCTTGCACACAGCTCCGAAATGAAATGGGAGATTACAGTGACATGCCCAGTGAGGTGATTCAAAAATTGTGCTTCCTGGTTTAGCTGCAAATGGGTTTGTTGTCACCTCCTTTGATCTCTAGGCTTAGGTGTTGTTATTATTTCAACTAGAATTTCAACGCCTACACCCTGCTGATGGTCACAGGGCAGTTACCAGGCTTAGCTTCCTTCTACCCTTTTAATACAGAATTACCATAGCATTCCAAATAATTCAGCAATAAGAGAACATGATCTTAGAGCGGTTGAGGTTGGAAAAGACCTCTGAAAGTCATCTTGCTCAATGCCCCTGCTCAAGCAAGGCCACCTACTACAGGCTACCCAGGACCATGTCCAGATAGCTTTTGAATTTCTCTGTGGTGGGACACCCCACAACATCCTTGGGCAACCTGTGCCAGGGCTTGGTCACTCTCACAGTGAAAAAGTGTTTCCTGATGCTCAGACGGCACCTCCTGTGTTTCAGTTTGTGCCCATCACCTCCTGTCCTGTCACTGGGCACCGCTGAAAAGAGCCTGGCTCGGTCTTCTCTGCACCCTCCCTTCAGCGTGGTTTAAACAAGTGACAGGGTGAGAAGAAATGGCCTCAGGTTGCACCAGGGGAGGTTTAGATTGGATATTAGGAAAAATGTCTTCACTGAAAGGGTTATCAGGCACTGGAACAGGCTGCCTAGGGACGTGGTTAAGTCACCATCCTCGGAGGTATTTAGAAGTTGTGTAGATGTGGCACTCAGAGATACGTTTTAATGATGGACTTGACACTGTTATGTTTACAGTTGGACTTGATAATCTTAAAGGTCTTTTCCAACCTAAATGATTCTATGATTCTATGATTCAGGTATTTATATACATTGATAAGCTTTCCCCTGAGCTTTCTCTTCTTCAGACTGGGTAGTCACAGATCTCTTGTCTTTTTCTCACAATGCTCCAGATGCTCTAGTTCCTTTATCATCTTAGTGGCCCTTCACTGGACTCTCTTCAGTACCCTCATATCTCTCTTGTGCTGGAGAGCCCAAACCTGGACGCAGTGGACCAGATGTAGCCTCACCAGTGCTGAGCAGAGGGGAAGGATGACCTCGCTCAACCTGCTGACAACACTTTTCCTAACGCAGTCCAGGATATCGTTACCCTTCATTGCTGAAAGGGCATGTTGCTGATTCATGTTCAATTTAGTGTCCACCAGGACCCTCGGTCCTTTTCTGTCAAGCTGCTTTCCACTTGGTTGGCCCCTAGCATATGCTGGTGTATGGGGTTGTTCCTCCCCACTTGCAGGACATTTCTCCTGTAGGTACAGGAGAGTTAGGCATTAGTAGTTAGTTGATCAGTTTATTCAATTCTCCATCCAAGGCACTGAGGCATAATTTGTTGTCTTCTAAAGCAGAGTAAGTTATGAGAATAATGCAAACAACAGCATACTGTAAGGTAATACACACTATAAAGTTTGGAGGAAGGCATTAAAACGTATCTGAAATACTTTTACTGATTGCCTAGAAGGAGGGTCTAGAGATAAAAAGTAGCTACAGAAAAGGAAAACAGAAAATACAAATGCTACAGAGTTCTGTTCTGGGAGACTCCTCATTTACAGTTCACTGCCTTCTTTTAAGTTTTAATGCTTCACGAGAAATCAGATTAAACACTCAATATTTGTACATAAGAATTTGAAATGTATGCCTTTATAGGATTAACGGTGTACTAGAGCATGGAGAAGGCTGTCCATTATTTTTGTGAATAAGTGATACCGTGCAGTGGTCAGGCGTAGCTATATATGATACAAACTTGAGGGGCAATACAGTGTGGGGATGGCTGTGGTGCCACCTCATCTGTAATATCTGAATATCTGATATATCTGATATTACTGAAATATCCTACACCTCACAAAGCACAAAGTCTGGAGAAGTATCTTGTGGTAAAAGATGAAGCAAACCAACAGGTATTATGTCCTTCACTGTCAACATGATAACTCATAGGCATTCTTTTTCTCTGCATCTTCCTCCTATTATTATCATCCTGTCTGAGCTAAATGACCTGTGACAGATGACAAATATAGGATATTTCATGGACAAATATCACATTCAGAGTTGGATATATTGTGAGAGGATTGTTACCTGCTATGCTGAAGCTTAATAGAAATGTAGAAGAATTCTTTCTTCAGTCTGGGACAACTTTCCAAGTAGTTGATTCAATTACGTGCAGGATGAGTCTTCATTGTGTTAGACTTTTTGGACTGAAAGGTTTGTTTTCTATGACTTTGTATGGAAGGTAATAGCATTGGGAACTGACTGTTAAATGTGCGATGGCAGACCAGACTCAACACTGCAATTAACATTATAGAATCTTCCTGGCTTTCACGTTTCATTCCTTGAGGTTTTGGAGATATTTCAGGTTTTGCTCTTCAGCATGGAAGTTGGATGTTTGCCTCTCTAAGCCCAGGTTGCACCAGCATCTTCATTTAGGACAGAACTTAAAGGAATGCTTGAGTGTTACCCTGTTGTGGAACGGTGCTAAGTTTCTTTACTGTACAGAAAAGAAAATGAAAAGGAAAGTGTGAGACCACATGAAAAATACATAAGTATATATAAATATATAAGACTATATAATTTATATATATTCAAATATATAATCAAATATATAAAAAGCATCTGTGAAGAGGGAAGTAGTAGTAGTCTTTGGACTCCTGGTGGACAGCACAGGAAGCGGTGGGATTTATGCTGTGTCGAGAAAGGTTGATTTACACGCTAGGCCAGAGCTTGTTTGTGTGGGTTGTTTTGGGGGGAATTGGGGATGGGGGTGGTGTTCTGTTTTTTAATGATGAGGTTTATGGAGAAAATTGTATAAGGAGCTTTTTTCTCTTCCATTGTAGGAAATTTGTAAAGAACGGTTTGGAAAGCCTGTCACAAATGGCCTAAACGTAATGGGCCGATGTTGGGACTGGTGGGGGGGGGTGTGTGTGAAGTGGTGAATACTTCTTAGAGGTCCCTTCTACCTATATTGTTCTATAAACCTGTGCTGCCATCAGAGCTGGGCTCATATAAAATTCACTGCCAGTTGCATTTTTCTCCATGTAAGGTGACATTTTGCTCCTTCACAGAATAGATAACAAGTCCTTCCTTGTGAAGCTACCTTTTATTCTTTTGCAGTACATTAATTGGTGGCAATGGGCCATTTTTTTTTAGAAGCACATGAATAAAACAAAAGTAGCACACATTAACCGTAGTGCCCGAGTTTTGCAGCCCTTTCTGTGTAATTGAAATGTTACTTATGGTTACTTATGGGCAAGGCGTGTTTCTTGGTTAGCGAGTTCTTATTTTTATGTGCTACTTTCAAAACCCTATCTGGGCTAGGCAGATCCTTTCCTTAATCTGATGCTGTTCTCTCCTCTCCGTGCAAATCCGGCATTTTTTTATTGCTGATGTCTCAGACGGCTCTGGGTTAGGTCTCTCTGTGCCGAGGTATGGCTCCCTTCTGCCAAAGATGATTGGAACCACTACAGCATCAGTTTAGTTCTGCCACTTACCATTCTGCTTAAATGACGTTTAAACCTGGGGCAGGTGAGTGAATTGTTCGAAGTTAATGATAACAGAACGCAAGGTTAAGGTGCTTTAAAGCTAAAGTTGAGGCAATCTACTCATCTCGTCCAAGGAGATTGTGACTGAAAACTGTTGGGTTCTCCAGCTGCTCCTTCGAATATGGTCTGGTTCATGAAATTCTTACTAATTAATTTATTTGGTTGGGTGGGTTTTAATTCTGTATCTGGCAACTCAATGGCTCTTGCTGAATTTTAATATTTTCTTTTTTTACCTGCAGAATTATTATCGCCTCTTGAAGTACTTTTCTTGAAGATATGTTAAGACATGCCCTTCCTACCAATTTTTAGCAGCTTGTTAATGCTAATCCCAATGATCATGCTGTGTCTTGTTTCTGTCAACAGCGCCAAATTACAAATCACTTTTACAAGAAGTTCAGGATAGTAAGTTAATATTTTACAGAACAACTTGGGTTTTTACTCAGCAGAAGCTGTTTGCCTTGCCATGCACCACTTCAGCACCAGCGCTCAGCTGAGGTTTGCATGGGTTTTCACTGGGGAGAAAAAAGGTCTCCAGTTCTGGAATTCATTTGCTCTGAACCTCAGTGTTTTGACCAAACCTATATCTGCTGGCCAGCGCTCTATGGCTCACAGCTCTGTTTGTCAGTGGTTTGTGTAAATATTGGGGTTTGTACGTGTGAAAAATGGTTTATGTGCTAGGGGAGATAAATTCTCTGTTATGTTGGCATGGTCTCTATCCACTGGTGATTTTCTACGCTTCAGAGGAGCGAGGAGGCTGTAAAGGCTAACTGCCTGGACCAAGGTCCTCTTAGCTGGAGGAAACTTGAGGTATTAGAGTCCATCCAGCTATTTCATATCCCTGGGTCTCAGGAGTGCTTGGAGCATGGGCAGTTGGGAGAGATGAGCTACAAGCACAACTTAGAGCCACTCCAAAGGTCTGATTCTTGGAGAGGGTGTGCAAACCACACCTTGTCTCCCTTTTGGGGTTGACTGCAGCTGAACTAAACCCAAAGTCCTGGACTGCTGTAGTTTGGTGCATTTTGTATTTGCTGTGCCCAGTTGTTGAAGCCCTGGTGATGTGTGATGAGTGGGATTTGGAATGTGATCTATCTGACATTGACAGAAATCAGGATAATGCATGTTCAAATGACTAGTTATGGCCCATTCAGAAGTAGTATGGAGTTGATATAATTTTTGCAGTGTAGCTGGTAAGCTGGAAGTGTAGTGATCTTAAAAGCATAGTCACCAGTGTTCCCACTAGCAAAATTTGAAGTGGAGAAGAGGATATTCTCCCCTTCAGGTTACTGTGTCACCTAACAGAATACCACACATGACTGTCTAAGCATCTTTCAGTAATACAGACAGTTTATGGGTAACTTCAGTTTCAGAGGCATATACTGACTGTGTCATGCACCCAGTAGTGAAATTTTGTTAGAATTTCTGAAATGCTAGAAATTAATTTTTTCCTATTTCATATGTGTTGCACTCAGAACCCAGTAGCTGCAGTTCTGTACTTTGGGATGATACATTAAGAAATATTAGTCTGTTAAATGGCAAATATATAGATGCTACTAATTATTGCCTATGGAAACTGAGAAAGGAAAGAGGAGCTGCTTGAATGGTAGCACCTGCCCTGGCCTTCCTCAGGGGCTGATTTCCCAAAGCTGAGGAGAAATAGATGGAAATTTGAAATGAAAATATAATGGAAAACCATCAATCAACACTGGCTGTTAAAACCCTCCAACTTTCTTACACGTTAAGATCTCTCAATTCTACAATAAAGCAGAATCACGTCAAGCAGAAGCCCTTTCTGCAATGAAGAGGAACTACTAATGTACAACAGAGGCAAGGAGCAGACGTGGCGGTCAGACCGATTACAGACGTTAGGAAGAACAGAGGATAAGAAAGAGAACCTGTGCTTGCCAGGATAAATCCATGGCATGGCAACAGTATTTTGCACATTAATGTCTACAGACATTTTAGAGAATATTAGAAAAAAAATTAGGGAAAACGTAGAGACCTGTTGTACCAGGCACTGGGGTACAGCCAAGCTCTGCAGCCACTGTGGTTATTTTGAGGAGGTGGTTGAACAGTGTCTCTGAGATATTAACAGCCTTGCTGAATTGAGGTGCCTTTTGTCAAGGATGCAAACAGTTACATGAAGTCATATTTTATTCTCTACACATCTGGGGTTACTGGGGAAATTGCAGAATTCCTATTTCAAGGTGACTTTGGTGGTGTGGACAGTAAAATTCTTGTTAACGTGATGTCTCAGGTTCAGTATTGGACAAATGATGCAGAGTTGATTTATACAGAACTGATAGATTTAGGTAAAAGTAAATGCTAGTAGAAGTGAGGTTTTGGAGAATGTCATTCAGATTTATGTCTTTTTGGTTAAGGACTTTGTTGATATCCATGAAGATATAATAGACTTAAGACACTGGTATAAAGTTTGATGTAATATTATGGTTGCTTGAAGATGCAGCAGGTTTTGGGTTTCTCAGCTTGTCTTTAATTTATTGGGAACTTGCCAGATGTGGAAGTTTACCCAAAACCACAGTGGCACTATTGCTGCATCTCAGTGGCCCATACCAACTTCATAGTCTTCAACATCCCCACTCATCACCTGGAAGCAAATGCTCTCTTAAGGTTCATAAAACTTGTAGGTGACACAAAGGGCATGAAAATGTTGAATGTTAAGGACAAATACCAGTCTTGCAGATATAGATCGTTAGGGAGCTGGGCTCCACTCACACAAACGTCCCATTCAAATAATATGGATTTTGATTCAGCCAGGTGTAAAGTACTACTGATTTAGGAACAGTGAACAGAAGTGGTAGCTTTTAAATTGGGAATTGTGTCCTCAGAAGTAGCAAAGGGCTTAGCTGTTGGCATTAGACAATCTCAAGTCTTCAATGCAAAGTTGTGTCAAAAAGGCCTGCTGAGATCTGAGGCTGTTGATAAGGAATTAAGGATAAGGAGGAAAAAAGAAAGGATTTTATTTCTGTGTAGTGCATTGGCAAAGACTCTGTTGAAGCACTTTCCTTAGTTCTGGAAAAATTGTATTTTATGATCCAATGTTAAAAATTATGGCCAGTGTAGCAAATGGGCTCCAAAGTCATCCAGAGACTTTGTCATCCAGAGAAGACATTTAGCAATGAGAAATGAAAAACCAGCTCAGTCAGTGTAGGTATCACAAAGATGACTTTGCGATGACTTGATTGCAAAATTTAAGTGCCTTCGAGGAGAGAAAATGCCGTGTAGTAATGGGCTCTTCAAGCTACCATAGCAAGGGACAGCAGATCAGTCGCTGCAAGGTGAGGCAATTTGAGGCTGCTCAAATGTAGTCATGAGACACAATTTTAACTGCGTGTGTTGTTGTCGCTGGTACAAACTCCCAAGGGAAGTGTTTGGGTTCTGAGTCGCTGTTTTTGCAATCAAGACTGAATGCCTCTCTGGAAAACATCCTTTAGCAGTACCAAATTTACTGGGCTTGTTTTATTGGTAACTGGGTAATATTTAGTGGTGTGTGGTACACAGGAGGTTGTTCAAATTGACTGTAATGGTCTGGCGTCCTTTAATCTCTGTGAATAAACACCTACGTTAAGCTCAGCTCCGTCATTCTGTAGAGTGTGATAGGCTGTATTTCATTTTATTCTCTTGTACCAGCCTTACTTTACCTTTACAGCCTCCAATATTTACATACATGAATTGAGGAGAGGTGACTGCAGCTGGTCACCCCTGAACCGTGGTGTGCTTTGTGTTTGTGATGGGGCCAGCCTGACCCGTGGGTGCCCAAGGACTCCCTTGTACCCGTCTGGTTTTGATAACACCCAGTGCTTTGACAGCCCAGCCCTCCGCGTTTGGGGCCAGTCAGCTCTGCTGGCTTTAATCACTCACTTTAGCTTTGCCCTGAGAAAGGAGCAGAAAATGCCACTCAGTGAGGCTGTGGGGCCATGAAATTGTGTTAAGCAACACTCACCAAAATGACTGGATTTTCTATTTTAGTGCAAGTGTCTAAATGTTTTTGAAATTGTAATTTTCTTGTGCTGTTATGTGGAAAGGTGACCGCTCTGTGTTGGACCCTGGGCGGTTTGCTCCAGACAGCTAATCAGCTTGATTCATTTGGCGGGGTGGTCAGTCAGCACCTTCTCTGCCGCGGCAAAGCAGGATTGAGCTCTTCTCTGATTTGCAAGGATATAATGGCGTCTACTAGAAATGCAGAACTTTCTGAAGATGCATTAGGGTTTGATTTTTGTGGCAGCAATATACTTACCAGGGGTACAAAGATTATAACCCTTATTCGCCTCGGTAGCGGCCGCGCGGGGGTAGGAAGGGCAATGTCACTTGAGGAATCCTGAGCTCCTGCTGGAGAGACAGGTCTGAGCGAATGCATTCCTGCTGTCAGCTCTCCTTCTAGCTCACTTTCATCTCGACTTTAAAATTGCAGAACGGAACAAAAGGCGATTGGTGACGGTTGGGTGATGTCTGGGTGTTCCTGCGGTCGGCCACATGATGGCACACACCAGTCAGAGGAGCCGTGGATGTTACCCGAGGAGATGCTGTGCCTGGGGAGGACCGAAGGCTCCTGCTCGGGGCTGTGGGGCTCAGGTTTTATCCTCCCCAGCTGCTGGTTTGATCCGCAATTTACCGTGAGCACAGTAAGGGACGAGGTGGTGGTTTAGCCACCAGTTGAAAAAAAAAAAAAAACACTGGGGAAAAAACAAAACAAAACCAAAACCAAACCAAACCAAAAAAAAAACCACGAAAGGGTCTGAAGCAGGAGCAAAAAGCACGTCTGGCAAAAAAAAGCCAGCTTTTAAAAGGGGCTGGTAGCAAGAAAATGAATGTTTTTCTGCGTGTTGTTTTGCCTTGATTGGGGTTTCTTTTCAAAGGATCAGTAAACAACCAGAAATCAGGAAACCCTTTTTATTTTTCCAGGATGCAGAAAAGAAATAGAGTGTGGTACTTCCTTTGTGAGGTGTGAGGTGGGGGAGGGTTTTTTTGGTAAATGGTCTAGTAAAAAATGTTCTTTGCCTTTCCAGGGGTATGGAGGCAGCTGGTTGAAACATCTCCATGTGCTATAGGGTCAGAGTGGTCTAGCATGATATCAGTAAGTCAAATAGCGTTTAATGAAAATCAGCCTCAGAAGTTACTATGAAATTTATACTTTAGTTTATTAGAGCTTCAGTGGTCTTAGGTCCTGCATCTTGTATTTATTTGTACTATCTCTAATTACTAATAAAATGGCAAAAGCTTTTTGGTATCGTCACTCTCAGTAATTAATATCCCCCTTTTTTTTAGCATAGTTTGCATGAAGGAGAACTCCCAGTGAAATGGTAAACGTGGAGGTATATTGCATATTAACTCTAATGGTAGCACCTAAAGACCAGTAGCCCCCGTAGCAATGCTGCATGAACATATGCAGCATTTCAATTAAAAACCAAACATCCATGGGGATTTAGAAATAAATGCAGGGACTGTAGAAACCTCTGTGGGCTCTTGCATTTTACTGTGATGCAAATACTAAGGACAATGAGAGGAGTATAGGACATAGTTGTCAAGAGATTTGCAGCAGTGACTCCAAGGTAGGACTCCTTTTTCCGTGCAGAGTTTCTCTGTGGCAAGTGGGACCTGGCTGAAAAAAAAGATAAGGGAGGACACATGAATCTCAGTAAAGATTTGGACAGAGATTTTCAAAGGTTAGGTTAACTGCTGGGAATTGATTATCTGAATATTGTTATTCTCTACTTCCCCTCATCACCCAATAGCTTTAAAATCCTGCCCTAAATGTGTGCCTCAGCAGAAAGATAGATCTACTCCACTTCCAGGTCACTTGCAATGGGAAAGGAGGAGATATCCCAGCCCCACTGCCTGTCTCGTGTGGGCTTGGTTTCTCTGCTGCCCTCAGAAACATGCAGAGGTTGTGCATGGCTGTCAGGAGGAGTCCTTCAGGACACTTTGAAAGATATTGTGCCTTTAGTAACAACAATTTTGTGGATGTACTTCTGGATTTAAGCATGTCAGCAAAAATGAAAGAAAAAAGAAAAAGAAAAAAAAAAAGAAAAGAAAAAAAGGAAAACCCTCACCCCTAAGCCCTCAGCAAGCTACTCACTTATAAGACAAAGTGCAGTCTGATCCCTGAATAGAATATGAAAATTCCCAAGCATCAAGCAGGCATTTGACATCTTTGTTAGTAAACAAACAGCACAGTTACATTTCTTGTGACACTGAGTTATAGTACAGCGTGTTCTGCCTCCCTCTCTCTCCCTTTCCTTGTGCTTTACTCTCTTCTCCTCCTGCCCCCATTGCTGGCAAGCTGATTCCAGAGGCCAATGACAACACCCGTGTCCCTTTCTAGTTGAGTGCATTTGCTAGGCATTTGAGAGGGCTGCTTTCCTGCCCTTGAGTACCCCAGCACGCAATGTGAAAGTTGCAGAAGTTCATGGACTGCTGAGTGCTTAGCTGCTGCACTTCTAGCGAGCATGTACAGTAATTAGAAGTAAAAGAGAATATTTTTCTGTGGGGAATTTTGGTTGACCCCATAGCTGCTAGTTAAAATGGAAAAAAATGATGCAACTGTTTCTGTAGACAGATAATTTTTTTTTTTTCTAAAGAGGCAAAAATTCTTTCATACATCAAGTTCATCGCACCGTACAGAGTAAACACCACATTTTGAATGCATACTTACAATTGTACCTTTTCTAACTTTGTTTTTTTTAGTAATCCATCATTAAAAAATTAGTTTTGAAAATTATATCCTAATTACTGGTGGTATCTTAAGCTGTATTAGTCATACCTTTCCTTGCAAAGAATTCCATAAAAAATCCATCAGCCTTTGCATAGTTATTTTTTGGCCTGGAATGGAGTCAGCACAGTTTTCTAAATAAGAAGTGCAGTGCAAATCAGAAAAAATCATATAACCATTTAGTTTGGAAAAGACCTTTAAGATCATCAAGTCCCAACTGTTAACCCAGGACTGCCAAGCCCAGTGCTAAACCATATCTCTGAGTACCATATCTACACATCCTTTAAATACCTCCAGGGATGGTGACTCAACCACATCCCTGGGCAGCCTGTTCCAATGCTTGACAAACCTTCCAGTGAATAAATTTTTCCTAATATTCAATCTAAACCTCCCCTGGTGCAACTTGATGCTCAGAATTCCATCTAATTTCACATGTAGAGAAAACACAGACTAAATGCTCAGTGCTCAAACCTGCGAAAATCTCTTGGGTTTTTCACTGAACACAGATGGTCAAGACCTTGGTTTGTATCTTACCCAATTAGATTGTCTTGGGTCCCTGACTGCTATACTAAGGTACTCCACTAATTTGTATCCAAAGAAAACATATATTCCTATTTGCTTCTCTCTGGTACCTTTTCTGAAGTACACTGTCAAGGAGAGAAACTAAGTTTCATTATGGTACTTGTCATTGGGTAATATATCCTGAAGTTTGCATTGTGTTCCTTGCATGCCATGATGAATATCTAAGTAAGAGGCTTTGAGTGCAACTGAGGCCAGTTCTTGCCTCAGGGTATCTGTAGTCCGTAATTCACTTTTAGGTCGGATGGTTCTGTTGGAGCTTAATGCAGTTAGACAGGTTTGATTTTGGTGGTAGGCATGCCACTTCAGATAGACATATGATGATGGGGCAAAGCAGAAGGACTTCCCGAACTTGAGTTAGAAATGAACTCAAAGAAGCAAAAGGAAAGTTCTTGCAGGGGAGGAAAGGGAGTGCTGAGATCAGAAAAGCACAGAAGTTTTACTGTGAGTGTAGAAAGGACATCCATACACCAAAGTAAGTCTTTGGTCTGTAGGAAGTGCTCTTTGAAACCTTTCAGCCTTCATCTGCTGGATGGCTGAGGAATCAGGGAATCCACTACAGAGCTCAGTATTTTGTTTCCCAGATGAATATGCTGGAACTAGATGTTGTCTCCTGATGTTCTCTCTGGCAAGACAGTTGTTCTGTTGCTGTGGTGGGCCTGCTGGCTGCTGCTGAGTTGCAAGGCAGGAGAGCCTCAGGACCACCCTGTGAAGAATCCAGAATCCAACACCTAATGTCTCCACGTGCCAGCTGCCTACAAAATCTCACTGGCTGCTGTGGCAAGAAGCACTGTGTTCCTTTGGGAATGGCTCTTGTCTGCCTAGAACCAGTCCACGTGGCAGTAGGTTCAGGAGAACGTGGGGTGCTCTGTCCCCAGTGTTTCACCCCGGGGAACACCAGACTCGTGCCCTACACCGGCTTGAGGAGGATCTTGCAGACAAGTCTCATGGAGCCATGGACTAACCCACAGATGCAGCCAATAAGGTACAGTAATACGGATTAAGTTGTTTGGTTTCAGTTATTAAGTGAACTTACTCCCTTTCAAATTGTTCCCAAGACTCCTTTTCCCTTCATACCCTTAAAAAGTGATCACATTATTCTTGGGTTGTTGCATATGGGCTCGAATGGAATTTAAACTGCCTGCCTGACAATGATGAATGAATCGACTTCAAATCCCTTGATGTGGATCAGCTATATAGCATAACAATAATATTGTTGTTTAACATTTATATTGAAATAATACCTTGAGGAATCTCAGCCATTCGGGGACCTATTTTGCTAGGAACTGAATAAAGCACATAACATGTCTTGTTCTGAAGACAAGACTGTCTAAAAGACAAGCTGTACCAGTTGAAGGAGACAAACAAAAAAGACAAAGAGCAGAATGATATAAATGACAGTTGCCTCTTTACAGAGCTTTAGAGACCCTGTGTGCTGCTTAATTTTCTTGCATGGTTGATCTGCCATGTTGTTTCTGGTCTTGCTCAGCCCTTTCCACTTTCATCTTTACCTGTGCTGTCAAACTGACTCTTAAACCTCAGTTATTGCTGGCAAAGTTTAGAAAATACTGAAAAAATGAAACTGTCCAGGAAATTCCCCATGACACTTTATTATTACCTTTGGGCCATACATACCCTTTTAGTTGGCTTTCTGTACCTTGGCATCCATATTCAAGCTTACTTGTATGAGTTCTATGCAAGATGTTTGTGTAGCCGTCTGTCAAATTCTTTACTTAGATCCAACTGTATTGATGCTGCTGTGTTCCCTCACATTCTTCACTTTGTAATGTTTACAAAATAGCAATTGGACTTGTCTGGAAATAACACCCTACCCCCTCACCCCACCTCTCCTCTCCTCTCCTCTCCTCTCCTGTCC
>JAVJGJ010000014.1:115685710-115710700 GCA_035590215.1 Microhierax caerulescens | reverse complement strand
TTTCTCCTTTCTCCTTTCTCCTTTCTCCTTTCTCCTTTCTCCTTTCTCCTTTCTCCTTTCTCCTTTCTCCTTTCTCCGTTCTCCTTTCTCCTTTCTCCTTTCTCCTTTCTCCTTTCTCCTTTCTCCTTTCTCCTTTCTCCTTTCTTCTTTCCAACTGACTCATCCTTGCTGCTGGTCATGGTTCCCTGTGTCCTGCAGGGGAGGGATTTTAAATCACTCAGCTAATTGGTCTAACTATTTTCTCTGGGACCAGTGCCACAAATTTTAATAAAAGCAAACTTAGACCTCGTAGACTTCAAGAGGAGTAGAGAGTATTCTGTTGACTGCTTTTGAAAGTTCTACCCTTTGAAAGTTCTACTCTGGTTGTTCAGTGTTACAAATATGTTAAAAAGAAAGTAACACATCTCTAATAAGATATTTAAAATTAAAGTATTTTTTATCGCATAGGTAAACTTTGTGCATATATGCCCATGTGCATGTAGACACTAACAAACATGTTAAAAGAACATTGGGGATCTATGGCCACGGTCCTGGAAATCCCTGCATCAAGGTCCTGTATAAAGCTTCGTTTGTTTCCCTGTACCCTGTGTATATGACAACACAACATTCACTTACCTGGTCCCATGATGTTTTTTGCTGCAGTATCTGTGACTGGGATATCTTGTATCAAGTATCTGGGAATCTTGGGTTCTCTCCAAGCTTTTGGAGTAGAACGAGCTCTGTTGGCATGTGCTCTGCTCCTTACTCAGGCAGTGTTTGACTTGCCTATCACATGGCCTTCAGGCTGCTCATGTCCAGTCCTGGCTGTCTTGGAAGATGCAATGAGAATGTGCCATGTCCAGACACAGGAAAACCACATCAGAGCTGGAAATTAAAATGTCCACAGGCACACCAGCCCCTCTATGTAATTATCTCTTTTCAAGGAAGGCTGGCTGGACTAAAAATTGTGCACAGCATACCTGGATGGCACAGGCAAACCCCCAAATTCACTAAAACAAAATACAACCTTCTATTGACCTGGGAACAGAGAAGATTTCCTTTACTGGTATGAACGGGACTATGCCTTTGCGAAGCAGTTTACCCATGAAGTAATGAGACATCATCTAGTCACAGGATATAAATACACAAATGTTATTTTTTGGAAAGCATTCTTCTAGCCTGGATGACTTGTACCATATCATTTAACATAATTTCTGTTGGTTTATGGGCCTGTGTTAAGCTGGAAGCTTTACCTGATTATTGTCAAATAGAAACAGGTCCATGTGCTAAATTTATATGCCCAGGGAAACTGAGGCATATATACTTAAAATCTCAAGTTGTGATAACACAATCATGAATAATTCCAAATGATAAATCATTTGCTTTTCATTTTTTTCATGTGCAGATGATGAAACGAAACTGACTCTAGCCCTGAAGTGACACGGTAATTGGAGTCAGTGCAAGATTACTGCACTTGTCCTGGCTTGACATTATATTAAGATTAGCCAGAATTACTTTAAATCAGGGTAATGCTTGTCAAAGGCCTCAGGCTGTCTCGGACTGCACTGCCCTCTACTTAGCTGCAGGACAGGTACAGGCTTGGCCATTTTAGCATCTGTCTGCACTGAGGCTGTTGTAAACCACATTTAACTGTATTTTGGATGTTGATCATCTTACAGAGCCAGAATGCTTTCTGGGTTAGCTAGGGAAGAGTGGTGTCTCTGTCAAGTAACTGTAGGATTGTGGCTTAGTCAATTGATTCCTGGGCAACTTGATCAAAAAATTGTATATGCATGGAAAGAAGGCTGTTATGGGGCTGGATTACATGAAAGGGAAAAGCAAAAAGCCACGGATAAAACTGAGTACAGGAAAACAAAGGAATGCTGAGAAAAATAAATACATATGCCAGTAACTTGCTAAAACTGATTGCTGTGATTACTTGAGCAGTATGTCAAAACACATTTGAAAAATTATGATATGCCATTCTTGTGAAGACTGCAGTATTGAAGAAAAATTAAGTAACGGGAGAGGGGGATAAACTCCAAACATAATCTTGTCCTTTGAAGTATATACCATGCCCTGCATGTCCAAGTCTGGCACTGTAGTTTTCTGAGATGCCTTTTGGCTACCATAAGCCTTAGTCAGGAAAACATGCAGCAGTGTTTGACAAAATCTGCAGAAAGGGGAAATTTTGTTGTAGTTTATTGAATGATTGATGGTAATTGCAATCCAGTTCAGAAAAGCTGTTATGTTCTTGAATCATTTCTTGGCTAACGTGCTAATAAAAATGCATTGTATAGTGCTATTGCTGAATTTCAAACAATTTAATAACAAAAAGTTGCTTACTGAGGAGCAAGAGGGGTTCCTCCAGAAGATGGATATATGATAGTAATTATGATGGCAATGGACTGGGCCTCGCTTATATTTCCTAAACAGAGGGAAATATTACAAAAGCTTTTCTGATTTCAGGGGTGAGTTAAGCATTTAGGAGGTAATTACCTCTTGACTTAAAGTCATACTTAGGTATGGAGAGCATTTAAATGTTACTTAATTATCAGGCCTAAATAGCAAAAGCAAGATTTTTGGCACTGGGGACATTTCAGTCTCCTCCATGGAAATTCGAAAGCAATGGAAATTAGGCTTCACGGTGCCTAAATTGCACCTGAGAATACAAATATAACCTCCAAAGTCACTTAAACAGACTAGAAGGCATGGTGTCTTGGTTTGCAAAAAGGATCATCAAGGATGATGTCCCTAAAGCAGAACAGTCCTCTGCAACGGGTAGAAAGTCAGGCAGGCATGGCAGAAGGTCATCACGAACGAGCAGGGAACCCCTTGATTTTATTGATTGATTGAGCTCAAATGCACAAAGATGGTGTACACAAGGTAGAAGGGGAAATGGGCTGCCCGGGAGGAATACAGAGATACCGCCTGAGTGCAGGGATGGAGCCAGGAAAGCCCAAGCTGAGCTGCAGCTGAAACTGGTGAGGGGTGTGAAGGGCAACGGGATGGGGTAGTATAACTGCAGGGGCAGCAAAAGGAAGGTGAAGCAAGAAAAGATGAACCCCCACTTGTCAGTGGGGCAGAAGAGCTAGTGATGAAGGACAGGGGAAAAATGAGGTACTTGATAGGTTTTTTTCTTCTTTTTTCTCTCCTCTGTTTTTACTGGTAAGGTGTCGCGGTTTAACCCCAGCTGGTAATTAAGCACCATGTGGCTGCTCACTCATCCCCCCTCACCCAGAGGGATGGGGAGGAGGATCGGGAAGGAATGTAAAAGTCAGGGGTTGTGATAAGAACAATTTAATAGGAAAAGCAAAAGCTGCACATGCAAGCAAAGCACAGCAAGGGGTTCATCCACCACTGCCCATGGGCAGGCGGGGGCTCAGCCATCCCCAGGGGAGCAGGGCTCCAGCAGGTGTAACGGTTACTTGGGAAGGCAAACGCCATAACATGCCCCCCTCCTCCTCCTTCCTTTGGCTCTTACATACTCAGCATGACATCCCATGGTATGGAATACCTCTTTGGCTAGTTCAGGTCAGCTGTCCGGCTGTGTCCCCTCCCAGTGTCCCGTGCCCCTCCGGCACTCTTGCTGGCAGGGCCCAAGGAACTGAAAAGTCCTTGACTTGGTATAAACATCACCCAGCAACCACTAAAAACATACATCCATGTGCTATCAACACTGTTCTCACACCAAATCCAAAACACAGCTCTGCACCAGCTACAAAGAAGAAAATTAACCCTACCCCAGCTGAAACCAGGACATTGGTTTGGCCTCTGCTATCTCAGGTCACAGCCTGCTATCGTGTCGGAGTGAAGCATTCTGTCCTGCAGAAGCTCGAGCTAGGGAACACAAGCCAACTGGTTCTACAGAAGTCCATAGAACCAGACAGGTTGCATTCATGGTTGCTGGGGGAGCTGGGAAGTATTGTTGCAAAGATGCTGTCTTTCACCTGGGAAAGGTCATGGATCAGGGGATGTTCCTTTTTGCTGAAGGAAAGCAAACTTCACATCAGTTGTCAGGAAGGGCAAGAAGAAGGAGCATTTGGGGAGCTAGGGCTGCTCAGCTTCGCTTCAGGCCCTGGGTTGATTATGGAGCAAATCCTCCTAGAAGCCATTTCCAGGCATGTGAAGGTGACTGGAAACAGCTGATACACATTTACCAAGGGCAAATCGTGCATGCCCTGATCACCTTCCATAATGAGATGAGTGGTTGTGTTGTTTACCTTGACATTAGCCTGGCCTTTGGCACAATCCCCAGTAGAAGTGTTGTTGTGACTAAACTGGTGAGGAATGGACTGCATGAGTGAATGATCAGGTGGATGAAAACTGGCAGGACTGATGGACTCAAAATACTGTGATGGATAAAACAAATGGATGGCTGACTGCTAGTGGCATCTCAGAGGTTGATGCTGACACTCTTTAACCTCTCTATTTACAACCTGGATGATGTTTGTAACAGTGAACACTTAGGAAACGTATGGTACTAAGTTGGGGAGTGCGTCTGCTGTGCTGGAGGGCAGGGCTGCCTTTCAGAGGGACCTCAACAGGCTGGATGTTTAGGTTGACTAGAACTTCCAGGGGGTCATCAATGGAGTTCATTCAGCCCCTGTGCTGGGGTGACCCCATGCAAAAGCATGGGCTGGGCCCACAGCAGAGGAAAGAGCTTTGGAGGAGAAGAGCTGGGGTCCCAATGGACAGCGAGTTCACGCATTAGCGGTGTGCCCTTGCAGCAAAAAAACACTACTGCATTCCGAGCTGCCAGCAGGAGTGCAGCCACCAGGCTGAGGGCAGCAGTCTTCCCCTCTGCTTGGCACTGGTGAGAGCACCCTGCAGCACTGGGCCCAGTTTGGGCCTTTCCAGCATGAGAGGGAGGTTGAGGTACTACTATGGCCTGTGGGCTGGATATGGCCTCCCAGGGTCCTCAATCCAGCCCCCCAGTATTTACAGAATACTGTAAATTGGGGGGGGGGAACCAAGCAGCCGCAGATGACTGCCTGCCACTTCATCTGCGTGCTGGCCCCCTGGTTAAACAGTTTGAGGACCCCTGGGCTAGACCAAGCCCAGCAGTGGGCAGGGCTGGAGCACAAGGAGTACCAGGAGAAGTTCCTAGAGCTGGGCTTGATCTGTCTGCAGAAGGGAAGGCAGAAGGGAGGGAGCCCTTATTCCGCTGCTGGAGGGTGTGGGGGAGTCAGAGCCAGAGGCTCTCTTCAGAAGGACACGGTGACAGGATGAGAGACAATGGACAGAAGTTGGAATATGGAAGATTCAAGCTTCATATTTAAGGATTTTTATTTTTCTCCTGTGAAGAAGGACAAACACTGGAACAAGTCACCCAGAGAAGTTTTCTTTGCGTCATGATTATCATATACTCTGAGGCTTGTTCTAATGTACCTTTTGTCCTCACAGGATACTCCAGCTTTATCTTTCTGAAATTTCTACAGGGCACAAGAGTGTTTTGTTGTCATTAGCAGCACTATGGACATGATAGGGCTCTGAACAGAAAATGCAGTGCAATGGACAGGCAGGGAACGAGGCTGAACAGTTTAATATAAGGATTTTCAAATAAATTGCGTGAAATGCTTTGCAAATCTGGCAAGGCAAGTCCCTAGAGATACAAGCCCTTCCTTGAGGAGCAGAATTCATCTGGAAAACAGTTTTCAAATATTTCTACTGCAAAGAAATCCCCCTGATCTCCCTGCCCACAATGCTTATTCTTTCTATTTGGAGTTAGCTATCTGGATGTAAAATCCTGAATTTGTCAAGGCTGATTTTGGTATCAGTATAGCGAGAACTTCACTATGGCTTTTGCAACTTTTGGAAACACTTAAAAAAATTAGCTGGCGTTATAACGAATTAAAATGTATCATCATTATGACTTTTTCCTGTTAATGTCTTCATGGCAAAAGTTCTTTCAGGCTGAAGACTAATGAAAACGTGTATCTGTGTGTATATTTACATGTTTGCAGATACATGTGTGCCTACATATATATATGTATACACACACATACATGTCCAAAAGGACAGCCCTAAAAGACTGGAGTCCTGCTCTGGTGAACTCTCTGGTCCGAGTATGGTCCTAAATAGGAGGAAGTACAAGGGAATAACTGGGATACTCAGGTAATATGATTTACTTGGTTTTGATGGATATGTTTTTAAGGGCACTGCTGTGCATATGATAATTCTGGAGGTTTTTTTCCTCTGACAATGAATTTGTGGAACATGAATCTGTCACCTCTGTCTTTCACCTGCCTAATTATACAAATGTGTTGAAATACCCCAAATAAATAAAAGTAATCAGGGAACCGCAGGATCTGCAAGATAAAGTGGATGCTTACGTGTTTGGTTTGCCATCTGCTTTATTTTGGACCAAATACCTGTGTATTCCGTCCAAAACAACAGCGTGCATTTCTTTTATTATCTATGCTGCCTGCCTCATCTTTAATCATATTTATGTTATTTTATTACAACTCTTTACAGATATGAATTAGGTAATTAAAAGTTCCCTGGAAAATCTTTAACACCTGTTCTGTGCCTTAAATATTGCTTACAAAATTCAGAAAGCTGTGAAACTTTATTTTATTGAACAGATCCTTATTATTTTAAAGTGCTACACTTTTGCTGCACTTCTATTTTGTGAGGAAGCTGTTGAAGTCAAAAAGAAATCTGGCTGCTTCTGGCTGTAATTATTACAAATTATGTGACAGTTGTTGCAGCCACAGACAGGAAAAAATGATTTTTCATTTTTTTTTTTTTTTCTATGGAAATGATGTTTCCATGTTGAAATGAAGAGTTGCTAGTGGCTAGTTTTTAAACTGATAATTTCAATTGGCTTTACTCCATCAACCATAAGGAAAACACCTGGCAAGCCGCTTGATCCCAGCCAACTCTTGTTAACCTTTTGGCCTTCACAGTAACTATCAGCAGGCACCAAGTCAGTTCTACTAATAAACTGGCATTAAAACTTCCACCTGCTAATAACATCTTATTGCTTTTCAGTATTAAATAAAAGGAAATGGTCTGTTTAATTACAGTCAAAGAAATTTTGCAATGCTGTGCTGCCTTGGATGGTGATAATAATAATGAAATGTATTTAAGGACATGGCTACATGAACTGATTGCTACTGAGGTAAGCCAGAATGGCAGTAGCTATTGCATGTTAACTTTTTGCATGTAGTAAATGTCAACGTTCTTAAGTGAAGGGAAGATAAATTAGGAATAGTCTTTTCAAAAATACGTGTAAGCGGTTGTATTGAAAGATATTTTTTTTTCCTTCTCATTGCTGCTCTCCTTAATCATTCCACTGTACTGGTGATACTTTGCATATTTTTTTCTTTGTGTCCCATCCCATCTCCCAGCAAAAAGGTAGATTATGTATCACTTACTCCTTCCTAAATGAAGTTGCAGCAGGCCAATTAGGACTTTGATAAACATTACAAAGCCAGGGTTGGTTCAGCTGAAGTTTTCCTAAATTACTAAGATCTTTAATAATTTTCAGTTCTGCCCTTCTCTTGATGTTCAAGAAGTCTGATCCTCAGCAGCCCAGGTACCCCACCTTCCTTGCTTAGGAACTAGCACATGCTGACCAAAACCTTTCTTTGCGTTGTTTGTAATTTCTCATTGCACTTATGTGCTATAGGCTTTAGAGGGTCTGTTACGGTACCATTCACTTCCTGGAAGAAGCCACATCTGGGAAAAATATTGGTGAACCCTCAGAGACATCTGGGGACGAGAGAGGAAAGGAAGAACTTGACCCAACTGTGCTTGCTACTTTAATATTTATTTCTCACTCCCCATACCTCCCTCACAAGCCATTATACTACTGCTTTTTCCTGTGTCTGTGTAATACACTATTTTTTTTCCAATGGGTACCATGAAGATGATGTTGATTTTAACACACACCTAAAAAACTGTTCATCTGGAGTTTTTCTTAAATTAAAAAAAAATTTATTCCAGAGACTTCTGGAGTGCCTTATGGGGGGAAAAAAAAAAAAGGCACTGCTTGATTCAGCTTCAAATTTCCTTCATATCATTGGTGTGTCAGAAGTTTCTCTCCCTCTGCCCCCCTGATTTTTTTCCTTTTCTTGAGGAACTGGAGCACACAGCAGGTGATCTGTCCTACTAAGTATATATTTTTCTAGGTCAAAGAGAAAGTCTGTGGCAGACCTGAGAAAAGACTGAAGAGATACCTTTAGCCACATAATCAATCCTATTCTGGTATTCTATGTGCAGCAGCAAGGCAGGGGGAAGGTATTGGGAAGTAGCTAATATTTTTATTCTATTAGGAAAGCATTCTTGCATTCTGAATTTTTTGTCTAACTTTCAGGGATGGAGGAAAAATACCTGGGGAAGCAAAAACCTTGCCTGGAAGTCCCATGTGGGATGTAGGCTGGGTTGGTTTTTCCATCTTTCAGGCATGCGTGTTTCTTTGCTTCATTTTCTAATTTTGACCCAGATGCCTTGAATATTTTAGGACAAAATTAGCTAGATATTGAGGGCCCAATAACACACTTCAGTCACTCTGAAGATCTGGTTTGGATTTTGCAATGTCTTGGAATAGGGAATACAGATACCTCTTCCTTAATCATATTATAAGTGGAAGAAGCAAAGCCCTGCTGACAGCTGGCCCTCTTACCTCTTCCGGCGTTGCCACCTTCACAATGTGTTTTCAGCAGAAAGTGATTTCACATCGATTTTACAAGCTGCCTGAATTCAAACAATTTTCATAACTTGAAGTATAAAAATCTATTAAAATTAAGATTATCCTTTTAAAAGGAGGTGTAATGCAACCACACTTTGCTCTTAATTATCTATGGAATGATTAATATGTGGGAATGTTTGGACCAGCAAGCTTATGAATTGCATAATAAATGGAACAAGGAGATGTGTTATATCCATTGCACTGGCCACAGATCAGTGAGTTAACAAGTCCCATGACATGTTCCAACATCTCGCTGCTTCCAGGAGGAGAAATCAGAGCTCAGGTGGAGGAACTGTAAAGTCAAGGGAAACTCGGTTCCTGTCAACTCTGTTGCAAGAACTTACTCTCATTATTTACTTCTCCTGTGAGCCTTGGCTGGGTTGTCAGCATTATGCAGCATTACTGTGGTGAACTGTTGAGGCAGTATCTTCAAAGACAGTAAATCTTTAAAAGGACAGAGGAAAACACTAATGCTATACATGCTGTTTGAGTGTTTATAGCTTTGCTCTTTTTTTATTCTGTTTTGAAGAAAAAAACCTGTTGTTGTTGGGAATGCTTATACAACTGCCATCCTGCTTTTAAAATGAAAAGGCATTTCTTAGCTCCTTTGTTTTCAATCTTTTCTGGTCAAAACATAGGCAGAGTATGTTTCTGGTAGGGGACTACTTTAAAAGTGGCTTGTGAACTGTATGGACAGAGGAATTAAAGGCCACTTTGAACTACATTTTATTTTGCATTAAATAGTTTGTATGGTAACAGTTTCTAGCGAGACAGATTCAAAGCAGAATCACTGCATGGTGCACACCTGCCTTGCTAAAGATCATCAGGTTATGACAGATGAGATAATCACACAGAATGATTTGCCAAATATCTGCAAGTCTTCTCAATTATTTGTCAGATTTGAGAGACTCTGTGCCTATAGCTTAATGAAGATTTTAATTGTTTCAGCCATTAGTAAACTAAGATGCTACTCAAAAAAAGTGCTCTTGTGTGTGGTCTCAGCCTCCTGATTTCAGTACAGTTAAAAACCTGCAGTTTTCCACATTTTTATGGGACACAGGTTAGGAAATCAGTTAGCAGCTGTTAGTTTGCATAACACCTCCTCTCTCATATTAATGTTTCATTTGTGGGGAAATTTCTGGTTTAGTTTTGTGGCCGTGTGCCCTCCCTGATTCTGGAAATGGCTTAAAGGACAGAGACAAAACCTGAAGTCTTTGGGTCTTGCACACCTTCATCCCAATTGGGAGAAAAAGTCTATTTTAAAGGCATTCAAGGAGAGACTACCTGTTAATTTTTTTTGCACGTTTTTGCCCTGCTGTTGCCCAAAGTAGGGCAAGACTTTGGAGAAAACAGTATATACAAATCCAAGTGGAGATGAAAGGAAATGAAGTGGCTGCCCATCACTCTTGGTGACAAAAATCCTAGAGGTGTAACTTCGGAGCATGCAGAAAACAAAGGCATGATATTTCAGGTATGGTTGACATCTCCCATGGATTGTAGACATCTCCTACTGTTGTGCTCTTTATGGCAGAACTCAGGACACTGGTACAGATGTCGTTGCTCTTCTCAGAAAGAGCTAAGATATTTCTATTTAGTGTCAGTAGCAGGTACATTAAAAAGTAATCAGCATGGAAGAAAAAGCCCAAACAAGCCTTTTTCTACCACTGTAGTTCTCTTTTTCACTGTAAGAATGACTTTTGTGGCACTATGTTAGTACTTTGTGCTAGCAATGGCAGCTAAACGTACTTGCTGGGTTTGCTGCCAGTAACTAAATGTTCAGCTGAGGTATGTGGATTCGGCTGTTACAGAGGGAAACAGCGCAGCAAGAAAAACTAATGATCATTGGAACTAAAAATCCAACTAGTCCTGATAGTTTTACCAGTATCAGCTGCTTAGCAGAAAGCTAGTACCACTCAGAAGAGATATTAACATGGTAACTTGGTCAGGTTCGAAAGCCGAATGTCACTCTTCACTTTGATGTACCCCCAGTATAAAGTTCTCTGATTAGCTAATATAGGGTTTTTTCTTACAAATTCTTTTTTTTATTATTATTCATTCAGTTAGTTTGCAATCAGATTTAATAATGTATTTAAATAAAAGTAACTACAATAACATTTATAGCCAAGAGGCACAGAAAAGAAAAACATTACAGTGCTGGTATGTTGACTTGATGTAGAGGGTCACTGAAATCAGAATAGGTGTCAAATCTCAGAAGAAGGCAGCATTTTTGAACCAAATGTTGTGCTGCTGTTTGAATGACATTTAGCAACAAACTTTCCCAAAGGAAAACTGCAGTGAGAGGCTTGATTGTTTAGGAGACAATAGATCTAACAATGTGCTTATAAATGGCTGGTTTGCTTTCTGAAAAGGGGAGGGTAAGAGGGGCTCAACTCAATGGAGCAGGAAATGGGAAAAGGCATTTTGAGGGCCTGTGAGTGTGGGGGTTGTTTGGGGTTGAGGTTTTTTGGTTGTTTGGTTTTGGTGTGTTTTTCTTTTTTTTTTTCTAACACTTTAGGCTGAGAAGGCAGAAGAACGATGCCAGGTTGCTGAAAATTTATTTAACTTTAGAGCTGGAAACTGGATATGCTGGGTAAAGTGGGTGGCTTCTTTGTAGCTGGGTACAGAATAAATCTTGCAAGGGAGTGGTTTTTTGGAAGTACCAAAGGTAGGAATATGGTGATATGGTGGTGTGGTGTGGCAGAATAACAGACTATGGATGGAATAATAATTGGGTTGGTCAAGTGCCTCTGGTGCCTGAGGAGCACACTCCAAAGCATGTACAGAGCAGCTAGTTAAATACCTGTACTGTAGCATCTAGGTGGTCAAACCAAACTTCTGCTGCACAGAAAATTGCAGAAAACACAATTTTGAACAGCTGTACTACTGAAACTTCTTCTGCCCTCAGGTTGTTGACACTCTTCTTTGCTTTTTACAGAGGATCTTCTAGCTGCTGTGGTGTGACTTGCACTTTCAGTTCAATGCAATGTGAGCTTTAGTCCCAGCCATTGTCTAGCTAGTACCATAATGATGGGCAGGTTTTCTGGTTTTGTTTGTTCTGCTACTAATTGACCTTTTGAACGGGTTCGGATATAAAATCCCTTCTGTGAGATAAGGTACCGCCTATGTTCTGCTCTGAAACTCTGAGAACCTGAAAGCTGCTTGCCTTGTCAGCCTCTGCCATGGTAATGGTGGGAGGTTGTCTTCTTCAGAGTCCCTGCAGGCAGGATCCAGAGACACAAACAATAGCTGCACTGTGCTGCTGCTGACTCCCTGGTTGAGGGTTTCCCACTTCATTTTTTTGTGTAAGAAAGACAGCAGTAGCTGGGAGTGCATGCGAGCTGAGGTCTAAACATGTTTTTTGGTGGGAGTCTTATATTTTAGCAAACCAACACTTGGGTAGCCCAGGTTTTGCTGGCCAGTCCCACAAAAGGTCTGGGCAGTGGGCCACCCTCCCACAGCCTGGGGACTCATCAGGGATCCTCTGTGTTACTCAAAACCTTCAGCTGCAGGAGGGGGCCTGGGAAGCGGGACCACAAGTAACAATCAGTTAGTTGAAAGGAATGGTCTGGAGCTTGTAGGCCACAAACCTTGGGATGATAAGGAGGGTGAATAGATAACAGCCGACTGGATGCCACTGTTGAGCCATGCAGAGATAAGATATGGAGATGAGGAACAGATGGCCCCCAGGAGAAGTAACAAGTTGCCGAAAACAATTTAATTGCTGTCTGTAGAAACTAACTTAGAGTGTTCTTTGTTGTTAACCAGTCAGGGATTGCCTAGTATGTAATGCTTAGCTTAAAGAACCAATCTGCTCAAAGCCGGCAGCTTCTGAAAACATTTATAAACTTGTAATTGTATACAATAATTGACATTTGCTTGCATCAAGCAGCGTCCCATGTCTCCATTGCAGCATTCAACCAGAAAGCTTCTTTTTGAAAAGCTGAGTGGAAAATTTTCCTTACAACCTTTTCTCTATCGTCTTTCTCTCTCTCTCAATAATTAGAAACAAAAACTAGAAACAAGAAACTGACTCTCTGCACAATCCACCCTTCAACAGCTGCTCCACAGAGCTGTGTTGATGGTGTCTTCAGTGTTGGGGTCCTCCCTGCATCTGATGGGGGATGCAAATGGCCTGTCCTGACATAGATCTTGATCTCTTCAGAAAGCACTCCTGTTTCAGAAATTGGTGATGGGACCAGCCTTATTTTCATTTGTCAGTGGGATGTGTTGAAAATTAAAAATGATTAAATGAGGGAGTATTTCTGGGTTTTGTCAGGGACATTAGCTATTACTGCTATGCTGTTGTGTGGTCTAGCTACCATTTGCCCTGTATATTAAAATAGAAAAATTTCTAATGAGAACCAGTCATCTGAATAGCACACTCCCACAGCAGCTGTCTGTCTGACTGGTGTCACTATCTTCCATGCCCATCTTGCTTTCTGGTAGAGTTTCTAGTATTAGCAGTGTTTTGCTAATCTGATTTTACCTTCTGTTGGTTTATACCTTGCACTCAAGTCTGTAGATTTCTCAGTGCTTATCTAAAATAGACTTCTCAACGCATAGTTAGCACAGTATGCAGAGCAGGGGTCGTTGTACAAGGAATCAAATTTTAAAGTTGTGGTGCCTGGGACTTGAGAAATGCTGAAGAACAACCTTCACTGGCGGTGTCTGGAAGGCAAATGCACTTCCACTTTCTGTATATTCTTTTGTTTCCAGCCTGGATGAAGGGACAGACGTCAAGGCAGGAAGGCTACCAAGAATCTGAAGTGAACATGTACAGGCATGCTGGTGTATTAATATGTATGAAAGACACATGGTTTCTCTTGCAAACGGAAACACCTTCTCTGCAAAAAGTGATAAGCCCTGGTTGTTTGTTTTTTGGGTTTTTTTTTTTCTGCCTATAATTCCTAGGAAAAAAATAGGCTTAAATGTAAAGTTCCTACAGCACTGTTCAGTATCCACAGAGTGGATTTTCAAGGCTATTTTTAGCCTATTGCTTGCTGGGTTAGAATGCAAATAGCTGTGTGCACTCTGAATCTGAAGAAGTCCATAAAGACAGAAAATAGTCACACTGCAGGGGAAAATTGTGCCATCCCTCTGGTGCCTGTCTTCACTGAAGAGTTTTAGAATTTTTTTCTTTTCATTACTGCCCAATGTTTAACCAATTTGCTGTTAACAATATCTGAAGCATGTGGGCTTTTGGCGACTGCTGGTATTTTTGTATTAATGCAGTTAGACAACCTCCTTGCAAACACTGGTGCAGAAGAAGTAGAAGCAATGGGAACTACTACTGTTTGCCAACAGATTGTCCCTCAAGTAAGATAAGTCTTGAGTAATAGTGTAAAAATATCATACTTTTTCATAATGGAATGACCAGTTAATGGCTTGAGAAGAGATCTGAAGTGAAATGCTATCCTAAATTATTTTTCCAAAACAGCTTGGTTTTGTTTTCATAATCTTAAGGAGTGACATGATGAATTGGCAAGGTTCTTTGGCATCTGTCCTAAACAGTCAGGTTGTAGCAACCTTCTGTCCTTGTCTGAAGAGATATATAAGTAAGAAGTTGCTTACATTTTTGTTGTGAGAAGAATGTGAGAGACTCCTTTTATAAATTCTGTGTTGCATCTTGTACATTTTCACAAGCCTTCAAATATTGGGTTGAGATTTATGGGAAGGCTGCCTTCCAGCCATTCAGTGACATGATCTGTGTCTGAGTATGTATTCCTAAACAATGCAGGGCACTGACAAAATGTGCCCTTTTGCACTCCTGATTTCACTTCTGCTACAAGTGTTCTGGGTAGACCTACAACAATGCTATGGCTGTGCAATAACCCTGATATCAGTAACAGTAAGTGCAGCAATATTACTGAAACTGAGAAGAAATTCTGTTGTGTTGGCTGCAACCATGTAAGGTCTTGTGGCACTTGGGATATTAGCCTGGAACCCCTTCGTTCCCATTGATCTTGCTTAGAACTTAGGTAGCACCAAGAGCATCCTGTCTCGTGTATTTATTCTCAAAATTGTTTTCCTTTTGGCATGTTTATAGCCTCCTTATTACAAACAAGCTCTTAAATTTCCTAAACTGAACTGATGCTGGGGAGAGCAACCGGGAGTCAGTGAAATTTAGACGTGGCAGTAGGGGACCGTATAAAGGCTCTGTTGAGATCCTTACAAAAAGGTGAGGCCTTGAGATACAAAGAAAGTGGCTGTATTACATCCCGTGTGCCGAACTGCATCTAAACGTGCAGCTGCTTCTTGATTTAAACTTCCTTCAATTAACCAGCTGCTTCAGTTCTGGCAGAACTGTTTTGGGTGTATTATTTCCTACTGCAGACACAATGAGAAAGCCTGTCTCAAGGGAACCCTGGCTTACCTCAGAGCAGGTAGAGGGCAATGTGAGGAGAACAGCTGCAAATCATCTAGGGTACTTCAGTTGTATTGCTGATTGTAACTAAATCCCATCAACACGCTCAGGGTTAGGTACTGAAACATGAATCACTTGTCCTGGTTTTTGCAGGAGATTTCATTTCCTTTGCAACTGAATTGTAAGCATCATCTAAGAGGAAACAATTCTTTTTTTTTTTTTTTTTTAATGTTTCAGTTATAAGACAAGAGTCAGTTTATATACAAAGTTCCAACTCCTTCAAATTTATCAACAGAGTGGGTGACAAGTCAATCTTGGGGAGGAAAAATAATTGTGCTTTAAAATGTACAGTACTGACTTTAGGACATAGTGTCACAGACTTTATTGGCATTAGGCACTATTTCATAGCCTTTAGAGCATTGCTTGGCTTGGCAATATGCAGGTCGTTTTCATGTTTGCCAGGAGTCCAATTCCAAATAATTTTGTTTTCTTTGTGGTTTAAGTTTCTTTAGATAACAGTGCTCCGCACACACCCACACACCCCTGCCCCGTGTGTGTTTTGGCCACTGCACATACCTAGGTAATAACCCCCTTCTGAGTGAGAATTTCAGTATCTCCTGACTGTATTGAGAAACCACTGACCTTTTGGAACCTCTTGACTATATGAAATAGGAACAAATCTTAGTCAATGACAAATAATAGCCAAGGTTAATTTTGAAGCTGTATGTGTGTTTACTGCCTCTTAAGGGAATATCTGGCTGCTTTGCATGCTACTTAGTTGTTTCTGGAGCTGAAGAAACACTGCTTAAAAGGATTAATTTGGCAGGCACTCTGGAGACTTTAGAAGGTAAACAACTGTTTCTTTTTTGTCAATATGGCAATTAAGGTCCGGGAGATTAAAGAGAAGAAAGTAAATGCAGATTTGGCTCCTACTGTAGACTGACAGCTTAGTGATCCTTAGAATATTTAATGAGGTGCTTTAATGGTTCTGGAGTAGCAAAATCCAGAACAGAGGTGAAAAAATAAAGAATAGAGAACTGTAGATCTGAGTTATGTGATGCCCAGAATTAGGCAAGCAGGGTTTCTTATGCTCAAGTTCGATGTCCATACTGGATTTGCAAATGACATGTCCTTCAAATG
Organism: Microhierax caerulescens; assembly: GCA_035590215.1. Taxonomy (NCBI): domain Eukaryota; kingdom Metazoa; phylum Chordata; class Aves; order Falconiformes; family Falconidae; genus Microhierax; species Microhierax caerulescens. Next base: position 115,694,519 of record JAVJGJ010000014.1, on the reverse strand, counting down.
CAAAGAACATTCTTGAGGTCTCCAGATGCCTGGAACTTTCCTCATTTGGCCTCTTGTAATATCATCTTTACTAGAACGCCTGTTTAGTTCTAGGTTTTGGCCTGAAGAAAGTCAGGAGTCTTCCCCATGAAGTTGGCAAAATTGGTAAAAACACTGTTACCATGAATAGAATTGTGAATTTCAGAGACACTGAGAGAGTCAGAAGGATATTAAAAGAAAATAAAATATGGTGATCTCTTAACAGCCATTAAAGCTGATGGGACAGTTTCATTCCTGGCTGCTTTGTTCACTTCAGATGACATGAAGTAGCTACAAAATCAGTTTTCAGTTTTAACATCCCTAGTGTTAGTTTTCCCCTAGTCTCCTCTTTTGGACAGCACACTTATTACCTATCCTTAAGGGGATGGCTGTCATGTCTCTTCAAATATGTCTTCAGGGAATTAATTAATTTGTCTTTCTTAAAGTGGGTGGGAATTAAGAGGAGGTTTAATTTGAAATCAGAAATTAAAAAGGTCTGAAGTTAATTCAGAAAGCTGTTTATATGACATTATATTTGGAGAAACTGGCAGAGTGTCAAATGTGTGTAGTAGTACAGCTTTATTTTCATCATATCTTCCTCATCTTTTCCCCTGCCCTAGTGCTGTTCCCACTGTTTTTAGTCCCAAATCTTTTGCTTTTGTTGGAGGTTGGAGTGGGAAAGACATGATTCTTTGAAAAAGCAAAGCAACAGAAATCCAGGTTTTGAGCAAGACCTTAAAGTATTTTTGGCACGCCAATGTTTCTAAAGTGGCAGCATTAGCTTCAAGTCCTCTAGATCTTCTTCGTGACAAATTCAGGGAGAAATAAATGTGATTGCTTTTCTGGCTAAGTGAAGAATTTAATCCATTCTACATTGTCTCCATTGACCTGCCTTACTCTATCCATTTGAACAAATTGAAGAGCAATTTAAAGAAAGACAGCCATATTTCACTTCCAGAACAGCTCAGTTGTTTTCCAGAATGGCCGATGGTGGGAAGATTAGCTCACGCTGCAGAGCCTTCTTCCTCTGGAGGTGCTATCTACTGTCCTAATAGTGATACCTCTGGGGAGAATATTGGACATGCACAAGTCTGTGAGCAGAAAAGTGATGTATTAAAGGGTTGCTGAGAGAGCTGCCCAACATCACTGCAAGGGTGCTGTTTATTATCTTGGGGAGGTCATGGTGATTGGGAGTTCGCTGGAGGAAAGAAAACTTGGCACCTGTTGTCAGGAGGGGGAAGGATGATCTGGGGAGCTAGAGGCTGGTCACCCTCTATTCAGACACTGGGAAGATTATGGAGCAAGTCTTGAAAGCCATTTCCAGGTACCTGAAGAATAAGAGAGTAACTAGAAACAGCCAGCGCAGATTTAGTTTGGTAAATCATGTCTGCCCTGAGTACCTCTTGCAATGGCATAAGATGGTCTCCCATAGTACCATTGTAGCTAAACTGGTATGATACAGGCTGGACAAGTGGATAGTGAGGTGGGTGAAATATGGCTCTATCATTCAGCTCAGAGGGTGGTGATCAGTCACCTGAATTTGAAGTAGTTGCTGAGTATGAGTGATCTCCCTAAAGGATCAATACTGGTGCCAGCTGTTACTCTTTATTCGCAGCTTGGATGATGAGATATGGTTCATTCAGCAAACGCATGTATGATACTAAACTAGAGGGTATGCAGGATAGCAAACAGCCTTTTGGAGGGGTCCAAACAAGCTGGAACAGGCTGGCAGGAGGTTCCTGGAGGTCAGCAAGGACAAGCAGGACATTTGGCAAAGGCCAGTCACATCCTGGGCTGCCAGCAGGAGCAGAGCCAGTGGGCTACGATCTTCCCCTCTATTTGGTACTGGTGAGATTGTACCTGGAGCGCTGTGCCCAAGCTGGGGCTTTCCAGTACAAAAGAGCTGGAGGTACAGGACCAAGACCAGCCAGTGGTGGGCCACTGCACTGGTCAGGGCTGGAGCATAAGGAGAGGTTGCTAGAGCTGGGCTTGATCGGGCTGAAGAAAGGGAGGCAGAAGGGATGGAGTCATTGCTGCCTGCTGGGAGAGTGGAGGCGAGACAGGTACAGCCTGGTGTACAGTGATAGCACAAGAGGCAATAGCACAAGTTGTAACATGGGAAATTTCAGTTGGATCTTAGGAAAAATCCTGGCTGTAGCAGGTTTATATGCTCATTTCCTACCCTGTCTGTTAGCAATTTTGCTTTTATTTCTGCTTGACAGAGCCAGAAACTGGATTAGAAATGCATCTCTCTTAATTTGGGTACTTCTACATAGTCTACATACACTAAGTTATCTATACACTTTCAATATTCTAATTATTAGGATTGAGTTAGATCTCAGCTTTCCCATCCTGTGCTCCCCCCTCTTCAAATATGACTTTTAAAAATATCATTTTACTCTCTGAAAGACTGTGGTAATTGTTCAGGGCACTCTTTGAACCTGGTGTGTTTTGAAGGGTTTTTTTGTGTTTTTTCTAATTCCATCCCAAAAAATGGCTGGTTTGATTTGGGATCTTGATCTGTATCTATGTATGTATTATTTTTCTGTGAGGAGTGTGATCTTCTTCTACCTGTTCAACTTCTAAAAACAGTTCAACTGTTCTGCTATGATAATCCCTGCCAGAGATATGATTATAATGTGCCTTGTACTAATATTCTGCCTTTCCTGTGAAATGAGGAGATTTTTGCAGGAAGTTTTGCATGCTGTAATTGCACTAACCCTTTTGTGTATTCACCTTTATATTTTACCTGTACTGAACTGCTCATGCTTTTCAGCTGTCATTTGTCATTACTGCCCTAAAGCAGTATTTTAAGGTTGTTTTTGGGGTTTTTTTTTGTGTTTTTTTTGTTGTTTTTTTTTTACATAATGAAAGTGCTTTTCAACAACAACTTACAGCAAATCTCAAAAGTGTAAGAATGAAATGGCCACCTACTATCTTTCTTATGTTCATCCATAGGTTTATGGTTTTTTCTTTGAAAAGTAAAAGATTTGAAGCCAAACATAGAGCCATATTCTTACTGCTGGCTACATAAAAATGTCGTTGTCCTGGACAAATGCTTTTGAGATTTTAGTGGCCATTTGGAAAGGTGACTGAGGTTTACAGCGCTACTTTATTAAGGTGTCACTCCTAACTCCACAAACTGTTATGTAAAATGTGAAAGACAAGCAGTTAATGTAAGAGGTTGCACCAAGTATGAGTTTTCTTTCCCTGACCAAAAGACACTTACAGAAATCTTTGGAGTGTTCTGAAAAGAACGATGAACACATTCATAACAAAGTCAATGTAAAGCTTGTGTGCATGAAATTGTTTGGTGTTGTGTTTTTGTGGGTTTTTTTTCCTCAGCTGAAGTTTCCTGGTTCACTTGTTCCTAGTTCTTTCAATTCAGTTGCTCTTCTTGGTGCATAAAGTCATGGTTTGCAATTAGTACTCATGACCCATGCAGAAGTACAGCATTCTCCATTTCCCCAAGTGATCCCTGCACTTCAGCTGTGTAAGAGCAACTGTGTCAGTGCTCTGAAATAATAACACAGGAGAGAAAAAGACAAGTCCATGTCTGCCTCTGGTGAAGCATTGAGAGCGCTTTCTCCTGTCCTCCCCATGTTGATATGCTTTACCTTAACTACCTCTTCCACTAATGTTTTCTGCATTCCCTATTGGGAAAGTGCAGCAAAGAGTCTTTCACATGGTGTGTGAGGATCCAGAAACTCATTACGGGAGCAGCCCTGCAAGGCAGTGCTGGGAATCAAACTGTGAAATTGCAATTCCTGAAGGGCAGTATACACGGCGACATGTTACTGTAGTTTTCCAATGGACTGAGCCACCCAGTCATCACAACAAATGATGCTAAATCCCAGCAGCTACCCTGTATTTATTCTGTAATTTATGCTCCTGGGGATATAATCACAGAAGAAAATTCCTTTCCTTAAGAGAAGTTTCTCTGCAAAGTTCAGCTTTAACAGAGCAACTATCTTTATTTCTGTGAGCAGTTAATACAGGGGTGTAGAAAGCATTGGTTTTTTTTCTCTTGCTGTTTCCTTGCCCCTGCTTTCTTTTCCCTCATCTTTAGTAGGAGTTTTTCAGACTAACAAAGAAAGTAATTTAAGTACGTTGAAGTTCAGGAAATTGTTGATTGGCATCCAGACCTACAGAACAGATTCTGCAAATAAATATACAGAGTTGGGAGGATTCCACACCTATGTATTGTGTGGAAATCCAGGCATGGTAGTGTAAAATATTGTAGATGTGTAGGTATGAATCTTGAGCAGAACATGTAGTGTGCATATTTCAAATTCATTTATATATTAATTTTCAAAAAAATGTGGAAACCCCCCAACATATAGTTCAGAAAATGCTGACTTCCCATTCAGCCCGCTGTGGCTTAATCTTGGATCTGCACTGTAATTATGGATGGATCTGCTGATTTCAGTGATGCTGTTATGGAAACCAAAACTCAGTGTGGATGTCTGGCACTATGTGGAAAACACTACCATAATTCTGTCTTCAGAGGTTTCTCTAAAGCCCTTTGAAACAGTTTCCTTTCCAGTTGAAGTGTCCTATCTTTGCTTTATTCCTGATGCAATTTTATTTCAAGAGGCTCTAAGGAAAGGTTTTAGTTAGTGGGTTGTCTTCATATTTTGATGTCCTTCTCCTGGCAATAACATGGCTTTAAACAGCATCCCAGGAAAAATGCTGAAGGATGGTTGTGAAGAATGTGATTGGTTTAGAGTAGTCATTTTTTAATTGATTTGGGTAAGTGACCCCAATTGTGTCTGTCACATAAGTGTGTGTCAAAAAAATTCTTCCTTTTGTAATTAGTCCCACTGCTCTAGGAGATCTCAAATAAACACTATATAGTTCTTTTCAAGGACATCTGATGCTGCGTTTGGAATTGTGTTCCTGAACCAAGAAAAGGAGGCAATTTTTATTTGCAAATTCCTCCCAAGTTGCAACAGGAATCTCAAACCATTTGTCCAAAGAGGTTTTTAAATACAGATAGGAGGCAGTCAGGGTTAGGGAATCAATCAGATTCGCATGTATGTGTAATTGTGAATGTATTTGACAAGGTATTAATTGAATAATTGTTATTCAGTATACATGGAACAAAATAAACATGCAAAGTAATGGAAAGGGAATGAAAGCTTCCTGAGTCACTGGACCATCAAAAGTGGAGGAGTCAGAGGGCTCCATTTCCCATTGTAAACATTTTCATGAAACTATTTTCAGGGAAGGAAGAGGAGGCAAAGTTAGTGAGGCTTGAAAAAGAAACTGCCCTTTTCTGGAAGCTTCTTAGATGACAGAGATGTTATAGGATTCTAGCAATATAATTAGGACAGTTAGAAAAATCAAAATAAAGAACACCCTTTAAATTGGAAATGCAATTAAATACTGGAGCTACCTGTTTAGGGATGTGGCAAAGCTGTCATCACTTGTTGTCTTTAAATTCAACCATCTTGTGCAGAAAGAAAGACTAAAGATTGTAATTAACTCTTCTGGTCTTGCAATCTATAAATCCTAGCTTAATGCCATTGAAACACATTGTGAAGATGACATGAGATACCTGACAGACTGTGGTCAAAGCAGAATTTTAAATGGTGAAACTTTAATAGAGAAGAAGACTTTAAATGGAACGCACATTGGAGTGTGTGGTGAAAAGTAAAAATGCAAAGTATTCTGATCTACTTCTTCCATGTATCTGAATTTATCTTGCAGATAGTTTTAACACAGAAATTGCATAGTTATTAGTTTCAGTACCACAGGATGCAACTGAATGTACTATATGTTTCACTGGTAATTGGTAAGCATTATTTGGGATGTGTTGTTAGGGAATAATTTATGGGCTTTTGTGCCAAAACTCTGAGTTTGTCAGAATGGCAGTGATGCTGACCAGCTTGGGAAAATGCTGCTTTGTGAATAAGCCTGTAAGATGCAGGTATTTTGCTGCTGCTGTTTTTTTTCCAGCTGGAAATGAAGCAGTTTGAAAGATTAATTAGAATTGAAGGAGATAAGGGGTTCTCTGCAGGAAATACATGGCAGGTTTCCTTTTGGATATCAGGTGCTTTTGAAGTTCTTGATCGGAAGTAGATTTAAGCCTGTAGTGGCTCAGCTTTTGAGGAGTTTGTTGGCTTAAGATTTCCGGTATTTAGAGTGTTGTGGTATGAAGATATTTTACCTTAGTTATTAGCACAGTTAGACTCAGTGTTTAACCGTGATTGCCAGAGGTCTTCATCTTTTGGAAAAGGCGCTGCAGGTACCAAAGAGTTAGGTTGCCTATGGTGTATCATATAATTGTGCTCTTGTAGCACTGATGACAGTTAACAGAAGTAGTGAGATATAATTAAAACTATGATGTGTTTTGTTATTGTAGTTTGATTCCTGTGAAACTTCTCTCATCCCAGGAAAAGTGTCTCCCACCATGCTTGAGAAAACTTCCAAAATTCCTGAAGAAAGGAACAAAGTGAATGCTAAGGAATGAAGCTGGTGGTTATTCTCAGAAATGCAACCACTTAATGTCTGTCTTCCTCCCTGTCCCTGTCCTGTCCTTCTTTCCTTTTTCCCCATGCTTACTTCAGAGACCTTCATATTGTAAGGAAACTTAAAGAATTGTCTTTATCGCAGATGTGCCCCAAACCCTTTGAGGTGAGCTGACTGCGGCTGGCTGTCAGATGCCTACCCAGTTGGTTTCTCATTCGCCCTCCTCAAAAGGGCAAAATAAAATAAGATTAAAAAGCTTGTGTGTTGAGGTAAACATAGGGAGATCATGAAGTTATGAAGTAACATATCACAGGCAAAACAGACTCAGCTCAGGGAAGCAAAATTTATTTTGTTGCCTATTAAAAATAGATTTGGATGGTGAGAAACAAAAACAAACATGAACCACATCCCCTCCCTGCCCCTTCTTTCCAGGGCCAGCTTCATACCTTCATTCATGGCACCCCAGGTGTGTGTGGGTTGAGGCCAGCTCAGGCCCCTGGCTCTCTTCAAAACACTTTTGCTGGTTATATCTTATTTTTATAGTCTGTGGGGCTGAGCCAGGTATTCACTGGTCTGGCTGACTGGAGAGACATTCACATTTTTTTAATGAACTTGGGGAGAATCTTTGATGCCATCAGCTGACCCACTGAGATGTTGTGAGCTGTCCATTAAAAACAAAGGCCACCCTCCACCTTTTGGTGTTTTTTTGTTGTTATTGTTAAGGTTAAAAGCTTCTTCACAGCAGCGGTCAGTCATAGCACGCGTTATCCCCTGAGCGGCCTGGTGCGTCGGCCTTGCCCAGCTCCTCTGAGCCTTCCCCCATTGCCGGGGCTTTTTGGTCAGTCACGTTGAGCGGCTGCCATAGCGGCTGCGTGGCCCAGCCGTGTGCTGTGGCTGGAGCTGGCTTCAACTGGCTGGAACTGGCTGGAACCCGTCCGGGGCAGCTTCTCCTCACAGATCCTGCCTCTGCCCTGGCACCTGTGCCCTTGTCCTGTGTTTCTGTAAACCCTTTCCTGTCTGTAATGCCAAAGCCTCCTCCGTGGTGTCAGCAGCACTCCCACAGAAGCCTGAAACAAACCTTTGGAGTGGGTAGGAAAGGTAAAAGAAAATATGTTGGTAAATAAAAGAGCAGCCGGCGCCTCAGGCTGCCGGCAGGGTTACATGGGCTGCCTGTGCCAGTAGTGCGGGGTGTGCTCAGTCACACCCCTGGGCCAAGTTTAGTCTTCTGCTTGTTCTCCTTCCCTGTTATCTCTAATTCAAATTCATAACATTTGTTTCATGCAAGCCTTGAGTTTGTATGAAATATTGTTTTCAAACTTCTCTTTTAAAATTCTGTGATTTTTATTTATTTTTTAAAAAGGAAAACTAATGGGTATAAGCCACAGATGTTTTATTATTTGCATTTCAAAAGTGCGTACTGTCTCTTAAGTGCTTGTTCCCTGTATCATCCTCACTGCCGGTGATGCATCCTGTGTGGATACGCACTTTCCAGACTTATTTCTTAGCTGCTAAAAAGGTTTTCCGCCCTGTTACCCGACCACAGCACCCCGGGGAGATGCCTGGGGGACAAGGAGAGCTCCTTCACCCTGCTTCCTAGGAATACGCACACACTGTCCCACAAATGTTGCTTTAACCTTGGCAATATGGTATGCCATGGATTTGGGTCTCTCCTGTCCAACGTCCAACACATATGATACGGCTCTTCTCTGGGAAGGAGTGGCACGAATGTGCAAAGTCACCCGAGCTGTGGATCACATCTATAAAAAGGGATGGGGCATTGGAGAGAGCTTCGTCTGTCTGCAGAATGCCTGAAGGTGAAAGTGCCAGCCTTTAAATAAAATGAAGGGGCCTTCATGCCTAAAGGGACTGAAGAAAACACACTAGTTGCCTGACAGTCCTAAACGTGATGAAAATCGTCCACTGCAGGGGATATTACTGTAAATCTTTGTCTACCTGACAGATTTACATCTACTAGCTTCCATAAAATCCACTGTTAATGGCACAACACCTATTAAGCTGAGGTATTTCTAGGTATACTACATCATTGTATTTTACTGTAGAGTTTACATTATTCCTAGCATTTCACTGCTTATATTATGAGGTGATTCAGACTGAAAATATAGTAACTTTTTCTTGCTTCCCAAGGACAAACCTTTATTTCTGAGAAACCAGTCAGAAATGACAGGCAAAATATTGGAAATAATAAGGTTGAAAAATACCGTACTCCAGAAAGGATGAGATTTATTGAGACATGCATTTGGCTACTTGAAGAAGGCATTAATAAGGTGCCAGCCAGATTCTCATGTTTTTCAGTTGC
>JAVJGJ010000014.1:115661157-115680034 GCA_035590215.1 Microhierax caerulescens | reverse complement strand
AAGCTACAGCTTGTGACAGTTTGGCGGGACTTGACCATTACTGGCTGACAGACCACTGGTATTGGTAGAATAATTTACTGCTTTTGAAGAAAAGGATTCTGTAGTGGAACAAATGATTTGTTTCTACTATAGAATGTTTATTAGCATAGCGTGGAAAATAACAAGATTTGTTTGCAGAGTGGGAATCCCTCAGGTATGGTATAAATATAATTACAAGAACATATAAATATATTTATACTATGCTTTGGGGATTTTGGCACTACAAATCTTATTTCCTTGACTGTGAAAATAAATGTTTTGGAAGAGAAATAAATCATTAATTTCTACTCTTGACTCAAGAGTGGGAAACATGTAGGCTATTGACCTAAAAGACAATTGGTCCCCTGTCCTTTGACATCCTAATGCAACAAGATATCTCAAATTATATTTGCAGGCTGTTCTAGTCCCTGCAAGAGGGTGGAGATAAGACTTTTGACTGTTTAGGGTTATAGGTAAAAAGATACTTCTAAAACAATGTTTGATGTTCAATTAGTTCTACTTTTTAAAGTATTTGACATAGGTTTTCCAAACTGTGGGTCAGAAATTATAAAGCTCTGTTAAATGGTATGGGTTTTTTTCATTGTTTTGTATTTTCAATTGTCCAGACAGTAAAGTGAATGCATGTAGCTTATTTCAGCATTGTCAGATGAATTCTGGGAAAGCTGGAAGGTAATCTCTGAAAATGATAGCTGTTGCAATATGACATCAAAAAAAAATAATCATTTACTAACACACAAACTAAAAATCTGCGTTGAAGGGAATTCTTTCTATGTGTGTGCTCTATGCAGCATGTGTTTCTTTTCTTGTTTGCTATATAGGTAAGGCTTTGATGCAAAAGGGACATTGAAGGTTCTGTTGTCCTTGCACAGCATTGATTCAGTCAACCACAACCTATGTCTAGTTCTGATAAAATAAGAGTTAATATGACGCCAGTGTTAACAGTGAATTGATTCATGTTTTGGGGCAGACTGTGTCTTTGGGAAAGCTGTGACTCACCTTGGACAAAGTCACCTCTTGTCTTTGTGCATATTCTTCTCTGCAACGTGAAACCTGTTTTATCTTTGGACATTGTAAATGAAGACAGGGACTTTCTTTCCAAAGTTTATGCAGATTACCAGGTAGCTCTAATCTTGCTTGGGGATCTATCCCCACAGACACAGGATGCACAGCCAGCAGATCGGTAGTTTATAATGTTAAGTTTCCCAAAACTAGCTGGTCTGACTTTCTGTGTACCTTAGAAACTGAAGTCATAGAAGTCTCATGGCCTGCTTTGAGCCTAGGAATGGTGGCTAAATTAGGTGTTCTTTTAAAAACAAACCCCAAAACAACAAAAAAGAATAGAACCCCCTCAAAACCTGAAAAATCTGATATTGATTCAAAGATTTGCAATGAAAGATGAGCTACTTTAAACAGTAATTTGTTGTGACTGATTGTGTTTGAAGCTTGAGATTTGAGCCTTACTTCTCATCTACATTTATCTGTTTTGAACTCAAAACCTTGGACATTGTTCATCCTTTTGTCTTTTAGACTGAGGAGGACTGTGCTGTCAGATTAGGTAACAGTAACATAAAAGTTACCGTAATCATATCTGCTCCTAACTTTCTCTTTGAAAAGCAAAATAAATTGAATTAATCTATCCTCATCTTTTTAATATAGGTTTCCTTTCATGGCTCTCTGAACCTCCTCCAATTTTTCATCATCCTTGAAGACCTGATGCCAGTTGACCTACCATTTAATCCCAGCGCTCAGAATGCTTGTGTAAGTAGGATGATGTAGGAAGCAGTGCATGAGAACCATCAAGTACCGAATGTAAATATGAGTAATAGTTTAGCATATATGTGTAACTGTAAGAGGCAGCATAGGTCAATTTTTATTTAGGTAGGCTGAGAAGTTATTCTGAATCCTCCTCTGTGGAAGTATCTTCCTCTGCTAGCTGTGGAAGTCAAGTGTGCACTAGTCTCCTAAACTAAAGGCAGGCGTTTGAAAGACTTTCTCTTAGTAACCAGATACGTAACCTGATGTTTTGCTATACACACACCCTTTGGTTGTGTCCCAGTTTACAAAGTGATCTCAGTTACAGTGAATCCTCTCTTCACCTTCTCACTATCTACTCCCAAGCTTTCTCGTTTGCCAGATTTGTTATCAGTGATCCAGAAGAAAATAAAGTCACTACTGATAAAGTTAATTGGCATTAAAACAATCCTTGCAGAGACTTCTCTGGAAAGACAGCTGTCCAGTGTTGTTTCTGCACTTACATAGACAGCTTAGTGCTATCAGACAACTGTCAGCCTGTTTCAAATGTGCTTTTTTTCTGTTGGTTTTTCTTCCAGTCCAGTCAGGACTACTTGTGCAAGAACAGTGTGCTGGAACATGTTGCATCACTGTCTTTTCATATGACTTTATCCCTGGCTTCACTGGAACCAGAGGGAACTGATTAGAGTTTGCTGTAACTCAGAAAATCACTGAGTGACTAAAAGCAGTTGTAAAAAGAAGGACCCACTGCATGGATGCAAGCATGTGAAGACAGAGCTGGGTTTAAACTACCTCTGTTTCTGTTGCTCACTGTTGTTTTTTTTTTTTAATATATTTGAAACCAAAATAATTGGGTTGATATTGTAAAGGAACCTGCTTTTGTTTAAAAATTGTGTCATTTTCTTTGTGGAATTCACACTGGGAGTCAGTTTCTGCTGCCTTAATACTTGCACTGCTTCAATGTCCCACCACAATACCCCCCAGTCACTAGTCACTCTGTCCCTAATTTTCTCCCAATGCTTTCTGTTGAATTTTGTATTTTGTAAGGCTGGGATCTGAGCAGGCAATTTTGAAAACAAGTGGTGGTGTACCTGTCCAGTGATGTTTATGTAATAGAGGCACAAAAATGTCTTAAGGCCCAGTAAGTGCTAGGAAGATTTCCTGAATTCTATGCATTCAGAAATATGGAGTTTGGGTCTTTTTATTTAAGCTATTTAATTGGTGATTGCTGTGTTGAATAAGACATTTTCCTTCCTTGACAATTCTTCATCAGGTATTTATTTGTCAACGTTTATATTTTCTTCCTTGTTTGCTGTGTATACCATTTACTAAGTGTAAATACAACATTACAAAAGCAGAAACAGCTCAGTTGTAAGTGCCTAGAGCTTTTAATTTTTTTTTTATGTGAAGTAGTTTCTGAAACAGTTTCTACACAATTACAACCTGACTTTCACATGGAATTAATAATAGGCTAGTGCTGAATTTCCACAACTGATACAAGTTCAGGCAGAATTACATCAATAGCGCTTCTGCCCTGCACTGGTGTAAGCCATAAAGGCAGTGAAATGTACTCAGGAGATACTAGTAATAAGTGTCTGCAGTCTGTAAGTGATGAACACAAATAATTTTGGAGTGAATATTTGCTTTTGTGTGCAGAGTGACTTTATCCAAAGTGGTCAGTGATACCCATAGTTTGAAAACTTTGGGACAAACAGGAATGCTCTTTATAGCAGTGTATGGAGAGACTTGAAGACAGTGGAAGTGTCAGTATCTGTAAAAAAAGCTGTAGCTGGGTCACTTAGACACACAGAATAACTGACTGAAGTTGTAGCTACAGAATTTGCCTCTTTGTAATAGTTCACACAGCTTGGTTGCTTACAACGTTCTAAAGTCTATGCAGACTGTTGCTTTCAAATAGAGCTGGTTTAATGAACTAGAGCAAGTGTATCTAGGTGAAGCAAGAACTGATCTGTCTGTTCCCAGTAAGTTTTGTGGCAGTAAGAAATTGTTTGAACATAATAATTCAATTTTTATATGCATATCTGAGTATTACAATGCAGGAACAGGATTGGTACAAGAGTAGATGCTTGTTTAATTCTCAGGAACATGATTTCTCATTGCCCAGATCTTGTTTTACATTTATGTAGATATAACAACAGAAAATCTATAGGTTAATACAACTATTTCTTATTGGTATGGGGTCACTATTGTTATTATTATTATTATTGCTTTTATCTATTGTTATCAATTAATTCCTTGTTGTTGAAAGGGTCAGTTGATTAAAGCAGGTGCTTAAATCTCACTGATTTCAGAAATTTCAGTGGGATCTCAACATTTGGTAAATGTTCTTCCCAATGGGAACACTTCCAGACATTGGTACATTCATATTTTTCATGCATGCCACAGCCCAAATTATCTGCTCATGTAAATGAGTGAAAATTGTTAGGTTAAGCCCTCTTATACCGGCAGGAAATCTGGTCTGGGATTTGCCGTGATGAGCAAATATGGGTATATGCTGGAGTTCATTTTACAAAGCTGGCCTAGCATTGCTGCCCAAGGGTTGGAAAGTATAAATACCACAACAGGGGTAGAGATGCAATGTTATTTGACCATGCTTGCTCTTTTGAAAAAAAAAATCCTCAAGAGTAAAGAGCAAAAAATTGAACAAATCTAGGTATTTTGATATGGTGTACTTATTTTAGCAGGCAGATTAATCACTTAACTAATTTTGAGGCTTGTATGTCAAGTAGCAAACACCACTGCTCAATACCTTGTTCATAGTCAACAGATCAGACTGCTTGCTTGTAATTTTCTTCAGGTATTCCCAAGATGTGCAAATAATAGGGATGGTCTGTGAATATTTCACAATGCAAAAGCATACCCAAATTTACTAGAAGCAGTATTTGGAGAATACTATTTGACCAGCTCTAAAAATCAATAATGATATTTGAGCAAAGTGTAGTTTTCAGAGAAGATATACTGTGTCAATAAGGCAGGCATTTAGATTGTGTGCACATTCAGAATTCTATATACTGTATAGTATGTTATGCAGCTCTGGCTGGAATACTCTTTTTTAAAGTTGATTGCTTCAAAGTACGTGCCAGCAAGCATTTTGGTTCTGGCTCATCTGCTGATAAGCTCATTGAACTATTTCCAAAATAAAGAATAAGGATAAACAGTAGTTCAGTGATAGCCACATGATTGTAGTATCAGCTGCAAATACTCAAAAGCAAGACTTTTGCTGGATGTTTCATTAGGAGATCCATGTGGCCATATTGTATTAGATTTTGGCCACTTTCCTAAAAATTCATCATGTATACATTTTAAACCTCAGCCATCGATGGATGTGTCTGGTGCACGTATGAAAGAGAAATGCTTGTATCTTCAGTAGCATTTAATTTTTTACTTATATACTGTAAAATTTTATGAACCAGAGCTGTAATACAACACTGCAGCGCACAGCCCATTGGTACTGCTGTAATCATTCAATTGAGAGACCTGTATGGGCATGATTCAGAAGGTAATGGACTGTATCAGTTCAGCTTGACTGTTGGGATTTTATTGTTCTACCCACCTTGGTGACAGCTGCTTATTAGTGTGCAGTGCTTTAGAGAAGTCACTGTAGGAAATGAGCTCTCCAATCTTTCCCTCGTTATACCATGTGGATCAGTATTTTGGTAGGTAGGGGAGGTCTTCACCCACCCTCCTTCCCCCTCCCTGCTCTGTGAAGTTCCAATTCTCAGATTTGTGCAGGTTCTGTCTTGCAGACCAAACACATTAGAAAGCCCATCTTCTTACTTTGATTAATGCTAATAGGATTTCTGACCATAAAGCACCGGGCAGTGGGTTGAAAGTCTATGCCAATGGGATTATTTTCTTTCTTCTGTTGCTTTACATGTTATCTTTCATCAGCAGGCAACAGAATTCCTTCTGCATAGTTGAAGGAATCGGCATCAGCAGGGGGTAAGGTGGTGTCTTCATCAAATTAAAGTCATTTACTCTCACATGCATATGTAACCATTTCTCTGCACCATGAAATATGGTAATGGCTGCAGTCTGTCAGCTCTAGACTATCAACTTAAATCAGGCCCAAGCTGGAAGATCAATAGTCTTTACTCTCTGTTGGTTGTACAGGACATGGTGTGGAACTGAGCTGGCAAGTTCAGCCCCACTGTCTGTGGGAACGTGATGCATGCCATCAAAGTACATCAGTTCAGTTTGCTTCCTGCACGTGTTGTCTTAATTGAGATGAAAGGTTTATCAACCAAATAAAATCACTGGGAGGATGATTTCTGCCAGTGGACTTTATAGCAGGTGCAAGAAATGCATGCAGTTGGAGTAATCCTGTGAGCTGTAGCTAGAGGGTGGCTCAGTCCTGATAATAGAAAGTGCCGATATTGATGTAATCATTAATGTTTTTCTGTCAAACACTGAGGCGACTTGAGTGGAAGATTATACCATCCTCAAAGCCCTGCTTTACTGAGAATAAATATAAAGCTTTTGTCCACTTCTATGTTTTCTGCTTTTTCTTCATTAATAAGATACCCTTGAAACAAAATATTAAGAATATTTAAAAGGTTTCATTTGCTGTAGGCATGTGTTCAATTAAAAATGATTTATCCTTTCTTGCTAGAAAACTAAGAAGTTCCGACAAATTATCAGACATTTCAGAAGTTCCTGCCTACACTTAACTAACCTTAAATTGTCTTTACATGCAGGAGGGGTAAGTCAAAGCTAACAAATATTCCACAGCCTTGTTTTCATTTCAAAGACTGGTCTTCCATGTCATGTGTGATGTGGTGCCATTATTACAAGAGGCAGATTAGGCAATCATCTTAATGAAATGTGAAGAAGATGAATGCAGAAATATCAGATGCTGCTGGAGCATACTCCACTAAGCAAAGCATTTGTGGTACCTGTTAAGCAGGATGTAAGTCAACAGAGTACCGGAACAGAAGGTGCTGTATATTGTTGTTCTTAGAAAATTTGGGGTAATTGCCTTTACTATTAAAATGGATGGCTTCTTCTGTATCTGAATGCTCACTTCTCCTCTGCCTTTCTCATTCCTGGTAGTAAATGCAATCTGATTTTTAATGCATACAAACACTGCAAAATCACATGGCCATAGAAAATATTGTTACTATGAAGAAGTGTAAATTCCAGTAAAGGAGGGGGAAATTTACCCTGTGATTGATTGTTTTTAACATTTACTTGTTTCCAGATACACCAAATAACTGGGGATAGTATGGTAGGGGCTAGGGGAACTTGCCAGATTTCCATCACCCCACATTTTACTACAATTTAGAAAGTAAATCCATTAAATAACTCTTCAAGAACAAATTCACTGGTATCTTACAGCTGTCAGTGGCTATTGTGGTGACATAAAGTAGGCATAAATCAGCATCTGCAGCCTTCAGAGGGACTGCGATACCCAGCTTCTGGCCTGAAACTTGCTTGGACTCTTGAAGTTAAAGGCTGTAAAGGTCCATAATCTCATGGTTCCTTGTGTCCTGAGGGAGATTGTCTCTTTTTAAGCAGAATATGCTATCTCACAGGTGCACAGTATCCTCAAGTTAGATGCTCTGCCACCATGACTTTGTTAACAAGTGTGGGAAGTAAGACAGCAGTGCATTTAAAACACCTTAAAGAACGTGTGTGTTTTGTAGGTGTCTGGCAGTGGCTGAAGCCCCAGCTCTCTGCAGGTATCAGCCAGATAAGGTGTCATCTGTAGCAAATCAATCCCCAGGATGACAGCAGTCAGGCAGACAACTGGCTGCTACATGTCTGTTTTGTTCAAAGATACTCTTCTGTGAAGGCAAAGGAACTTTTCTCTCCCTTTCTGTACTTCAGGTTAGTGGAAAATGGATATGAAAAGATGTGGCTGACTCTTCTGTCAGTTTTCCTAAGACACATTGCTTTTAACTTCAATAAAATTCCTAAAACCACTGCTGTCAGGGTGACTTCTGTTACTGAACATTTTTATATTAGGACATGTCAGGCAACTGCCTCAGCCTTTTCATTCCTGTGCTGCTGACTTCTTTCTAGCTCATGTCTCCAACTTCCCATTAGTCTCCTTTAATTCCATCTGGACTGATCCTCTGTTAACTCCTGTTTGAGCTAACTGGGGACTTTTTCACAAAATTGTTCTTAGGCACTTTGGTGGCAAACCATGACTGTACAGAAAGTTTGAATAGATAGAATTCATGGTGTACTTCTGGAACACTTATCTCATACATGCACCAGACAAACAAATTTTTCATCATAAAAACATGACCATCCTTCCACATGATCACTCCTAATATCACAAGCATTCAGCAAGCTTCTTCAAACACTTAAGAAATCTACAGGCAATTTTCTTCTCTTCAGTGTTGTTAAAAGATCCTGGTTTGGAGAGTTATGTGTGTTTAGCATCACATTTCTCACGCTCTCAGGCTGCCCTGGCTTTCCATGCAGCCTTTCACAGGGCAGGCACGAGCAATCCTAGGTGAGAACAGAAACTGGTGCAGGTGGAAAAGGCAGATGGAAGAACTCACACCCCTTCGTTTATTTGTACCTAGCAAAGCAGGAACCTCTCCTCTCTTCCTCCTCTGTCCCTCTCTGGAATTAGCCTGCAAGTTATTTTTTTACTAAAGGGAAAGTTACCCAAGAAAATTCAGCCAAACATTATGAAGTGTGTCCCCTCAGGGCTTATACAGCTGAAAAATCTAAGGGCAGGTACTTTCTTTGTTACAAAGAGATTTATCAATACTAAGACTAACATAACCCCATTATTAGATTGTCACTCTGCTTTTCTATTGTCAAAAAGACAGCGAAAGTGGTATGGTATTTACAAAGTATTGCAGAGTCCTCAGCAATTATACTGCTTCAAGATGTTTTTTCACTGTTTAAGTTCTGCTTTTTTTTTTTTATTTTTTTTATGTTCCCTTCCTGAACCCCTCTGCCTTTAGCCATGTTAGGAGTTGGAATTACGGAGTGTCACAAGGGAGCCTGACTACCTTTTGTTCCTAGTGGCAAATGAACTGAAAGCCAAGACAGATTCTTTTCCTCAGTCTAATTGTAGAATTGTATCAAAACTATCCCTGGTTCATGCTAACTTGAATTATCTGGTTTGTTAACCTGAGGTGTATAGCACTTACAAATAAAAGGTTTTGATTTCATTGTGCTATCCAGGGATCTCTAGAGTCTTCAGTTGCTCTTTTTTATGCTAATACAAAAATAGCATCCAAGACTTACCAAAATACTGCATATTTGCCTTGCTGTAGGAGATGTTAACTGGTTTGTTTGTGGGTTTGTCATGGTTTGGTTTGGGGTTTTTGTTTGTTTGTTTTTTGGTGGGTTTTTTGTTGTTGTTGTTTTTTATTTATTTAAGTGAAACATTGCAAACATACTAATTCTCTTTTCTGCAAGGTTTTAGATTTATGCAACACAAAGTAAAGCATCCTACTACAAGGTGATGGACCAGGTGTGCTTAAACTAGTTGAGTAGTGGCAGGTGTTGCCCCACCCTTTATAAATAGAAAAGAACGGCTCGTGGAAGTTGTTGAGCTGTGATCAGGAAGGGAAATGTTTTGGGAAAGAGCTGTGGGAGTCCCCTACAGAAGCAGAGAGATGCAAGCGGTGACATGCCTTCCAGAACTGAAGAGCGAGAGAGCAGTATGAGGTCCAAGGTGAGAGCAAAGATGTTGCTTGCAGAGGGTCAGATGTGTGTTCTGCCTGGGACTGCCAAGGGAATCTCTGCGTTACCTGGGGTTTTGCTGCTTACATCTTGCACAGGGAAGCTGTTCCGTGTCTGCATGATACTAGTACTGAGGGATCTGGATTTGGCTATGTGATGAGCTGCTGGCACAAAGGGCACATGGTGGCTAAGTCTTAAGGGTAACTGTGGGACTGAATTAGGATTATGGACAGGTTAAGTGAAGAATGCAGAGGAACCAAATAAAAGCAAAAGGTTGTAGAGGTGCTCCAGATGTGATCTCTCTTTTGGATTAAACTGCGTTTCTAGGGTGGGTTGTGTGTTTTGAATTAATATTACATTTTGCTGGCTAAAGCCCTGTTCTTACCAAGTGACCTGAATGATGGTTTCTTTTTGGTTTTCTGTGGTGGCCTCTGGAGAATGATGCTGTTTATGCAGTTCGTTATCTTGTATTACTCTAAATTGCCTGCATTTTCATAACAATTTTTTTTTAACTAAGTTGTCCTTTTTGCTTTCTGATAAACCTTAAAAATACCACGTCATTTGAACTCAAGCCTGTAAAGTCCTAAATATTTGAACTGTGTACCAGATTTTAGAGGATTTGAATGCACTTAAGTTTTACTTTCACTCTTGCTTTGTTTAAAGATCTCCAATGACAGCAATAAATGGTTACTTGGTACACTGAGTAGTCAGTCCTCTCCTTTCAGGAAGGGACACTGAGGGGAAAACATAGAGAAGTAGAGGATGTTTTTAGCACTTTGTGCTGAAACTGGTAGAGAGTAAAGCCAGCTGGAGGCTCTGAGGGATGTTCTGGATTCTGCTGTTGAGTGTTTTAAAGGTTTATCTTAGCTGGGAGATGTATGTGACTATAAAGAGGTAATTTATAGACCTCAGTAATCTTCTCAGGGTAGGTGATGTTGGATAAAATAACATTTAGTAGCTTCCTGAGGCACAGCAGAGAATTGGTGTCTGCAGGTATACTCCTGTTTCTCTTTAAGGTGGTTAGAGCGGGATTTTAGGATGCATACGTTACTGAGCTCATTTTCTTTGTGCAAAGATAATAAATGCAAAATAAATGGTCACATGCTCCCACTTCTTCCCTGCTTTTTCCCCTTCTGTTTGTGGTTACAAATGGAAGATAGCATATGCAGTAGCTGTGTAAAATGAGACAGAAATGAGAAATTTAGTATGTAGAAAATTCCTAAATAATTTCTTTCTATGTCATTGAGACTAATGTTTGTTGGTTTTCTTAATTTTCTACAGTAGAGAAAGTGGTAGGTCCACATCTCTGAAGGTTCGAACTGTTGTCCAAGTATGAAAGAACAACACCTACAAATTTTCAAATAATTTTTTACTATATTTGGACATGCAAATGTTGCAGATAAATTTCATGCTGACCAGCTGGAACATTTCCTTGCTATATATCCAGTGATACTGTATCTGATACAAATAATGGTTTCACTTTTAAGTGTTGAAGTTTTTGCTGACATTACGTGGCCTATCTGATGTGCTAATCTTTAGCTAAGGTGGGGGGGAAGTAACCTGACAGTAATTTTTCTGTTGTTATTTTGTAGACAAGCAGAGACCAAATGAAGGAATCATAGTCTCTGAATCCTTTCTAAAGTCCTTTTATGTTACAGAAACATGCTTAGAGCCATCCTCTGGTGGTGAGTGCTTAGGTGAAGAGGAAAGAAAATGAGCCACAGTTCTAATAGCTGCAGTTTGTCAGAAGGATCCTAGGCAGCTGCTTTTCTGACCTATAGCCTGAAAGTTAGCTGTGGACATGCCTTAAATCTCTGTGGGCTGGGGAACGATGCTTTTATTAATGTTAGTGCTCCTACACAACTTACTCCACTCTCCATGACTTCCCAGTTACTCATGACTCACATGCAGTGTCTGAGGACTAATTTCATCATCTCCAATTTCTCTTCATGAAAAACTTTCAGTGTAGCTGGACTGTATGTACCTGCATTCTGCTCCTTTCCCCACACACTTCTTAAATCTGCTTGGTAATGGACTTCCTCTGTGATGGGTTAAACACCGCAAAGGTGGCAGGAAATAGACTCCAATTTAGGGGATCTTTGCTGCACAGTCATGGTCTAAAAATCCTGACTGAGCAGTAATGGGAACATCATGTAATAAATCATCACTAAAGGAGAGGTTATGGCTCATTGGAGCTGTACTTACTAAATGGTGGATTGCTGTTTGGAACCACAGAAAATCTTACACATCCTGTGAAGGCAAGTGAAATGTGTTGAGGTGCTTGGAAAAGGAACTTCCGCTTCTGATCTAGCAAGCAGTTAACTTCTTGAAGGTGGTAACTGGGTTTACTAAAGGCATTTAAAGTCACTGCAGCTGCATGTTAGCATCTCTTCTAGGACTGACCACAAGTACTGTGCTAACATTCTCTTGCCTTATTGTTTGTTTGTTCTATGCAGTACACAGCAATAAGTAGTTTATGCATATCAGAAAATGGAAAACATTTCCAGAGCAGTCTGGCTTTTCAAGTTTCATGAGATGCATGTTATAAGTGTGACATAGAGGTGCAGAAATTCAGACTTCAGCCGTGGAAAGTGGAGTTCTCCCTTTTCCCAAAGCCATTTTATTGGTCATGCTGTCTGCCACAGCAGGTGGTATTTGGAAAGGTTGGGTTGAAATGGTTGAAACAATTTGGAATGAGAGGTGGAAGGATCTTCCCGCTATCTTATCAGAGAATTCATACAAGTATTTAAATTGTGTGTCTGTGAAGACTGCTGTGCACTGAAGCAGGATACTGGAATTCTGTGGAAGAAGTTCCTTTTGGTTCTTCAGCAACAGAAAGCTGTGTGATCTGGCAAAATGCTTTGTTTGCATAGAACCACGACCCTGTTTCCTGAATTCTGGAAGCAATTCTCCCCACTGCACAGGTGGGGATGTCCTGTAGCAAGCGTTGTGCTCAACTTATGCATGAGTGTACCGTTCCCAAGTGATGCTTGGCTTGGAAGCAAGAGAAGCCATGGTGGGAAAGTGAAGGCAAGAAAGGGGAAATAGATGGGAATTTGAAGGAGGCACAAAAGAGAGCTAGCACGGGGTTTAGGAGGGATAGCGCAGGCTCTACACCAGCTAGGGTGTAAAAGTATCCTTCATCTTCTGTCTCTTCCTAACTTCAGAACACGTCTTTGAAATCTGGATGTTTTCTCATCTCTCTGGCTTTGCTTTGCAGACAGAGCTCTAGTAGCTGGCAGAGGCATGGGCTTGTCTTTGACAAGTGCAGGGGCACGAGTTGTAGCATGTACAGACGAACTCCTTGTTGTTACTGTAATAGCTTTGCTGCATATATACACACAGACATTCCATGAAGAAGCCACTTTTAATAACTAACTAAAGTCTGCTTATAAAATGCACCTCCTAATTTTTGTAATACAACTGCCCTGTTTGTTCTCTTTAGTCAAACTTAATTTAATAGGTGGTCTCTGAATTTTTCAGTTGCTTTTCAGCAAATCTGTCTTACTGTTTTGTGTGTATATGTATTTTTGTTTTGTCCTACATATTTAACTTCAATAAGTTTCCCTTTTAGAACAAGAGATGATAAACTTCCATTTTACATTAATTCTTCCTGAACAGAAGCAATACTCGGGAATGGAAACCGTCTGCATTCAGGCTTGCTCTATTAGACAGAACTAAGAACAAAATCCAGTTGTGATTTGTAATTACTGCCTATAGTGATTCTCCTCCCCACCCCACCCTTTTTCTTTAAAAAGATCAGTTTAAAAATGTTGTTCCTTTGGATTTATCTCTAGTTATTCCTCCCCAGTATCCACATTGTTGTGCTAGGGAGGAAATGAAATCATGATGTTTCAACTGCTGCAGGGATCAGGTTTTATCTCCTACTTATGACTTGTTGAAGTTTACATTTAATACCTAGTATGCTTATTGTGTGCTTATGTGAGCTTACCATATTCACTGTATTCATGCTGGTGTTTGGGGCATATTTTATCTATAGGTAGCTGTTGTGACTGACTCATCCAGCATTGATGAAAAGGTTATGGGATAGATATGCAAGCAAAAGTTACCCTTTTGGAATATAAGTAATCTGATAAGTGATTAGGGACTTAGAATCCTTATACTTATTAGTTGCATCATTTCTGTCACTTCTGATCAAAAGTCTGAGCTTGTGTAGCTAGGCAAAACTCTTGTATCAAGCCAACTACCTAATTTTTTAGGATTTAGAATGAGTTTCAATTCTAGTTATACCTGCTTACACCTGAACAGACTTCTTCTAAAACGGCTTTCATTTTTTTGCAGAAATGTAGAGATTCTCAGGGTTTTACTGTAAGACTGATGCTTCACTGGCCAAAGTAGAAATAGTTTGCTTGTTTTGACTCCTGAGGCCTGAAACAGAGGCTTGCCTTCCTGTCTCGCCACCTCCCAATGTTTATGGCAGGTGAATCAATCTTCTGTTACAGACACTCATCTTCAATTTTGTTAGAAGAAATCCTGTCAGGGAAAAAAGGTTAGCGCCTGCTTCCTGCTGTGTGTGGTTCTGAGACCAGTGACTTGACAAATCCAGCTGCCTGTGCAACAGGAGGCAGCACAGCTATGCAGATTTCTTCTGGATTTGCTGAGAAGTTACAGGTCTTTCTAAGAAACATGAACAGATGATACCCTTCTTTCAGGTAACAGAAATATGGAGGATGCCATTCAGAGCCCCCAAATGCGTTGTGGTAGGTCACTCGATACAGTAATGCTGCACCGTAATCCAGCCATGAATCAACATCGGTTTTGTCACTTAGCTCAGTGTAAGTTACTGATAGCGCTTGCTCGTTCCCTTCCCTTTGCATCTTCCCTCCCTCCTCCTATCTTTCACCTCGCATCACGTAGCTAAAAGACTAACAATGAGATATACATTACCATATGTCATCTTTGAGATCTGATCATTAAATGTCTTAAACCACTTGCACAGAACAAGTGTAGGGGGTTGAAATTTTCCTTGTAATTTAAGGTGGTTTTTTGTTTGTTTTTTTTTCTTTGCTTGTTAAATCTCTGAAGTACTCCCAGTCTATGTAAAATCAAGTGTCTCTCTCAGCTTGAAGTACTTTATTCATGGCTATGTGCAGCAGTATAACTCAGCTGCTGGAATGAGTTCAGCAGCCAGCCACCAAAATGGCTGGAGCAATTCTGTAGGAGACGCTGGAGGGAGTTGGGCTTGTTAAGGATGGGGCAGAGATGTCTTTGGGATGTGTATAGTGGCCACCGTCCCCTGCCTATGTGGATGCTCTAGAGAAGGTGGAGCTAGACTTCACAGCAGTGCATGGTGGGAAGATAAGAAGCAACGGACACAACTTGAAACAAGAGATTCAGACTGGATATAAGGAGAAACATTTTTTTTTTTTTTTCCCCCCCTTGAGGACAGTGATGTGTTGGAGCAGTTGCCCAGAGCAGTTGTGCAGTCTCCAGCATTGGAGGGTTTCAAGATCAAAATTAATCCAGCCCTGAACCACTTGGTCTGATCCTATGGTGGATTCTGATCTCAGCAGGAGGTTGGACTAGAGATGTTCAGTCTGAATTATCTTAAGAACTGCTTTCTACTGACAGAAAATCAAAGCAGATCTTGGCTGTCAGCCTTGATTAGAAGAATGAAATCGGGAATTAGTTGATTGATGTTAAATAAGAGATAAAGATGTATTTACATTGCTCTGTCTGATATTGCTTGAACATTTCACAACGGGAACAAGCGATTATGATGGTGAAATAGAATAAACTTTTGTGGGAAGTGTCTGCTTAAAAGGCTAAGGGACATCTTTCTTGGTCTGTAGTCCCTGCAAATGTTCACTGTTGCTTATGGCCTTTCCACCAGTATTTCTTTTTAATCTCATGTGCCTCTGCGCCTTTGACACTTGAATGGTGCTCGCTTATTTGAACTTAATGCAGTCTAGTGACAGTTGCTTCTCTGCCATGTGCAAGTTATGAAGAGTTACAGAAGGGTAGCAAGGATACAGTACAACAGCAGAGAGCACAACGGTGTGATAGACTTTCACCTTTGAGGACCTTGCTCCTCAAGGTGTGGGTTTTTTTTTTTCTTTCCTTTTCAATTGTTAACAAGACTCAGTTAAAATGATATTAATCAAGTGCAGAGGAGAAATGTTAATCTCGTGTAATCTTCGTTCCACCTCCTATAGCGGAGATGAGAGGAATGCTAGCTGAATAATGGATGCTTTAGGTTAGGGTTCTGTTACACATGGAGCTTGTAGATGATACTTTTTAAAAATAGGAAATGCTTAAAAAGTGTGTGCTTTTCTTTGAAACCTAACCTCCTTCTGCTTAACTAGCCAAGCTATTGTAGAACAGTGCTACTGAAGTCAATATTAAAATGGTATCACTTAATTTAATTTTAATGATAAATCAATAGAGAGCATTTACTACTTTAAAAATCTAATGGATCTTGTGCCAGTAAAGGTTACTAATGACTCTTAGCTCTTGAAAGGCAAAAAAAATGCTGTGTGCAAAAGTGTATTCAAAGTTCAAAATAAAATAAGGAAAAAATAAAAACGTGGCATTACAGAAAACTGCATACTTGGCACCTGGCTTAAAGGCTGACCACTCCCTTCAACATTGTGAGGACAGATTTTTGCATTTATATACAAATTCTGAGTTGAATTACTGAGATAGGATATGATTTTGGTTAATAACATTATTTAAATTGAAATTATCAAATAAAAAATGTACAGGAGAGAGAGGAAATACCAAATCCAGGTCATCTGCTAGATGTGTTTAATGCAGTATATCAAGACATATTTAACTTTTATGAGCAATCCTAATAGTATTGTTGTTGTTCTCAACCTGAATGTGCCTAAAAGGACTGTTGGAAGAAATGTCTCCATAGCAATGTTTTCTGAAGAATTTAACAATAGCTGTGCTCAGCAGGAGGGAGCAGCATACTTCTATTATCTTTGTTTAGTGGCAACCTCATTCAGGCCTGAGGTTTTTAAGTGCTCCCACACAACAAGTGATAAATAACAGGACCAAAGAAGACACTAATACCAGCAAGATTACAGGCTGTCTCTCCTTTTGCAGCAGAAATGTGTCCTTGTTTTTTATTGTAGTTTTCTGCCTGATTTTACTCCCTGGCTTGTTTTGGAATAGCTCTTCCTGCTCGTTGGTTACACAGAAACCATTTGCTATCTTGTTTTTTACCATCCAGTTATAATTCTTCTGAAAGGAGATTTCATTGTCACCGTGGTTGAAATAAGTCTTCATGGAGAGCGTCTCCCTAGACCAGCACTGAGACCAGTGGGAACATTGATTGCTGCTGCTTCTAAGTTTTGTTCCTGTGAGAACATTTTAGGAAATTTCTCTGCGTGAAGACAATGTGCACGGTACACACAGCAGCACATGTCTGCTAGTGGTAGCTAGCAAAAAGTTGTGTTGTTAGACTTAACGCTAGGACAGCTTTGCTTAAGCCTTACTGATGTTATCTTGCGTTAGGACAGATGATATTAGAATTACTTCCTTTCATCTACCCTCACAGGTGGCAGATATGACTGGGCTTAATTGTAAAAACCCAAGCACATAGGATGATAAATTTCTTTCTGTGCTCCATTTTGTCATTGATGGTAGAGCTGTTGTGCTATGGTATGTGTAGTTGTGGTTATGAAAACAGCCTTAACAGAATCACATTGCTGAAGAAGGAACTGTCTTTTTTTCTAAATGCATTCAGCCCTCTCTTTAAACCTTTGAATTGGATCTGAATGCTGGCCCTTGCTTCTGTAAGGAAAGGTTTGGGACAACCTTGTTGTAAAAAACACGACCCAGAATTAAAATACAAACTGTGAAAAGCACATCTGGCCCCACTGCCCATTTTCCTAGATATCCTTGAGTTAGAAAAGATAATGTTCTATCTGCCTGAAATTTAACTTCATACCTTTTTTTTAAAAAAAAAAAAAAAAAGAAAAAAAACACCAGAATTTGGGTATTGGGGGCAGAACTACTTACACAACTGTGAACTGCTGTGTCATGGTGTGGCATTGCCCTGGTGACACTGGCATCCTACTCTAGGACATGGTGCAATTATGCACCTCTGGAGAGAGGTCCTGCTTTTCATAGGATGTGGTATTACTCTGACAGATCTAGTTTTTAGTTTTCCTACGAATAGGCCCATCTAAGCATAATTGCAGTGTTTCTGGGGTTCTCATTCTGCAGATGGGCTTGTGTAAGTTTGCTGTGCTCTCTTGCTGTGCTAAAATTGGAGCTTTTTTTGCCAGGCTTGCAATTTCTTTCGGAGGTTCTTTGGTAATTTGGGATAAGGGGATGGTTGTCCTCATTTCCCACACCACAGAAATGTGATGGGCACCACTAGAAGGGTATTGGCTATATCTTTAAGCTTTCCAGAACACACAAAACTTTGAAACACGTTAATTACTAAACGGGGTAGCACAAAAATGGAAAATGGCTTCATCACTGCTTTGGGTCTTGCTGATTGCCTGTCAGTGATTTTTGCTGCTGTTTTGATGTCTGAATATTAAAATTGCAATGAGAGGCACGCAGTGTCTTATCTACTTAGCCATTCTTGGGTGCTGATCTTAGTATTTGTAATGGCAAGAAGCCAAAACTTTCAGATTTGATTTGGTCTCTGCTTTATACAGCTGCAAACAGCAAGTGGTTCTGATGAAGTGTCATGTTTTTAAAACTTGAGTAAGCAGCCAAAGAATCAGGTCCTTTGCGTGAATATATATATATTAGATAATATATATATATATATATCTGTGAATAAAATTCAACCTGTCATCTTTGTGGGGTAAATCCAACTGAGGCAATCTGAAGATGCAACTCCAGTCCAGTGTCATTTAGTACTGGCTATTTCTGCAGGCTTCTAGAAAAAGCTATAAACTTCCTGCCATAGGTAAGAGCTAGATATACTGATGAGAGAAGTTTAGATATCTAAGCACCCAGTAGATTACTTGCATTTGAAAGAAGTGAAGTTTGATATCCAGAGTTTCCTTTTCCTCCTGGCTGCCTCCCTCCATGCAGAAGTTAGCAGTAAGACTCGTAATGGAAATAGGGCCACAATTTTCTCATGGATTGAAGAAACATGCTCATGCTATAGAGATTCAAGAACAAAACCCCTAAATCTTTTCCTTTTCTCCATGGATGTGTACCTTCTAGAGCTAGTTTGTCAGATTTAGTTTACACAGAAATTCCTGTTCAGTAGGAGAAAAAGCAGTATAATGTCTGTCTGCTGCTTAAATTTCTGCAAGAACTTAATCTTTTAAGCACCTGCTGTCTTTGGCATTACATTTTAGAAGTATTTTTCATGTGTAATTTCTGTGCTTTAGCCCCATCTTCCACACTAACCCCATCCAAACGGATGCATCCAAATGTAACGCTTCTGTAGCAATCCAGCACAAGATCGCTACAC
>JAVJGJ010000014.1:115635511-115661057 GCA_035590215.1 Microhierax caerulescens | reverse complement strand
GACTGCTCTCTGAGCATGTAAAGCGCTGTCATAAATTCCAGCTGTGGCCACATCAGCAAAATGTGTTTTAAAACACTTCATTAATAATAGCTGATGTCTTTAAACCTTAGGTTAGTCGATTATGCTTGGCATAATAGTGGAATATTGTTAAATGATTTCACGGAATCAATCTTGTAAGGAAAAGGGGAGACAGATCAGTTTAATTTTGCAGAAGTAATTATCCTGTTTAAAAAGTTATGTAAAGGAGGGGTGGGGTGGATCAAGAGCTCTATATGCTGCTATAAATCTGTGGTTGCTTTGAAGTAGCTGGAGTTGCAGCATTTTAGTTGTAACTTGCAAGCTAATTTCTGCTCTCAAAATCCTTTTCAGCTTTGTGGCTACTTCTGTTTCCACATGAGAATAAAAATTTTAGTGCCCCATTCAGACTTGATGACATTCGAACATAAGGCAAAAAAAACCCCAATCCCCTTTGTTTTTCTTGGCTACTGGGGTGCCTGATACTGCAAAATAAAATACCAAGTGATTACTTTATATGTCATGGGGGAGCTCGAGTTTGCCTCAAGAACAATGCCTCAGCACTCAGTGATGTATAACCTGAAGTTTATTTGCTCTTAAAGGCAGGTATAGTGGTTGGATAGCAATTTTATGGCACGCATCCCACACCAATGTGGGCTCCTGCCCTCCAGTCCAGTTTAGATGGAGGTCAGGAGCTGGGAAATGAGACACTTGCTCTGCCCAGCTGACATGCAGGGTCCCAGCTGCTGACCCCTACACCTTTGTAAGGTGCAGCCTTTTACACGGTGTCAGATGCTGGGTTAAGCATTCCTCTGCCAAGAATAATTTCTGTTATTGCCCTTTGATCTCCCATCTCGAATGTGTTACAAAATGTGTGTATTTTGCAACAGGCAGATGTATGAATCTATTGGTTCCTTGTTTTCTGGTATATACTGTATTATCAGAGCCAGGCAGATGCAGCCAAGAGCTCATTTCTTTGGGTGGTGCTTTTGGGTAGGCTTCACACTGTGACACTTACATCTGCAAAAATCTGAGCACAACTTGTGGTGTGGGTTTTTTGTTTTTTCTTTTCACTTGCTGACATTCCAGGCACAGTTTTTGGCAGAGGGTGTTGCAGAAAAGCTTTTAGAGCAGGCAGGCCATCTGTAGGAATGGGAATCAGCTGCTGAGATGAGTGGGCAAAGAGATTTTAATATGATGTTCATTTTCTCAGGACTAAATCGACAGCTGTCTCTACTTTTGAAGCTTGTCTGATGACATTGAGAATCTGGCTTTTTTTTTTGCTTTTTTTTTTTTTTTTTCCCCTGTGGATGCTTTTTAAGATGGGCACATTCTGCATCCTTAGTAGGATGAATTTGTGTCTCTGTAAATGATGGCTTCTCTTTCTGAGGGCTCAGGTATAATACAATGGTACAAAGATATACCAAATGTCTGTCTGTCTCTCTCAAATTCAAACCATATAAAATTAGTGGTGTGTTATTTGCAGGTGGGAAATACGCATGTATCTGCCTTCTTGTTGTATAGAAACATTACTGAATGTTTCCAGTAGTGCTAAGAATGAACACTGATGTTGAAAAGTAGAATGTTTATTTGGTAAGTGAATCTTGTTCTTTTTACTTCAGGCTGTGAACTTTCCTGGGTTTTACAAGTTCTGCTGTCCCCCACTGGCATCTCATTTTTAGATTTTTAGTGGACTGTTTTGGGTGAGATTATTTTTTATTCTCCATTTAGAATGCAACGGACACATTTTGTTCAGTGACCTTTTAGTTTTTTCTCTTTATTTAATACCCCCTACCTTCCCGATTAGTTGCTAACTTTATTACTTAACCTTGTACGTTTGTTGTCTTGTAGCAGTCATTTGTCTCATAGCGCTGGACACCGTGCTGGGGAAAGATGTGGTACGCTGACACCACTCTGGTTTGATCCCTGTGGCACTGTGTGATGGAAGGACATGCATGCTGCTTAGATTGGAAGAGTGCCAGAAGCAGCACATCCTTTCTGTATATTGATTAGCAAAGGGACTAGCCAGTCAGATAACAGGCTTGTTTCAAACACTTGGGTTGTTCTTTTTTTTGCTTGAGATAGGATTTGTTTTACATAATCACTGAAATTATTTGAAATCTATAAAAGACATCAAATTTTATCACCTGTTAGTTTTAAGGCATACTTTTGCCTATCATGTATGAACTTTAAAACAGCTTGGACCGATTTCTGACTCTTGGACCCTTGCTTTGTCTTATGTTTACAGGTAGAGGTTAAGATCTTTGGTCTATAAAGCCTTCCCCGGTGAGAGGACTTAACTGCATCCCCGTAAAGCCTTAAAAATTCACTTGGCAGTGCGTTTTCTGTCCAAGTCATTCAGAGGAGAGACTGTTTAGGATGTACTGCCACCTACCCTGGGATTTTGCTGGGATGCTAAGCGTGCTTTATAGAGCTTGCCTTTGAACCACAGGTGTTTGGTATGTGGCCTGTGTTATGGCAGGTCAGAGCCAGAGGGATTTTGGAGTCTTCTGTTGCTGAGAATTAATGGCATAATCCCTGCTTTGTAAGTAGGTGGAATTTACAGTTTTGTCAAGGCAGGGGATGTGGAAGGTGTCAGCTTCTGTAAGAGTGTGGTGTGCTGAGGGTGGGATAAAAGGGAACTGGCGTGCATGACTGAGTGGTTTGCTTGCCAGTGATTCCTAGGCTTGATGAGACTGGAGTCTTTCACTTCTGAATAGCACCAGGCTCTCATTGAAAAAGAAAGTAGCGTCTTGTGCTTTTGGAGGTTGCTGTTGCTTTCTTCTCTCATTTCTTTGTTCCGCTAGTGCTTGTTGTCCACAGAGGACTTGCTCAACCACATTATCCCCAAGGTCTGATCAGACTTGTCAAAAATGACTGGAGTAAGATTGCCTTACTGTAAAATGCAACAGAGCAACACTGCTACTTGCTGGCCCTGTGGCTCACCCAAGGGGGGCAGGTGGATTCCCCATACCTTCTCAGAAGGCTTTAGGACAGTGTCAGTCTTCAAGAACATCTAAATATATTTTGTTTTTTAAATGTAGAATTCTATTGGAAGTTTCTGTTGAAAGGGCAACTAGAGATCAGGACGGTGGTAACTTATGGCTTAATGCTATCAAGAGTCAACCAACTTTATTTTTGATTGTTCAGTAGGTTTTGACTGTACTGCGAGTAGGTGTTTTTTGTTTGCTGACAAAGTCCTCTATATCATAATCTTGTTGCTGTTGTTTGAACTCTCAAAGCCACTGGAAGGTCTCTATTCTTTGTTACTGGGAGAGGCTTTTCCAGTTCATCTCGCATAACACGTTTACCTCTAGATGACCTGTGTAGTTGTGGCTGTTTCTCTGTCCCACAGCGAGCTGCAGTCTTCTGCAAAGCAGAACAACCTGACCATGTTTCCTGCACCACTGGCTTTGTGGGTTACTGTCCATGTCTTAGAAGAGCTATTGTTCAGGAGAATTCTGAAAGAAACTCAAGGCAAATGTGTCCTAGTGCCTAAAGTGCTCAGGTAGGGTGAACTGTGTCTATGGTGGCACATCAGGATTGTCACCTGGGCTTTTTCAGCCTGGAGAAGAAATGTCCCGAGGAGGACCTGCGGGCAGCCTGCCCGTACCGATGGGGAGGTTATCAGGCTTTTCACAGCAGCGCGTGGCAGGAGGATGAGAGATGGGCAAGATCTGAAATGAGCAGTTCCAACTGCACACAAGGAAGGAGTATTCCTCCCTCAGGGACAGTGAGGTGGATCAGTTACCCAGAGTGTTTGGACAGTCTCCAGCCTTGCAGGGTTTCAAGACTGCACTGAGCCAAGCCCAGAGCAACTGGGTCTGATCCCACGGCTGTGTGCTCTGAGCAGGACTAGGTACCTCTTGCTGTCCCTTACAAACTGGTTTATCCAATGAACTTCTTAGTCACGGGCCCTCTGAAGACGGCATCAGGCAGGCACTTGGGTTTCTAGCCTGCAGGGTTTAGGGGTTTGGTTTTGATCACCTGTGGGGAAATCCACATGGGCTTCTCTTGGTAATTAGACTCTGCTTAGGCCAGATGGCACAGCCTCCCTGTGGGATGCTGTGGCCCACCTGCACCCAGCAAAGGAACAGGCAGCAGCCTTATTGCCCATGGGAGGGTGTGCCTGGAGGACACCCATGCACCTGGGCAGGGGAGGTGTGCTCGTGTAGCCCACGTGGCCCACTGTGTGGGTGCAGGGGATTACAGCTTTTTGGGGCTGGCTACAGAGGCTAGTTAGAAGTTTATAGGTGCTCATTAACATTTTGTAAGTGTCTAGTGTTGTGGTTTGTCTGTTGCATTGTTGATATTGATCTGAATATATAGTTCTCAACTTCCCAGTTAATTATGTGTTGTTAATAAATCAATAAGCCCCTTTGATCCTGATTTAAGTCACATAAGCTGAGCAGATTTTTTCCAGCAGCAGTCACTTTTATCTTCATTGCATTTTTACAGTGATGGGACTCTAAATTGCTTAGTGCTTTTTGATGGTTCTGTTTACAGGGTTCTCTTCAGTGAGCGTACCCAAAACAGTAAGAGGATGTTACATTTTGGAAGATAAATTAAACTATTGATTTTTAATGACAGGAACACTAGCACAGAACAGGAACAGTAGATGTCTGGAAACAAATCCACTCTGTTGTCCATTTTGTCCTCATGGGAGTGGATCTTTTTGCCAGTTTTTCTTTAAATCTTTTCAGATTACCTGGTAGTGACTCTTCAGTGCTGTAAATGTCACAACAAAAGGGCACAAGGGGCCTGAATTTTCTTCCTGCTCTTCACAGGATTCTTCCAATCTAGACTGATGTTACAGGGCCCAATTGAATGGGTGTCTCTGAATTTCTCTCTTTTTGCCTGTATCATCTCTGTTCTGGGAAAGTTTAACCCTTCCTTTTACCTGACCCAGTTTGTAAGTAGAGACCTCTTTCTGTATTGACCAGTTGCATCTTCTCTGAAGGAGTATGACACATTAAATTAAAATGTGTAAATTGTATGCCATCTATCACAGTATTGTTTCAGTTTTTCTGTCTGAAATATGTTTTTCTCTTCCCACCCCGCCTTGGAGCGAGAAGAATTTTTTTTTTTTTTTACTTATTTTCTTATTTTTAAAGGCATTATTTTAGAATGAACAAAATTGTTCATGAAAAGGTACCTTCTGCCCCCTCTTCCCCATCCCACTCCCCCCCACAATTTTCAACACTTGAATTTGCAGCTGTTGCCCTAAGGTGAGGTGGGTTTTTTAAGCTATTTTTAACTCTTCCACTATAATTTTTGTGTAATAGTTTCCATTGATTAGTGCAATGTGTTTTTTATAGCTTCCAAAGTAACCGGACTTCTGCTACAGTCTGAAACTACTGATGTGAACTAAAATTATGGCCCCCATTCAATTAATAGCTGTAACTTTGTTTTAAACGAGACTTTATATCAGAAAGTCTTTGCAGTGTTGCAGAAGGAACATTTATCTTCCATGGGCTGCGTTTTCATATGACTATGTTTTTCTGTGCTTGTATTCAAAGAAGTTCTCTGTGTCAGAATTAACCTAACATTCAGAGAAGTGTGTTTAGGCATGCACAGTAATTGCAACATTTGCAAAATACTCAGATTCCCAAGTAATGACTACTGTAACTTGCTATTAATCAAAATAATTTTTCTGACTTTTTCACGTCTGAGTTAAGGGGCTTGCATAACTATCACCTGCTTAGAGTAATGCATAGTTCTACTGTTATGCTTTCCTATATTCAGTAGATGAAATCAAGATTAAAGCATGGAATTTTTAGTGGTGGTTTTCTTAAAGGTTTGAAAATTACAAATCTGGTCTGCAAAAATTGGTGAGCCTCAGCAAGCCTTTTAATTTTTGAGCTGTTAGGGCTTTGACTTTTCAAGCTGTCTATATCTTGGGAATAAACCAATCTCATACTGAAACTGAGATTCCTACCTAGCTACATGAGCCTACACATTAGGAGGAAGAGAAATGCCAAACTTTTTGAGTCTTTCAATGAATACCTGAGTTGGTAGTGTTCTGTTCAGTGTAGATCATCTGTGCCAGCCTATTTAGCCCAAGGGCTGAACATACTATTTCAAAAAGGACACAAGGCTCAAAATCAATACCTTGTGGCCAACCAGCTGCCCTGCTATGCTCCCTGGTCTTGATCTTCCCGCTATTCAAGTCACTGAGAAAACTCCCTATGACTTGAAATGTGCAAGGTCAAAGCCCTTATGTGGAGCTCGCTCTTACTCTTGTGCAGAATCCATCTGGAACAGATGGGTGTATCCAGCCTTTTTGAAGTTTGAAAAGGTGTTTTGATGTGGTCTTTTGGTGGGCTGCTTGTTTTTTCTACTCCAGCAAGCATAGGTAAGTGGTAATACTTGATTCAAATAAGTCAGAAGGGATTAATTTGCCTTCTGAGAGTGGAATCCAAGAGATCCGCTCTGAATGCAGAAAGAATTATCACTTGTCATAGGAGGGGTAAAACTGCAGCACAGACCACAGCTTTGGAGTTAGAATCTTTCATACCAGCTCTTATAAACCATCCCTGGAGAAACTGTAGCACAGAGTCCATCCTGCAGTGATGATACACAAATCTGTATGTGAGTTATGGCACACCATCAGTGACAGCAGGGGTAATACATTAAGGGAATTATTTTCTGTTCTGCATTAGTCTGTCATAATTCAGTCTAAGTAATAGGAAGAGGGAAATGGGTTTACTGCTACAAGATGGCTTTTTCAGTACCTCTGTTTGTCTAATCATGTGAGGAGAAGCAACCTGGATGATTATACACATGTAGGAGATGATGCAGCACTCTTGCAGCACAAGAAACACCAGCACTTGCTAACAGTCATTAATGTAGATTGGAAGATTATTACCATCTCAATGAAACTGGCACATAGGTGCTGGATTCTGGTGCCCCTGATTAGATTTAGCTGAGCTTTCCTTTGTTGTTTCTGTTTGAAACCTCTATGAACTGCATAAGGAAGGAAGCTCAGCTTTTGGTAGGTGATAAAGATCCAATTGTGTAATTGCTTTTTGTGATAAATGCTGGCATCCTCTACCTGTCCAGGTGAAGACTACAGTAATTTTATTCTTATGTTTCAACTCAGTTAGTATTGGATAAGACTTAGTGCCCTTAATTGCCTCTACATTCATCTCTTCCCTAGCAATATTTATGTTTCTTTCTATGTCCTGGAATGTTTCTTTAAAACCTTTCTGTAACACTCATCTATTTTTTTCAGAGACAATAGGAAAAAAAATCTTAATGCTTGAGTTAATCACTAGCCAATGGTTCTGCGTGAAAACGAAGGAAAATTCTTTACATCATTCCTTTCAAATGCCAGTGCCTGCTGCTGTGGCATGTATAGCCAAACATGTTCTTGATACATAAAAAGCCTTCTGGGATGCAGTGAACTTTGCAATTGTAAATTGAAAAGGTTTTACATTTGCA
The DNA here is from genome assembly GCA_035590215.1 of Microhierax caerulescens. NCBI lineage: Eukaryota > Metazoa > Chordata > Aves > Falconiformes > Falconidae > Microhierax > Microhierax caerulescens. The sequence goes on along the minus strand of JAVJGJ010000014.1, from coordinate 115,653,599 downwards.
TAGAAAACTATTAATAAGGTATCCTATCCAAAAAACATTTGGAGACTAAAGCGATGAAAAGCATCTGTGTTAAGGTAATTGAAACTGGACCAGATTCCTTCATTGCTTTATTTAGGATTTTTATTAGTGAAAGAGCTTGGTTTGTGAACTATATGTAATATTCAGAAACTTCTCATTTATGGAAAGAGAAAGACTGCGTTCAATAGACTTTCTATACTCTCTTGTGGGTTGCCATCAGATAACACTATGCTATGGGTTTGTGGGGTTTGTTTTTTTTTTTTTTTCACCTGTAAATAAATGAAGGAGCTGAAAACATTTCAAAAACCAGGTTTAGGAATGTAGATGACTGGCAGTATGTCGCTAGGAAAAACATAAGGATAGGAAGATCCTTGAGATATCTCCTTTTCATTGCACAGCATGCATTTTGCTTGTCTAGGCAGTTTGCTAGGGATTCACATTCAAACTGGGGCACCTGATTGTATCATGCTGCCATCTACGCTTCTTGCCTAGTCTTCCTGCCTTGTCTAAGGAGGAGCACTGCCGAAGCCTGAAGCCTGCGGGGTCTGCCTTAATTCCTGCGCTAAACTGCTACTTGCTTTTGGCTGTGATGCTTTTAGTATGGGGGTGCTATAGCCATGGTTACAGGGAGAGAGTTTTCCACTGGCAGTTTGACAATTCCCCTTATCCCTACCTTCTCATATCTTTGCACCATTACCCTTCTTTCCTCCATACGTTCTGCATAGAAATATTTTATTATTTGTCTCAGTCCTTCATTTTTCTTGGATGTTGTTGCAGGTTGCCAGCATGTAGCATGCTGCCAAGTGAGCTAGCTGCAAAGAGAAGCATATGAAAAACCTGAAAACAGAGGGAATAGTCTGAAGACCACAGTTTTAACAACAATATGTACTGCTATGAAGATTTTGTGAAGTAGCTGTTATTACTGTGGAGTGATCAGCCTTGGTTCTAGTGTTAGGAATAAATTAGATTCTTTGAGTGGTGACCGAGGTCTTAGCATGCAGATGCCCCAGTTTGCTCCTTCGTTTAGCTGAACACAGCAAAATGCCTGCCTACAGCTTTCAATTCAGAAAGCCTCTTGTATTATACATGGAAGGAATTAGAATTTCTAACTTCTTTTAAAAATGTATCCCTATTTGCTTAGTGATGTGTTTCAGAAAATATCCTTCGAAAATGTGGGTGATCTGTCTTGACACAGAACCCAGGTGATCATTGTAAATGCAGTTGGAAAATTAAAGACTAGTTCAAAACACAGATAGCTGTCTTTTACTTTCTTTAGGTGGGGAAATTGTGGTTTGATGAAATAATACCTGACTCGTGGTAATCGCAGTTTTAGAAAGTCATGCATTCTGCAGGGTGTACTAGGCGGTTTAAAGCAAAATCTATCTCTTTATAGTCAAACTTAGTGAGTTCCAGATCTGTAGTTTTGTTTTGGGGGGCGGGGGGGTTGTGTGTTTTGTGGGTTTTTTTTTTTGGTTTGTTTGGTGGTTTTTTTTCTACAACTGCTATGGTCATCTAGAGATACCCAGAAAGCGATGAGAATGTGATTCATTCCAGCTAAGCGTTATCTGGGTTTTATTTATTTTTTTTTTATTATTTTTTTATTTATTTTTTTTTTAAACTGTTTGTCAGTCTGTTTCGGTTTTGTTTCACTTTTCAATTGGAACTAGGATGACTGGGATGTGACTTATGCATAACAGCTTAAAAAATGTCTTTTCCATATACACTATATAAAGTATTGCTTATTGGTATCTATACACTCAATATTTTAGTTACAATTTGGTAAACCAGAAGTAGAATTTTCAATTTCTCCAATTATTAAGCTTGTTTTAGAATTAGTGTTTCCCAGAGCTATGTTTACCTACTACAGGTAGTCTATCTACAAGGTCAGTTTACTGGCAACTGTCCAAGGCTGAATAATCACTGTTTTGCAAAGGATCTATAAATCTTTAAATTTTTTTTATTCCTTTGTGCGTTGTTAAACAGATGGTAGAAAAAAGCAAAAACTTACAATGCTTTTTAATAATGGATGTAGAGTGAACTATCAGTATTGGAGTGTGTAAGTCATCAACTGGTTCAATGGTCATCTTGTTGCCAGGTTTCTCTGGGTTTGCTCCACAGACTTGTGGGACATGATGCCTACTAACTTTTTCATAAAGGAGAAACTTTAGTTGGAAAATTTAGTGGATGAGGTAAGTTTTTTTTTGGGTTTTTTTGTTTTTTTTCCTAAATCCAGCTTCTGCTAGACTTTCATTAATAGCACGCTGGGACCTCTAACCATCTTTCCTATAGTTTGTCCTCTGTTTTACTTTGGAATTTCAGAATGAGAAATACTTATCTCTGAATTGACCAACTTAAAAATTCAATGCTTTAGCAAAGGTTCTATTAGGAATCAAGCCCAAATAAATCTACAACTTAGTGTTCCTTGAACAATGATTTTAAATAAAAGGTGATGCGCTTAACAGAAGTGGAAATCGTGAGGCTGCTCTTAAGCTTTATACTTTTAGAAACTCAGCTGGGGGCAAGGGGTTGGGGGTGGAAGGAAAATGGAAAAATGGTGTAATGCCAAAAGGTAATGAAAGAAAATCTCTGATATGCCAGTCATGATGAGAACATTTGTCTTTTGACTGTCAGTGTTGGAAGCCATCAGCTCTTTGGGGTTTCTTATGGAGCCAGGGCTCTGTCTTGCTGATGCTGTGCTCGTTTTGGAGTGGGGTGGAGGTGAGTCTTGTAGGAGGCAGTCATTCACATAGATTTTAAGTGTAGCTGTGGTAAACTGTTTTACAATTCTGTCTTTTTCATTCTGATTTCAATTTCAAATACTTCTCCTCTAGCCTGTAAATGTAATGTTGTAGACCTGACTTAATGTGCTCAGTGAGCTGGCAAAGGTGTTCGTGGTTTTAGCAAAGATGGCACCAGACTTTTCTTGGAGGTGTGCAGTGCAAGGATGTGTAGCAGAAGACACAAATTGGAATATGGGGAATTCCAGCTTAATATAATGAAAAATATTTTTCACCATGGGGGAGGTCAGATACCAAAGCAGTTACCAAAATTATTTTGAAACATCCATGTTTGGAGGTATTCAAAAGTTGACTGAACAAAGCCCTGAACTGATCAACCCGTTATAAATAGACGTGCTTTGAGCTGGGGCGTTGGGCTAGATGACTTCCAGAGAACCCTTCCAACCTGAGTTAATTTGTGGCTTCCTAACAGCTGAGGGTCAGGGTAAGACTTCATAAGCTATAGCAGAGAAGGTAGAAAAAGATCTTTAAAATTAAAGTGACATTCTTGAATGTAACTTGTTCTAGCAGTCAGCTCTTAAATAAATCTTTCTACTTCTTTGATACCAACACCTTGTACTATACCAATTGTAAACATATCTTCCATCTAGTTTGTTTGGTTTGGTTTCTCCTTTATATTCTTCTTTCAGAGTCCAGCAAATAGGAAGTGTGATAATTTTTATTTTCAGGGAATTATGTTCTTGGCAGCTCAAAAAAGAGACTGCTTTAGTTGGCAGGTTGCTCTTCAATGCATGTGAAGTTGAGGCATAAAGACAAGTTGACAAAGAATGAGTAAAACCCAATTATACAACAGAAAACGGAGAAGGCACATTCGGCTGGCAGTGAGAGTTCCACAGAAGTCAGAGCACTGACCTCTTCTGTTTCCAGCCAGCATCAATGACCTAGATGTGGGAAATAAACTAATTGAATTTGCTGATGCCACAAAATCAAGAATTGAGGTCACTGCTGAACAGCAGGTAAGATTCAAAACTGATTTAGATTCGCTATTTAAGTGGTCTCAAAGAGAGCAAATGAAATGGTATGTCTACAAGTGGAAAGTAATACACGCTTGGCTTCAAAATAAGTTCATGAATATGAATTAATGGGATTGAACTAGAGTGGGAGAAAATTGACAATGACTTGGAAGTAATAGCTCATGCGCAGTGGTGTCAGGCTGGTGGTGCACCCTTAGATGTCAAAAAGAAGATCCCTTAAACCTCCGTAGTATTTTAGTAACAGCTTCAAGAGAGTGAGTAAGCTTCAGCAGTGCAGTGATGAGTGCAATGCCATGAATGACCTTTCCTTTCCTGCTAGAAAGACTCTGTTACTGTTAGTCAATGGGGTGTCTGTAAGAACCTGAAGAATAAGGAAAAAAAAAAACCCAAACCAAAAACAACAAACACACACGGGTATTAGTGGGGAGAAAGGCAAACCTCATCAGGGAGTCATGTTGAGGACAGTTTTCCCTTCAGTCACTGTTGGAGGCACTTGTGGAGGGGTGGAGTGAAGCTTAATCTCCGCTTTAAAAAAAAAAGTCCTAAACAGTGGAAACCGATTGCTTTAATTGGAGCCGTCATCATTCTGCCCATAGATAAACCATTGATTTCTGGAAACTCACTAGGAGCAATCTTCTTCACGTATCTGAGAAACTTTATTTTCTTGTAGACCTAAATGCTGCAGTGTGCCTGCTTTTATGCACCTAATACCCATTTTGTCTGGATTTTGTTATACAGTATCAAAGGAAAGCAGAGCTCTTGATGAGTTCTGTTCTAAGCAAGAAAAAAACGGCGTATTTCTCAGGGGTTCTGCTCTTGCTGCACTTTGACAGCAACCTGTTTCTGTCAGAGCGCGGCACGGCGCTGGTAATTCCTAATAGGCAGCTGTTGCTGAAGCCCCTGTCAATGGGCAACAGCAAGCTAAAAGCTTAGTGCTCTTGACATGCTTCTGAAATGTTTCTGTACATTGAAATTTTTGTTTTTTGTTGGTGGGTTGGTTTTGGGGGTGTTTTTTGAAATAACCTGCCACAGCTTATACAATTCACACAACTTCCTTGATTGCTTAGCGCTATGCCTTGTTCTCTGGGTACCACATCAATACCTTGGCCACTGAATTAATTTTCACTTTAAAAGTAGGTTAGGTTTTTGCCCCTTCTGCTTCAATCAGGAAGTTATACCAGAGTATCATTGCTGCAGGAAGTAGAAGCCATCTTCAAGTACTCCTGTAGTTCTGGTGTTTTGTTCCATTGGTAGAAATGCCTCAACTTAATCTAAGTTAAACATTTATTTCCTATTTTCCTTTCTGTTTGCTTATCTAGTAATATTTACTTAACTGCCTGTACAAACACAGCAGCTACAAATTGCCACTTTAACCTTCATGTTGTGAGGTTAAATAATGAGATTAAATCTTTCAATTCTGTTTCTTTGTACCTTTCTGGTTTCCTTTCCCAACATGAGTAGCTGGGTGGCTGGAACTTCAAGCACTGCTCCAGGTGAGGTTCACAGGACATCACACAGTAGGTCACGTGCAGTTCTCTTCCTATCTCCGAGATGACCTTGAGATCATTGACAAGATCTTGTTTGTCTGTATTATTACTGGGAAAATCTATGAAATGCTGTTTTGGGGGTTCCTCAGCCTGAGTTTATTCCATTTGATGAGTGCCTGCTGTTTTGCTGAAGTTTGTGGTCGTATCATGACTTTATGTTTTGATGTAGGAAAATAAATTCCATTCTAGTCCTTGTGATCATCCTGTCTGTGTGTGTAATGTTCTTCCCATTCTCTGCTGATCATGACTTAAGAGCTTCATTTCACAAAATGTTTTTAAATATTTTTTAGGGTTTTTTTTGTCGTTGTTTTGGTGCCCAGATCACATGCTACTAGAAATATTAAAAAAATATTGTCCTTGTTTTGGCTGGGATAGTCATATTTTCTTCTTAGTAGCTAGTGCAGTGCTGTGTTTTGGATTTGGTGTCAGAATGATATTGTTAACACACTGAGATTTTCAGATGTTGCAAAGTAATGTTAATACTAAGTCAAGGACTCAAATTTTTTTCAGGCCCCACCAGCAAAAATGCTGGAGGGGCACAAGAAATTGGGAGGGGACACAGCCAGGACAGATGACCCAAACTAGCCAAAGGAATATTCCATACCATATGATGCCATGCTGTATGTATGAGTATAGAACCTGAGGAGGGGGGGTGTTAGCTGGGGCCAGCCAACTGCTGCTCAGGGGCTGGCTGGGCATCGGTCAGCAAGTGGTGATCAACTGTATTATGCAACACTTGGGGATTTTTCCCTTCCCTTTGGATTTTATTCTTCTCCCCTCTCTTTTTTGTTATTGTTATTGTTTTCTTTCAATCATTAAATTGTTCTCATCTTAACCCTTGAGTTTTACTGTTTTATTGGGGTTTTTTTTCCTATTCTCTTCCCCCTCCCACAGGGGGATGGGGGGAGTGAGTGAGCGAGGTGCTGTGTGGTACTTAGCTGCCAGCTGAGGTTAAACCATGACAAATAACTACCTCTGCATCTCTCTTATTGATGATAATGACTTCTTCCCAGCCTGGTATTTCTGTTTAGCATACATGGTTTCTGAGCTCCCTGTTGCTCTGGGGCAAGTGTGCATCTATGGTATAGGCTTTCCCAGGGCCACCATCCCGTGTGGTCTGCAAGACCTAAGGCAAAGTGTCTGACTGTCTTGTCCTTGTATTGGAAACAAGGATGCAGGTAAAATTAAAATGCCTAGTGAGCTTTAAGAAAGCTTGGTGTCTGCTGCTATAATAAAAGTCAGTAATGCACTTTGTAAGCTGTCAGGCACTTTATCAAAGATTATATGGTGTTGTGGAAGTTAGTTGTAAATTTTCAGTATTGTTTTTTTTTTTTCTGTGCAAAACTTCAGAAGCATATATTTCAATTGGAGCTTTTAGCAGTGGAAGCATTGCAAGCCATACATCGTGTTCCTCACACACCCACATTCTTTTCGTCTGAACAGTTCAGATTCAGATTGTGTATGCAATGTTCACCTCCTATGATGGTAAAGAGAATCAAATGTTTGTGTTGCTGATGAACAACCCAGGCGTGTCTGTTTAGAAATAAATTCTGCAGATCAAGGGCACATACAGAATAATTAATAGGCTCTTAAATTATGGTACTTCATTAGCCCTTTGGGGTATGGTAGGGCTGTCAGTAATTACCTGTGGCAAGCACAAATGATTGGAGCTGTTGCTCTGAAGTCTCACAGTTGAACCTTGACTCCAGTTGGTGGCTCAGGATCTTCTGTTTAATGTGTCTGACTAGTACATTAGATTGCGAAGCCTTTTAAAGAATATCCTTTTCAGCTCTTAATTGCTTGTTCTGTTTTAGCCTCAGCTATAGAAAGAGTTTCATCCCTATTTCCTGTAACTATCTTAAGTTTTATCACTGTTTATATGATAGTTTTAGCCTTTAATTGAATTTTAAATGCCAGTGGCTCCAGCTGACCTATCTTCAATAGGGTGTTGCGATCTTTAAAATGCAATCAGATCTCACAGAAGTAAGAGAAAATTCTTATTTAAAAACAAGCAAGTGTCTTTTTTGGGGTTGGGTTTTTTTCGTTGTTTTTTTTTTTTTATCATTTAGGAGAATGAAACTGTGTAGGGGAGGTAATTAAACTTGGAGTATTTCAGAGCACAGTTAGTTGCTTTCTGTCCAGTCTTGGTCAAAGATGTTTCTCTAAATGATGTTTGCTTGTTGCTTCTGCTCCATTTCCAGGCATTTCTTGTTGGATAGGCAAATCCAGAGGCTAACTAGCTTTCCATCTTTATTAAAAAAAAAAAATAAAATAAAAAAAAATTCAAATCCACCTAGAAGATGTAAAACAGGTTGAAAAACCTAGTGTGCTAGTTGCTATTGAGGGATTAAGTGCTTTAGGATTTTTCCTGTTGGAACAGTACATGGCATAGCTTGATTTTTATGTAATCATATGGTTAAAGCTACTTTGATCTGAAACAGACTGTGATAATTGTACATGTACCTTTCAACTACTGCATCCTCCAGTACTTCAGTAAGGCATTTTGTTGAGTCACCCGGGTAAGGAGTGAGATGGGTGACACAGTCAGCTCCTACCTGTGCAGCCCTATTGTGCCCCCAGGACGTAATACGGGGACATGAGGAGTAAGTGGATATTCTGTTTATAGTCTTTAAGATAGTTTGTGAGTTTGGAATGGACTGCTGGGACAGCAAAGTATGAACATGCAATCACACTTCCACATAGAAGAGTATTAACTTTTCCAGGAATGTAAGAGCTGGTATTTTTTCATTAAAAAGTACACAGTTTGCCCTCTTTGATTGCTCATGCATTTACTGTATCCATTAAGGACAAAGGGAAGCTCAGATGGTGAGTTTGCTAATATAATAAAGGGAAATAGTGCAACTATCCCCATCCATCACTCCTCCTTCTGAGACTGATCTGCTGAGCAGGAGTTACAGGGATTGTTTCTATCTAACAGGTAATTACACTCTGAAGCACCAGTCATATGCAACTTCCTGTAGCTCTTTGTCTGTGGATTATTATTTTTTCCTACTGTTAAGTGTGTCATGCCCAAAGGTATGACATACAGAATTTGAAAGCAAATTAATACTTAAGCAGCATGTTAAGATTAATGTTCTTCTTGCATTATGAAGTGCTTCTTAATTCCCTTTGGAATAGCTGCAAATGCAGTTTGTACGCAAATGCTTTTGGTTTTGCTGTGGAGCCAGTAAGAGTAATTTTGTTCCAAATGTGCTTAGGCTACTGTTAAGGAATGCTGCTTGCAAAGAATACTTTGAAATAGCAATATAATAGATAAGAGATGATAGTTTAGAGGATTAGATTTTGTGTGTGTGTATATAGGCATTAATTCAGATTCAGTGCAGGATAGAAATATATTCCTCACTAACCTTATGATAATTGCCTAAATTCCCCTTAAAATACCCTGGTGGTATAAGATGAAAGATGTATGCTGCTCAATATTGCATTCTAGGAGAGGGCTCAGACCCTTTCTGTTGGAGATTTGGATTTCCCAGGACTGTATCCTGTGCCTGCAGGGTGCCCTTGGAGTGAGCAAAAATTGTGCAACTTTATCTTAAGCGCAAAGTGTGCCCCAGTATTTGGGGTTTTCTTTCAGCTTATTGAATTCTGAGTTCTAAGGTTCTAGGCTGATATTTTTTGAGTTAACACCCACATTTTATCTCTGAGGGATCCAAAAAGAAATCCAGGATTCTTCTACAGAGAGATTTTTACGCTGTGTCTGTGACCTAAACAGAGGCTCTGCAGATGCAGAAACCAGTCTCAAAATGGAAAGCATATTCCCTCATATGCCTGAAATACCTCCAAAGCACAATGGCAGCTGTTGGAGAAAATTTATTAAATTTGCAGGAAATGCTGCAAAATATTCTTCCTGAAATAGCTGTGTTGGTTTTATATTACTTTGACTCTTTCCTTTTCCTGTTTTACTTGTGTTCATATCAGAGCAGCCACTTGCTGCATAGGTTAGCTTTTCTTCCCACTGTGGTGTTTCTTAAACTCCTTGGTCCCAACCTGGTAGTCAGGAACTTTTCCTGCCCATTTTGAGCTTCAGCAGATTAGATCCTTACTCTTCATTGCTTTATCCACTCACTCCGTTTCCATCTCTTATCTTCCCCTGCACCAATCTTTTTCCTTTTCTTCCCCCTGCTGTCTCACCCCTGTGAGGTTTGTGATTTACAGGCCTCTTTCACACTCCCTTTGAAGAGGAATTCCTGGGCCCTTCAGGACCTGTTTCAGTGCCTAGAAATGTAATTTAGAAATGCAAACCAAAATTAACTATGAGCAGTTAACAGGGAAATTGGGCTTTTAACAGCTGGAACTATCAGTATTAACATCTAACATCTGGAATGGAAAAGCTGAAAAGTATCTTCAACTGTATTCCCTTGTTTCTTTTTTTAAATAGTCACATTACTCTTGTCTATTCCATTCTTGCATTAAATTGCACCTTTGTGTACACCATGTGTATGTCCCTATATACTTACATATATACACGTGTTTGTATTTATTCCATATATTCACATTATTCCAATGTATTCATGTTACAGCAGAGGTGGGCAAAGGCAAACAGAAGAAAATGAAGTATTGCACTGTATTTCAATAGGAGAAAATTTCCTGAGCAAAGTACGTTCCTGTTTTTGAGTGTGTGAGAATCAGACATGTTCTTAGCCTTCTCTATTCCTTCTGCACTTATGCAAATATGTGAAATAAGAAAAAGAAAAAAAAGGCAAGAGAGGCAAAATGGTAAAGTGGGACAAAGGTGAAGAGGATGATTTCAACCAGGGAAGAGAGTAAATTGTGTAAATTCCATGATATCTTGTATGTTATCTACAGTTGTGAGTTTGTAAGTTGTTTTGCTTTCTGAAACAGCCTTTTAGCTGATCAGAATGGAGAACAGGTTTTTGGTTTATATTTTTGATTGGTTGGGTTCTGTTTTACAGTGGCACTTTTTAACTTTCTTCTGACACTTTGTTCTATCCTTGCTTTATACCATTTATATCAACAAATTTTACATCCTTTGCCCAACTTCTGTGGGCAAATACATCCTGCTGAGGTGATGCTTAAACTATTCTGGATAAGGTAAAACATTTGTCAAAGCTACAATGATTTCAAGAACAGTGACCCCTGTCCACCTTATACTCTCCAAAAGGGAAAGAGGCCCTGTGAAAAACAGCAATTTTCCCCTTATATATCTCAGATGTAAGAGAAACAAAAATCAGCTTTGGCAGAAATTATATTTCTGAGGTCCAAGTGGTCCTGGTAAAACGGTGGGAAACAGCACTAGCTGTTAGTTTTGTGTAACAGTTGTGCTGTGTCTTATAGCTGCTGTTCCTCAGGAATTTTAGGGGTTTCAGAATTTCAAAGAAACTTTCTGTATTTTAGTCCCTGCTGGTTTTACTACCAATTATTGTGTAACAGGTTAGCCATGCCAGTTGCCTTTTTGTTGGTTGTTTGTGTGTTTTGATATTTTTTTTTTAAGAAACTCAGGGTATTTTTTTTCCACCAAAAAAAGCTACAGATGAGTCTTCCTTTTTCTCAAGTCCTACACATGATATCTTTTATTTCAAATGCAGCTGAGCATGTTATTTTATTCTGAATCTTGTCTGAGGAAAAATTTACTTTTCAAAGCTCTAGCAAAGAAAATGATGAGGCATTCATTCAAGAAGCAGAATATAAAATAGACATATTTCAACTCAAGCCATTCCTTTTCAAGTCCAATGTCAAAGTTGAAACAGTGGGTTCTCCTACAGCAAATCACAATTTCTTTTACAGTCATAAATACCAATGTTTTGGAACCTTTTCAATTCTCCAACTCATAAAAATGACGAAAGGAGGCAAGAGAAGAATTTTCCATTTAAACTGGTGCTGTATCGGTAAAACAAACATGAATTGTAATGTTCCTGGGTTATCTTATCAGTAATGTTTCTACTTGACACATTACAAAGCCCCGAAATCTTTTAACTATGTCCAGATAGATGTGAAAATGTTTTCAGATAAATATAAAGGCCAATATTGAATGTTCTCCTACAGGCTGTAAATAACGATGAGTGAAAACCAATATCTGCCATCACTTGTATGTAAACTTTCCTGTCAAGCCCATTCGAGGTGGTACCATTGAGCCGAGCAGCTCCACAGATCGGGCTGAGTGCAGAGCAGTGATGCTTAATACTCCATCACTGCATGTGGATGATTCTCTGCCCCTATGAAATAAAGTGTTTCTTTGGTTGTTAAAATCTGCTAATATAGCCCACACACACCTCGCCTCGGCCTCCTTTAGAATATGTATCAGTAGATCGGTTTGGCTATTTGAGGCTGGTAAAATCTGGTAGAAATGCTTTGGTAGAAAGAGAATTAGCCTTTTGAGAATGCTACTAGCTAGTGGAAGAGAGAGGCTGTTAGATGTGCTACTGAAAGGGATTGTGCATAGGGAATAGCGGTCTGGATAGGGAGAAACTGAGCATCCATCCTTTCTGCTTCACACCTGGGAAAAAGTGGAGATGTGGACAAAATATTTACACTTGTTTGTGTCATCCTACCAGAAGCTCGATGCAAAATCTTGTGAAACACCTGGTGTGTCCCTGTGTCCCTGGTGTGGTAATATTGAATATGATTTTAGAATCAGTATTCCCACTTTACTGAGGGGAGAACTGATGAAGAGAAGAAAGCCTAGTCGATCTAAAGAGGTTTGGCCAGCGTCATCCAGGAGGCGATTGATAAAGCTGGCAGCAGGCTCCCGGTCTTCAGAGTTACAGTGCACTCCTCTTAGAGCAAATAACAAGAAAAATTACAAATGCTTACCAGAGAAAAGACACTTGATGCAACTAATGCTACTAAAACTTCACGTAGTCTTTCTGACACCAATTATTCTAAAACTGGGTGGTATGTGGTTTTAAAAAACAAACAAGCAGAGCGGGAGAAGGTTTTGAGGAATGGTACTCTATTTTCAAGGAGCTATTGGGTTATTGGTAGTTCAGATGAAAAGGAACCAGTCAGCCTAGGGATTACCAAGCCTTTGGAGGCCTGGATTGAGCAGTAGTCAATATCCCCTGAAAATATGGGGGTGAGGTGGGGAATAGCAGTATTATCTGCCCCAGTAGACTTTCAAGGTAACCAGTACGTGACATTAGTGATGTCATGTGGATAGATTTAGTAACTCTGGATTTGCCTTGTTCTCCAAAAAATATGATCTTGATGAAGAAAGTAGGTAGGGCAAGATAATATCTACTTCAGTTTTTATGTAGTATTATGAGTAGAATTATCTGGCTGTAATTTTAGAAATGAATCATTACACCAATTTTTTGTTCAGTAGTCTAATTCTTCCTCTGTACCAGGAAGACAGTTTTTCAAAGTTAAGATCAATCCAGAGCCCAACTGAGAAGGTGAGAAGGGTTTACTTTGTGTAAAATTTTACTCCAGAATCTTTAAGAATATTTAATCAGCTCTTGATCAAATTAAATATTTTTTAGTGATTACACAATTGCCTCTTTAGTTGTGAAATCATCCTGTTGAAAAGGGATACCTGTAGGAATTACTAATGAGGATTTTTATTTTAAGAAGCTACAGTTGTTTAACCTATTTACTTTGGTTTAGGCCCTCCAAAGCCAAAGATGGTAAAAACAAAACTGGGTATATTGAATTTTTCTTCTTCCTCTAAAATGATTTTAATTCTTCAGACACAATTTCAGTATCTGTCTAAAGCTTTCTGTGTAGTGAACTTGCTAAAAAATGTATTTTTTCTCAATCTATATCCATTTTACCCCACTCTCAATTGACTTCTGAAAAATCAACATAACTAAAAAAGCTGGGATTGCACATATTTAAGTATGAGGTGGTGACCTAGCATCACCTGCTGTGCTTTGTTCTTTACTGGGATTATAGGAAGTTGCTGTTTAATTAGGATGCTGGCTGCACAGTACATCATAAATTAAGCTAATTGATTTCAGCAATAGTTTAAATCTCATGGAGTTTGAGGTTTTGCAAACCTTGCAGGCTGTTTTCAGATCTGAGAACTCATTAAAGTAGACTTGAAACTTGTGTTGGGGTTTTTTTGTTGTTGGTTTATTTGTTTGGTTGTTTTGTGGTTTCTTTTTTCTTTTTTTGTTTTTTTTTTTTTTTCTTGCCTGTAACTCTTGCTTGGAATGAAAGAAGCAGCGTGTGGATGGATTAATAAAGTGAGAATGACATGCATGACTGACCCTCTCCATATAGGAGAGAATCTGTGACTCGTATCTGTTGCTGCTGCTCCAAATGGACTATGGATGAATGGTTGGGAACCATTCTGGTTTTTCCAGCACTTTCAGGCTCCTAATCTATGGGCTGGTGCCATCTCTACTCCCAGCATACCATGACAAGCCTGCTGGGATGCTGGGGTGTGCTCTGGTGATCCAGTCGCATCCTGTGAGTACAGGGAATTTGTTATGAAAAGCAGCTTCATTTAAGCAGTGCTGCACAAGTGAGGATGAATTTCACTGTAATTTTTTCCACCATAGTATGAACCCATCAATTTTTCCTTATTAGTTTATATAATGACGAAAACAATGTTTTCAAGTGGTGAGTAGACTCACTTATTTCTAATGAAAATATTAAAAGAAGTCTTCCTGGTAATGATATTCATTGTCCTGTCATACCTCAGATCTGCTAAGCGGGCATTTTAGTTTACACTTAACCCTGGTTTTAGTAGAAGACTTGCTAGATGAAAAATCTAGGCCACTGCTTCCCAGTAACCCCACAGCAGATGAAGTGCACGCCTAGGCTCGTGATGTGACCTCTGCTATCTGTCAGCCCATTCAAAGCAGTTTACAAGCATCAAACAGTTGCCTGCCAGCATAAATTTCCCATGGTGAAGATCTTGATCTGTGTGCTTTTTCTTCTCTGCTTTTAAGTGATGAGGTCTTTTGCCATACTATATGTTGTTCAATGTTTTAACCCTCCTCTATTATTAATCTATCAGCAAATAGACTAAAACTGCTGATACGTGATGTACCTTACTTCAAACTTACTCATAAAACTGATATTTTTAATTCATATGGTTTTTTCCTTTAGTACTCATTTTTTTGGTATGTACCGTGGTATGTAACAAAGTTATTTTACAGCTGGGGGAAATCTGTGTGGTTCTGCCTCTCTGTGAGTGTACTTCAGGAAAAGTTCAATTCCTGACTTAACTTTAAATCGCAAGATAGGCTCCATTTCTTGGTTTGCTCTGTGACAGGGAAGAAAACTTTAATTTACAGCTGGCTTTTTCATTTTGTAGTCATGCAAAAATGTAAAATAATAGTTGTGAGACAAGAAACACTGGAGTTAGGTAGCCTAGTTTGATTTCTTTTTTATTTTTTTTTTTTTTAACTCCTCGTAGACTGCTAAGGCAGTATTACTTTTCTGAGGAAACGGGCTAGGATTGCTGCCAACAGTTGGTTGTTCAAGAGCAGTACTCCTCAAGGTCTGCCGTGTAGGGAGAGTTACACTCTTGTGTACATCATCTTTTTACCCAGTGTTAAGAGCATCAAGACAACGGCACAAGCACAAATTTCCCTGTGTGAGAAATGAAGCTGGGAAGTATGGGACTTGCTGCACCACGCTGATCTGCTTCTGCACAGTCTAACATGCCCCAAATGCTGCTGGAGCAGCTGTCCAGTGGTGCAGGGAAATACTCTGGGCACAAACGCTGCAGAGTCACCCTTGGCAGCAGGCAAGGTCGGCAGTAATAGTGCCAAAACTGCATTGGTGCCTCCAGTAAAGCTACTGCCTTGCTACAAGATAAACTGTTTGACTTTGGGTTGCTTGTAATTGGTCTGGGTTTTTTTGGTTGGGTGCTTTGTGGTTTTGGGGTTTGGTTTGTTTTTTTGTTTGTTTGTTTGTTTGTTGGTTTGTTTAAATTACTTTTTTTCATTTATTCTACTCTTGTAAAATACAAAAAGGGTTCAGGTATGAAACTATGCACTTCTGCTTTTATTTTTAAATGCATGGGTTTGCCTATGTCTTATCTTGGGTAGCTTGCAAAACTAAGGTATTAAACAGGGCATATCACAGCATCAGAATAGAAGGAATGTAATTCAGTAGTGCTCAAAATGTAGCTTTAAAAATATAAAAATGTAAAGAAAAGAATTATTCTAGTGAGGATGTTCAGGTGCAAATACTGCTGTGGGAAACTGATTAGTAGAGCAAATGCTTCAGAATGCTGAAGACTTCCTAGCCGTGTTGTATTGTCGCTAAGAGGCGAGAGAAGGTAGCCCAATGCAGACAGTGATGGGTGTCGTGTTTGGCTGTGTGCTTCAGAAGTGAACTTGTAGCCAAATTTCCAAGTGCTGTTGTGCAACTTCTGTGTTATCAAAGATTTAGTTTGAATCCAGTCACCTATTTGCCTTTCTAAATAAACGTATACTGTTCTCAAATACTTGTTTTGTTTGATAGTAGCTGATGAAAGTGCATCAGCTTGAAAAAAAAAAAATCTTCCATTTCATTATCGTAACAGTCAAAGGAATGTGTAAAGGAAATTATTTCTGTCTAAATGTTAATGGAACCAAAAGCATTGGGAAGCCTTTCAACATGGAAAGACTTAAGAAAACCTTTTTTCTTTTAAATCTGTAACTGTAGAAACTGCTCATAAGCATCAAAGGTGTTGATGCACAGCACAGTCTATTTTTCCATATTACACTGTCTTCTGCACAGTGTAACTGCCTGTTACCACTAACCAAATCAAAACTGATCGAGAGTTACCTCATTGGTAGTAATTGTAATTACGCTAAACAGTCTAAAAACATCCCAGGCCCAGGAAAGTTCAGACCATTTCTGAGACTTAGCATGGTCAGGTCAGTAAGAAGCCTCTGACCTTTAAGCAGCAGCAAAATAATCACTGTTACAATTTCTAAATTTTCTTCTTTAGAGAAACAAAAGTACAAGCACAGAAAAAAATTCTCTATAGATATTTTGTTGGAGACTGAAAATCATAGTGTTTCCTAAAATAAATTAAACCAATTTTTTTTTAATTGTAGTAATAAACTGTGCACACTATATATTTCTTTATCCTGTTGCTTTTGGGGCA
Organism: Microhierax caerulescens; assembly: GCA_035590215.1. NCBI lineage: Eukaryota > Metazoa > Chordata > Aves > Falconiformes > Falconidae > Microhierax > Microhierax caerulescens. The sequence continues at coordinate 115,637,230 of JAVJGJ010000014.1, read as the reverse complement.
ATAAATAAGCAGATTAATACCAAACACAGTTGTAAGCCTCAGCTCTCAATGCCACCACCAGCTAAATGTAATCTTATCATTCTGTCTGAATAGCTACAGAATGTTAAACGGGAATCGGTCTTCAAGGATGTGTTTGCCCTCAACTTTTAATTTGAAGGGTTTTTAGACACGGAAAAGTGAGCAGTTTGCAAACTGATGTGGATGAACCAGCTCTAAGTTAATAGTTAGGAAGTATTTATTTAATAGCTCGGGCACTTCAGCTACACATGCAATTTCATTTCCTGATCCATATGGTGGTGTTCCAGTTGCCTGCTTCAGTGGTTGAACTTCCCCCACCCAAGCATTCAGAAGGCTGGTTTCACCTGGAGGTTGGGTTTGGTATCTCCTCCTATGTTAATTTCAGATTATGTTCTGTTCCTTTTCATATTTCACTTTTTATACTATATTGCATTTTTTCCCCTCTGTGCTATAATCACAGATACATTTAAGATTGTTTTGAACCATAGCTACATTCTGGGCAGTGGTACTCCTTCCTGTCATAGGCTTGTTTAATGATTAAAAAGGTTATGTTAAAAAGTTAAAAAAAAGTGTAGCGTGTGAAGCAAGAGAGCTGCAGTTGCTATTGATGTGCTTAGGTTAAGAAGGTTAATTGATTTTCAAAACATGCACTTCTGCTTTCCTGTCAAATATTAAAGTTTACTATTGTCACTCAATGACAAAGTTCTGTGGGTGCTTAAGATGTGTACATAGTTTAGAAATTTGTGTGAAGCAGTAACATTACATAAAAATAAATTTATTTTTTTTTTTAGGTGTGAGGAAGTTAAGTAACCAGAAGAGTGGTAGAGGAATCTTTGTATATTTTATACATCTTCAAATTCTAAAGTTAATTATTTAGGTGATTTATTTGAAGATATAGTAAAGGTTTTGGTGTGTCGTCAGTCTGGTCTCCCACACCCCACCCCCCGCTATGTTCAAACTCAATGGAAAGCTTTCTCAGCACAATGAAGAACAGGCTTTGTATCTGAGTTCAAAACCTACACAAAATTGCAAGATGGGCCTTTCTGCCTCTATAAATAATTTTTTCCCCTGCCATGACAATGGGACTCTGAAATGCTTTTGGATAGTTGAATACATACATTACAGAAAGTGTTTTCTTACTATTTCAGTGAGAAAAATGTTTCTCGTACTCTTTTTTTCTTATTTTTCTTTTTTCCCTTTTCTAATAGCTTGAAGTGCGTTGGATACTTTGATCTCATCACTAAGTACTGCTGATTTATTTTCCTTAGGGATATAAAATAGCATAAGCAACAGGCATTTTATCACTTTCTCTGCTTCTTTTGGTGACCTTTTAGCAATGTAGATTACTGCTTCAGTATTTTGGTGAGCCATTTCTTCTGGAAATGTTGGATAACCTTACTTAGCTGTATAGGGATGATATTTTTCTGCAATGCACATTATAGGAGTACTCGAATTCCATTTATAAAGAGTGAATTTTACTAATCTTTTGTCATAACATTTATTCTTAGTATCTTGCTAATGAGACACAAAAGAATTTGTGTTTGTCATGAGGAAGAGTATTTTGGCCATGCATTGGGCTAAATGTGACATGGTGCAAATCACCTATAGCTGAGGGCCTATAGGGTTGATTAAGTTGTTTTTTTGTTGGTTTTCTTTTTTTTTTTTTTTTTGGGGGGGAGGGGCAATGAAAGGAGCATCCCT
>JAVJGJ010000014.1:115614223-115635341 GCA_035590215.1 Microhierax caerulescens | reverse complement strand
TATTTTTGGGTTTTGGGTTTTTTTCCCCCCCCCCCCCCCCTACAAAATTTCTTGGAAGCTTCTTTTTTGTGTAATGGGATAATCTTGCATACTGTTCTAATAATTAGCTTTTGGGTTTTTTCTTTCTTAGTCATGTGGAAGTGATTCTGTGCCAAATATCTGACAGATTCTCTAGGGGATACTATACTTATATATAAGATAATTCTGGTTTTTGTTTTTTGGTTGTTTTTTTTTTAGTTATTGCGTAACTGTGTTTGTCTTCATTACCAAGATAAAAATATATTCAAAGCAATGCACGGAGTGCAGAGTGGTGACTTTTAGCTCCCTGCAGGTGCCCACCTACTTTCACCACTTCTTCTTCCTAACTTTCATACAACCATATACAAAGACTAAACTTGTTGAACTGCACATCTTACGGAGCTTGGTTTGCTGTGGCTCTCCCCTGCATGTATTCTGTAGTGCCTAGTAATGAAATTCATCTTACTGCTATAGCTTTCTTTGTGAACGCTTATTTTAGTGTTGTCTTTACTTGCAGCCTGTCTTTACAAATTTTTTAAAAATGTCTTTGAAATCTTTGCAATGTCTCTGCAAACTTAGTTGAAGATGCACAAGGTTTTGCAGACCTTTTAAAAGAAAGGGATGAATACCAAAAGATGTGATGATTATCTAAACCTCTTTTACACTGCAAAACAAGCCTGGGAAAAAGTACTTTTGTTTATATTTTATGTTGGTTGCTCAATTTCAGCTGCCTGGCCAGATGTATTGAAGATTTCTTTATTCTGCTCTTTAGAAGCAGGAGACCATTGCATGATTGTACTCAAAGTCTGTAATTGTTTCTTGTAGTCTTTGGATAAAGTGGGACAATGTTGTGATCGGTTTGTTATCTTTAGAGGTAAATCCACCACTATTGGAGTGTTTCAGATGTTTGGGAGGGCACAGCTGAAGCATGGCGAACCCTTCAAGCACTGTCTTCGTTTGCCATTTTACTGCTTATTATTGCTCAACAAGACTGGAAAACCTGCAGACACAATGTCCTGTAACACAGTACGTACGTACATAAACCCCCACCAAAACAGGCAGACTCTGGTGTCTGCCCAAAGAGAACTAACATGAGCTTCTTTGTTTCATTATGTCCGAGCACAATTTGTCTTGCTTATTCTTCACCAAACTGCAAATGAAAGACTGGGTAAAATTCCCTTTTTGTCAGTAGCCCAAAGATGTCAATTTAAGATTATTCCATTTCGGATAATAAAATATATGTTGAGGTAGTTTTGCTTGATACTTGGCATAGACCCATAGCAAGATATATAGTCCTGAATAATAATAATAATAAAATGCATTTGAATATTTGAATTTTGGGCATATATGTAATCAAACAATTTTTTCTGGGGAAAAAAATATATTCTAGATGATGTAATTTTTTTTTTTCCTTCCAGAATTATCTACTGTAGACTTCTTGGCTTGATCCTTTGTTAGATATGAGGAAGGAAAGGGATGCGCATGTTGAACTGTAGAAACCTCACAAAAGGAAATCAAACTCACATTTTGTTGGAAAGAAGTGTGGAGATACACTTCTGGCAGAATGGTGAACTAGAACATGGCATTTTAGTCTTGCAAAGGTACAGTTTCCTTTATTTATGAGCATCTTGTCTTGTTTCCTTTCAATTAATTAATTGCTTGAGCAGCAAATCACTCATTTTTATCATCCACCTGCAAGTGGCCCTATGGAAGATTGTTGAATTGCTCCTGTCTTGTAAAGAGCAAGCTGGATTTTGTTGCTTGTGCCATGAACACTACATCCTTCCTTCAGCCCTGTTTTCTTTCTAGCCTTATTACTATTTGCAAGCATGTATCTGCACGGCTGTCATTTAAAGCAAATGAAGGAACTGAGGACTTATTTGCTAGGGACACATAAAGGAGAACCAGTCATAGCTCGTGTTTGTCTAAGGTACTGCGTGCACTCTACTGCTTTTCTCTCCTTTTTTACTCTACTGGTTCAATGGGGTTGTGGTGGTAAAACTGTTACTATTTAAGATTTAAAAGTTCTGGTTAAGAAGTTTATCCCAGCTAAAGGAACATTCCTTTTGACTAAAACTGAACAGCCTATGATTGCTTCCAACTCCCCATGTCTGCACCAAGGTAATACTTGCTCTGCCCCTCCTAGAGGCTCCACCAAGAGCCATCTCTTGATGTTGTCACCCTACTGTTTGATTACTTCTTAGAAGCGTGGCAGTTGGCAAGGACTTAAGGAGTCCATTCTGTCCAGAGATGGATACCTGGATTTAACACTGAAATGTTTTTTCTTACTTTCTCTCCACCCTTCCCTGCCCCCAGAATGGTGTATAGCCTGGGTCTCTGCAATCACTTGGCAGACAACAGGGGAGCAGAGGGGAAATGCCATCCAAATATTCTCTCCCTATGATCAAAGCTAATAAAGTTTCTGTCTGACCTGTCCTAAATCATACTTAAGTTATTATGCACTTTGTGTCCCCAGATTCTCCAACAGGAAAGAAACTAATTTGGGGGGGGGGGGGGCCAAGATACAAACTTGGATGAGTTAGGTACAGTGAAAGCATTTGTAAGTGAGGTGAGATTGTGCTCGTCTCATGTTTGGAGACTAGAGTATACTTTGGAGCATAGAGTATAGAAATAAAACTCTGGCAGTATTTTAAAACCTGAATATCCACAGACTGCTCTATATTTAGAATACAGTTTGCAATGAAAATGATGTGGACTGTCTTTCCAGAAAGTTATTAAGGGAAACAAGCAACCCCAAGAAACACTGGATTTGTGGAAGAATCTTGGAGTTACCTCTCTAAAGCAGGCAGACTTCAGTTCATTTTTTTTTTTTTTTTTTGTTACTTTGCTGCCTCAGTGATGAATATTTGGAAAGGTGTTTATACTAGTGGAGATGTATGACAATTTAACAATAAGAGGAGCAAGTTATTCTGAAAACAAATGTTCAGGAGTGATTCAACAGGAAATTAGTGTAAGTTTTCTTTATTGTGTGTGGTACAAACTGAAAAGCACAGGATTTCCTTTTTCACCTGACCAGCTAGACCAGCTAGTATAGTGCCCCTGGATATTATCTTGTCCTTTCAGCTTCACTATGTAAAGATTTTGGCATTGTAGCATGTAGCCCATTTGAATACTTATGATCATATGCCTTTGTGGGTGAAACTTATTAGCTGGAACAATAGAACAAGTACACCTGTAAGGTTGAGGGCATGAACATCAGTTAGTAGCTGTCTAATTACCAGGGCTTCTATTGAGATAAATAACCTTATGCTTCTGTAAGTTTGTTCTGTCCTTTGTAAGAACAACAAAGGTGGTTAAATTATGATGCCCTGCATTCGCAGAACTAAGAGCTGGAGTACAAGAAGTACTTGCCCAAAAGTTATTCAGATGGAAGTTGTGGAGCATAAAGAGAACTGCTTGCAAATATAAATGCATCCTTTGGATGGTTTTACATGTCAGCCCGTCTTTAGGGTAAGAAACTCGAAGTTCTCAATGTTCCAGGAGGTTTCCTGGCTGACCAATGCTCTGCCCTTCTCAAAAAAAAAAAAAAAAAAAAAAAAAAAATATTAAACCCAAAATATAAAATTGTTAAGAAAGGATGTGTAAACCCATGTCTGTTAGTCTGTCAAGCATCAGTAGTCTCTGAACTTGAGATTGTCAGGTTAACACATAAAAATAGCCTTAAACTATTAGTTAAGGTAAAGTACAAAGCAAAATGCAAATGGTTTGGGGAGCGGGGAACAGCTGTGTTCATCCTTACAAAAAAAAAAAAAAATCAGCAGAAATTGTCTATGTCCTGAGAAGTCCCTAAGCCTGCAAGTTCAAGCAACCATGATTTCTGTGACCATTTCAGCTTGAAAGAAGTGACTTTATTACTAAATTCAAAACTCTCAATCAGCTTGTCTGTAGGGTAAAAACGGTTTACTGAGCCCTATGTATTTTACTAGTGTGTGTTGTTTCTTAACTGATGAAGTGAAATAGAAAGAATCACGTTATTTTATATTTAAGGTAAGGTGGTTACTTAAAGGTATGTGCCACGTTGATCATAGACATTTAACATTAACTCAGATTAGGATCCGAACAAGAAAGTCATCATCTCTTCAGAGCACATCTTAGCCTGCAGCATTCTCTCCTGCAAGATGTCACACTGAGGCAAGTGCCCCAGTTTTTAAGAGGGCTGATTATATTATGATTGGTAGTGGTGTTTCTTGTTAGGTGAGATAAAATCAGCTCTTATGCTTTGGGATAAACTGAGTTTGAAATGCAATCCTGATAAGCAGAGAGAGTTTGCTGTGTGGCTCTGAAGGTAGCTGTGGGATGTTCAGAGGTACTGGATTTTTCTCTAGTTTTGGTTCTTGTATTTGCTACTCTCTATAAGGACAGACACTCCTTGAGTGTCATACCGCTGGTATCTGTGACTTTCACTTGTGGTATGAATTAATCATTAGTGACTTGTATATTTGATCTCTAGCATACATTATGAATATACCAGTTAAAAATTTCAGTCACCCTAGAAGTGGCTGATGATTCAAGCACAGGTCAATTGTGTGTCCCCTGCCTTCCCTGCCCCTCCCCCCCTTTTTTTTTTTCCTTCTATAGTTACTGTGGATGCCAACACCCATGTCTCCAAACATTCTTCATTACCAACAAACTTATGTCCATGTTTGTTAAAAAATGAGGTGTTGAAAACAAGTGATGTGCATAAGAGAACTTGAGATAGGGACCCTGATCTCATAAATCAAAGGGTAACAGATTTTAATTTAGGGCAAAAACGAAAACTTGAGGTTTTGTGTGTGGTGTTGTGTTTTGGGTTTGGGTTTTGGTTTGTTTGGTTTTGGGTTTGTGGTTTTTTTTTACTTTAGAAAATTTGGCATCTCATTAATCTGGATGAAAATGGGACTTTAAGGTCTCTGTGAGAAGCTGGGGGGAGGAGAGGAGGCAGAGGGCTGGACTAGCTCAGAAATCTGAATTCATTTTCCTATTTGGCTTCCCCACAGTTCATGGCTACTTGTGACAATATTTTAACTAAAAATTCTGCATTGAAAATTCAGACAGCTTTCAAAAAATGATCTGCAAGTTAAAAAAAGTTCTAATTTCAAAGAATAAGTATACTGAACTTTTTTCTTGATGAATTTGATCAACAAAATTTTACTCCTTTACGGTTTAGTGCCCTGTGCAATGAAACATTCACTCTCTCTGTCTCCCACTTGTATGGTGACAGAGCTACATCAGTAAGTTGCATCAAATCATGACAAGCCAATATCTGAATACAGAATATTTTTTGTCAGACAAAGTTATTTCTGGTGTACAGCTTAATTATGCATTTGGGGCTCCCTCTTAAAGTGACTATTGACAGCACTTTATGATTGATAGTTGCTGCTTTGAGGTTTGTTGATTAGCTGTGATGGGTTGAAGAAGTCGTGTGAGAAGTTGTTTTGTCTGTTCCTTGGTCAGGTGACTGTTCAAGTACTTATGACATGAATACTGACTCATGAGACTTTGAAATGAACTCTCACAGATTTGTGCCAGCAGAGACAGATTTATCACAAGGGCCACAGGAGCTGGTTTCTGCCTTTAACACCTCAGAGAGGCAGGGACTCAGTGCCTTTGTGATTCACGTTGCAGCTTCTCTTACTGTTGGTCAGAAAAGCATAGTTGCTCAAATACTGTCAACAAAGCCAGCAGAAACCCATGATGGAGATCTATTATGATCATTTAGTGAAAACAACGAAGTGATTAGTAACAGCAATAGTTATTCTAGCTTTGCTGATAAGTATGAATGTGAAGCATGTTTCTTGTATTTACAAAGTATGGACTTTCATTTAATTTTTAGGTATAATTAAATAGGTTGACTCTGATATATAATGCTTTATAGAGTGCCTGATATAGGCTGATTCATTAATGTACTGTCTGTATAGATGTGATCAATGTGGAGAGTGTTCTAGGAATCCTGAAACCAAAACAGGAGAACCAGAGCTGTCAGGTTTGTCAACTACACCTTTATTTCTTGTCTCTTGTTATTTTAAAATATTTTTGAGAAGGCATCTATGTTATCTTCCTCTTCCCTCCTTCAAAAGTACGGGCAAAATAAATATTTTTTAATATATGGTTTGATCCTTATTGACTCCATCAATTAGCAACCATGTGGTTTTGCCTGTCCTTTTCTCATGCCAAGAAACTGATTCACTCAAAGCAGCTAACAAGTGCCAGGTTGAGAATAAATATTAATCGCTAACGGTATTTATTTAATCTGTGGAACTCTTTGCTCCAGGATGATGTTGGTGCTAAAAGTTAACAGGAATTTAAGGAGAGACAGGGCAAATTTAAAAGAAATCCTCTGAGGCCTGTGAAAATGCCTGACCACAAATTGGTGGAGGAGCATGTCAGGGAAATACTGATATTTACCTTGCCCTTCCTTACATCTTTTAAGCATTCACTTCTGGCTACGGCCAAAGGCAGGCTGTTGGGATAAATGGGTCGTTGTTTGACACACTGGCATTGTTTGTGTAATCCATCAAGACTTCAGCCTGCTTGTTTTGTAGGCTGTGTTAAAAATATAACCAGAAACTTTAGGTTTTTGGGGAAAAAAGGTAGGAGTCCACTCTTTAAGCAAGCTTATATTGGTTTTGTTTGTGTTTTTGTTGTTTCAGCTGTCTTATTCCATAACTACCATGTTTTAATTTATTCCTTGTAGTTGGCATGACGGTCAGTTCACAAAACAATTATTTCCTGTTGTCCCCAAATGCCTATAAATCAAAACCTTATTTTACTAGTAATCTATCAGTTTTCCCAATCATAATGGTGAATACAAGATAGCCCTTGTAATCTTGGGGTTTTTCAGTGGTAAAATGGAAAAAGTCTAAAAAGGATTTGGGATATTTTTCTTTTTTTATGGGGAAAGCTATACTGTTTTGTAGGGTTTTGTCCATATAAATTGAAAAAAATAAGTGTATACATTTCCACTCGCTTCATACCTCCTGAACACCTATTCAATGTTGGCCCTTGCAGGAAAAACAGAAGGAATTATGCATCGATGATAAAATTTTCTTAGCTCTCTGTGAGCTGGTTGTGACCTATGCATGATATGTTTAGCCAGGTCGTCTTGTTTTTAAAGGCTTTTTGATAGGCATTATCCAGAAATCTTCAATATAGAAGCAAATAAAAAAGATTATGCGCTTCCCTTAGGAACAGTTGGCTAACCAGAAACATTCCTACCATTAAGGCAGTCAGCATGTAATGTCTGAGCAGCAGCTCAACGATAGTAAAATTGGACCTTTTAAAGCAGCATATTTTCAGCTAAATTTTTCACAGTGTTTCTATGTAGTTTTATTGGAAACATTTAGACCCTTTCACCGCCGCCCTTCCCTTACCCTCTTTCTATCTTTGTAACTGGGAGGCTTTACGGCGTGGGTGCTTTGTTCCACCTCTACTCTGAGTCTGGCCATAAGCAGCGATCTCCTGCGGGTGAGGCATCTGCTTTTAGCTCTGGGAAACTTAAAAATAGGCCTCTTCAGCAAAGACTGCGGAAGTTTCGCTAAGTTATAGGAATCTCTCCTCTGAAAGTTTGCAGCCAGAATGAAGGGAGAGAAAACAGTGTGGTTTGGCTTGCTTGTGCCCACTTGTGTGCCTGATGCTCTTGGGCAAAAATAGTTGGTTTGTTGGTTTTTGTTTTTTTTTCCCAAATGTCTATGGAGCAGGAAGTCACACCATAAGAGAACAGCCTCGAAGGAGATGGGGGATCATGCTTGCCCTCCTGGCTTATCTGGTTGTTGCTGTGTGCAGGGGGAAGATGGTGCTTTAGCAGACTGGTGTGGGCTCTTCTGGTCCTGCACGTCAGCTATTTGCCCTGTCAGTACAAGACAATCTCTTGGTATAATCCTTTGCAATCTTACGCAGGGAAGTCTGCCTGGGCAGGTATTTACATTAGTCTACTTGTCTTGAGAGCAGTCACTGCTTGGCACAGTTTGGTTTTGCTATTTGCTTGTGTTCTGTTCTGCTCTCCTTTAGTTGCTTTGCCCTCCTTACAGTCCCTAGCAATCACTTTGGTGTGACCTACACCCTTTGGCTAGACAGCTAAAAACTGATATTTTTTTTTTAATTTGCTGCAGTGATATAAAGCAATATCACATAAATAATGCACTGCTTTAGCTCAATTATTTGCTATTTTGGTACGACTATACTTAAGGAGTTATAAATTATATGCTTTTTTTTCATTTTTAAATAAGGTCTTTGAGAACAGTCATTAAGTTTTAGCATTTACCTTTAGTATGAACAGTTGGAGGGTGTATATCAAAAGCTGCAATTCACTACTTATAAAAATTGACTTAAGCTTACATGGTATTTCTTTTTCCTTGGGAGCACATAGTATAACTGGTCTGCAGAGAATAGCAGAATCTGCTTTAACAAAAGGCGATGCACAATACTCATGTTGCAGGTGTTATCCAAAAACGGTATTAACATTTTTCTGGTGTAGTTACTAGCAAAACAATCACCATCGGAAGGGAAAAAGTTGTAGTGAAACTGCATATGGAATAAAAATATTTTTTCAAGATGATTTTGGAGAAAACAGCTCTTATTGTGGCGTGACCCAGAATGAGCGTATAAAAGTCTAATGCCCCTGGATGATTTAAGCAGATGCCAGGAAACTTAAGCTGCCTGGCGATTGCTAAATTCCCATTCCACCAGACAAGTTACTACATGGAGCTTGATGAACAGGTGTTAAAATGTTACTACATCCAGCATCATCCACAGATCTTATTACCCAACAAATTTAGTTTGTGTGTCCCTAGAGAGAAGGCAGTGGCTGAAGCAGCTTTTGAACTGGGTGATTTCTGGGGTTCTGACATCCTGCCGTCTATTGCGAGCTGTACTTGTAGATGAGAAGGAGACAGGCATTTTGCTAGCATCTTTATTCACAGACAACTTTCTTGTTGTGTTAAAAGAACCTTAGGGTGACTTTAGAATAACTTGAAAATTTTCAGCAAAGTATTTTCTTACAGGTTTAGATTCTTTTCCAAGTTCTTGCCAGTCTGAGACAGATCACAGTATCTCCTACCCTCTTGCTCTACTTTGAAATGCAAAAAAAAATCAGGAAGTAGGTGGTTTTTAATTTGAAGAGAAATAAGTCTCTACCTTCATATTCTTGTATTTATAATTTCAAAAGTGTTGAAAAATCTTTTCTGTTTCAGCCCTCTTTGGGAAGAGTGGAGCTTTGCACAGGGCTTATTTTAGTCTTCTCTGTTACAGTTACTCAAGCAAAGTAAAGGCAAACAAACAATCAAGCCTGACATTATGTTCTAAATACAGGTTTTGGCACCAAAAGAAATAGTTTTTCTGTTGAAATACAATGACTAAAACATAAATTGGAGTTTCTAAAAAAACAAACAAACAAACAAAAAAAAAAACCAAAAAAACCTAGTGGATTTTTTCTTCGGATGTCAGAACACAAAATGAGATAGTTTCTGTCACCAAACTTCACAAATTTGTGTTTTTCTTCAGTATAGTCCTCTACCCAAAGATGATAGTGCAAAACAGAAGGGTAATAAAAAGTAATTTACTGTACTGTCCAAGTTCCTCTTCTCTGAGGAATTAAAATATTCTCAAACTTTCTCTATCTATTTATATGATGCTATTTTAATTGCATGTCAGTGGCTTGGAAAAGGGGGGTGAGGAATTGTGCCCACAGGAACGTTTGGCACATAATTTTTTTGGACTTTCAATTTGATACAGCTCACTCGAGGCAATAAACATGACATTTCTGGAAAAGGAGTGTATTACAGTCAACTTGATGTCACGATTATTAATCCCCAATCAATCACAGGACTTTCTGTGACAAACTAAATTTAAAAAAAAACTACCACAACAAAACAAACAAAACCACTCCCAAACAACAACATCTCCAAAAAACAAACCCAAAAAGCATTTGATCTCCCCATTGAGCCCCAAATCTTAAAAGAGTAGACTGCACTTTCAGGTGTTAAACAGTCTGAGGAAAGACATTACAGGTATAATTATGGTTTATTGATCTCTTAAGGAGACTGTAATAATACACTGTGTAACACAACACTTATCTGAGAAATCTTTTTCGAGCAAGGGAGAGTGGAACCTCATAACTGAACTGGTGGGAATTGTCTTGAACACAGAGGAGAGTACTTGAATAGTTATTGCAAATGGTGAGGAATCTAGGATTTTTGGTCTGTCCTTGCTCCTACCACTGATTCATTGTATGTTACAAGTACATAGTGCGAGTCATTCATAAACCAGCTACTACAAAGTTTGGCCACCAGTGTCCTTTCATGTAGATGTCTTGTTTGCCTTTGCCATTTTAATGTCTTTCATAGTGATGATGCACATACTTCTTCCCTTCAAATGAACTCCAGAAGCATATGCAAATCCCTCAATTCGGGAATTTGTAACCAAAATCCTGTACTGCCTGCATTCAAAGGGTTTGCATGTTTCTCAGCCAAAAAACTTGATCGTGCTTCTGTTGATGAAGCAGTAAGTATCTGTAGGCAACTATGACCATTGAAGCTTGTGCAGTTTTTTAACTCATTGGCTTTACTCAGAGTCAAATACGGATTCCAGGGATCACATTCATCTCTAGGGCAGATCAGGCAGCAATATGTACCCTACCTGCTCTACAAGTACATGAAGGAAGTTTTGTCTGTGAAATGGCATCAATCTGCAGCCTGACCAGGCTTTCGCTTAAATTGAGCAAATCTTCACTGGCAGTTGCAGTTGATGAAACAAAGTAATTCATTTTTCTATGAGTATCTGTAACTTCAGGCATTTTGTGGAGCTATTTTACTTATTTTCTGCTAAAAATATAAATAAGTTTTGTCATGACAAATATACGGGGCAAAAAAAGAACAATATTCTGGTCATCTAGCACTTCTGATTTCATCAGTTGAATATTTAGATAAAAAAAAACTGATCCATAATCAGTATAAGTTGTTTGGGGTTTTTTTAAGTGTATTTTCTTTCTAGTTCCTGTGTACATTTTAAACAGTGCTTATGAAGATAAAATATATCCATACTGCTGATTCAAGACCTCCCCTATTTCATGTAAGCATTCAAACTTTTGGTTGTTGATCTGTATCTAACTCCTTTTGATGGCTGATCTTCATTTATACACTTCTCCTTAGAGAAGTCAGATCAGTCAGTCACCTCATGGTTTTTAGGCAGAAGACTTGAATCTTGTATTTCTTAGGCTGCATTCAAACTCTACATCTGTTTGTAAGGTTGTAAGGCTATTCATCGCAGAAGTGCCGTGGCGCAGCTCAGTATAGCTACCCCAGCACTTCACAGTTTTCTCTGTCAAGGCAAAACAACTGGTATTTATAATGGTTTCCCTACAAGTGACCCACAGCAGTCAGCTTTGGAGTGCAATAAAATAAATAAAATACTCCACTTTCTGCTTGCTTGGGTAGCAGGAAGGTGGGCCAAATGAATCTTGTTTTGTCTTCATGAAGAGTGATCTCAGAAAAGGTAACTGATATTTCTGATTCAATTATAAGATATCTGGTCAAACTTCAGTCTGATAAGCAAGTCCTAGGCCAGGGGTCCTCAAACTACAGCCTGCAGGCTGGATACAGCCCCCCAGGGTCCTCAAGCCGGCCCCCTGGTATTTACAGAACCCCCCTGCCCCCCGGCGCTGGGGGTTGGGGGGGGGGGGAAACCAAGCAGCTGCAGATGACTGCCTGCCACTTCATTCGCATGCTGGCCCCCTGGTTAAAAGGTTTGAGGACCCCTGGGCTAGACAGACAGTTTGTTATCGTACAGAAATGTGCTGAAATGAAAATCTTTTTGTTAAAGTACAAGGGTGCTATACTGATCCATGATTGTACGCATAATTCTCACTTATCCAAAAGATTAGTTTTGGTTAAATGCTAAAAACACCTGTGCTGAGCACATATTGAGAAAAAACAGACAATGCCTGCCTTGCACTGAGTAAGTGGGATATGCAGAAAGTACAAGAAATGGAGAAATATGTTTAAGGGAAGAGGACATCTGATTTTTTGTGGTTTTAATATAACATTACCGTTGCCAATGCTTAGGCATGAGCCTCAGAAGAAAGAAGGCTTTAGGAAGATTTGCATGAGGACTGTAATTTTCTAGGCTGTGCTGGAACAGTCAGGCTGAGGAGGAAAGACAAATGCAGCTGCATTCATAGAACAGAAGCAATAAGCAAGGGGTGTTAGGCAATGCGGGCAAAAGCACAGACCAGCGTGATTCTTACAGTCCCTGCGCTGGCCAAATCTGAGACGCAAAGCCTGATGTGGCAGTTTCAAACTAATTCGCATTTACTTGCCTGCTGAGGGAGCCCTGGGTTTGCACATTAATTGTGCTGTAGCAGATTTTTTATTTCCTCGATCATACAAAATTGTACTTTGGGTAAAGATAAGTAGCCAGGATGGTATCAATGGAAGAGTGAGAAATAGTTTCCGTTCCTAGATCTTGGCTATAACAGGAATCTTCAGGAAGTATTTGCTGTTTATTCATGGTTATGCTGTTCGTTTAACATTGTTGACTTGCAGTCACGTTATTGACAATAAAGAAATTACATTTCAAAGTGAGGATTTACTAGATGATATTTTATAGGTTTCAAAAGTAGCACTGTCAGGAAGGTTGACCTGGAAAAGAAAATGGTCTTTCTCTAACTTCCAGTGGTGGGAGTTTGAGGACCAAGTTGTTCAGTGCAAGGAAGGCAAAGCCGAATCCAGAGATTGAGCTGTTATTTCCCACTACTCCAATGGAATAGATGATATAAGTCACAATACAAAGATAATCAGTTTCACTGTTACCCTTGGCGAGGTTGATGATTGAAAGTCAAATCTGACTTTCAGGTGAGGAGGCAATATAATGCAGAAGCACGTACTCTCAAATTAAACACACAAGATGAATGAGGCAGGGAGAGAAGGGAGGAAGGAGCAAGCCAGAAACCCTGCCATCCACTTTTATTATTGGTTTCCTCTCTCTGCTGAGCTTTGATAAGTACTATTGAGAAAAAAACCTTGACCAATAAAAACAAAACTAAAAAAAAAAACCCAAACAAAAATACTCAACTCCAAACCAAATCAAAACCTTCTGAAAACAGGCAACCAACCCTCACCTCGCACCCCCAATAGGGCAAAGTTTCTGGTGCTGTGACCCTGCCAGGTCCTCATGTGAAGGGAATCTATTTAAATGATTCCTAGCAGTTGGGGTGGTCCTTTGTGTATCGCTTTTGGAAATGAAAATTATGACCTGACTTTTCTCTTAACTGCTGCCAGATATTAAGCTGTCAACCTTCCAGTGTTCATTCAGGCCACGTTTTCAGTGAGACACAGAATGTCACAACGAACTGATGATCGATCCATAAGTGCCTTGACCAAATAACACCCTTAACAGTAAATGAGAAGGGTCTTAATATGACCTTCCTTACATTGATTTTATAGTACTATGGCCTTCCGTGGGGACACTTCTCACTTATATTGTGAAATCGGAATCAGACCAGAGATTCAGCTTAGAAGTTAATGTTATCAGCTTGGCAACTTTTTTTTTTTTTTATATACAACTAGCACATGAAGACTTCGATAGTCTTTATTCCGTTTAGGTGAAATTCAGTCTTTATAGATAAATCTACTTTATGGCTGCATTAGAGGCAATTGTAAGCGAGTGCTAATACAGTTCTTATGGGTCAGTGTTTACACCTTCTTTCTCGTGCCTTGTAAATCAGGAAAAGATTCATACAGCAGCTCGCTGAGATACTCAGTGTACCTTTACTGGTTATATTACTGGTCTCATTAATGTACTTGCCAAATTTTTCTTGTGAGTCTGAGATTTACATGTATGCCAGTGTAGTCTTCGCTTATTTTGGTTATACCTAGCACTCAACCAAAAAGTAGCCCCAAAGGCCATGGTTGGAATACAACCTTGTCAATAAGAGATGGCTCCTGTTCCAGAGAGTTCATGCCCTAAATCTAACTTGTGCATGTGTTTTGCTCCATATAAATCTGAGCAGAAAGTGGTCAAACAGTCTGTTATGTGGCTGTAGAACCTGGGAAGAATGTGATTTAGGATAATGCTTGGTCATTTGAATTTGGAAGAAGGTGGGAAACATTTCATATGGTAAAAACAACAGTATCTCTTCATAAAGGAGGAAATTGTGGGAGTTGAATCTTATCTGTTCAGATGTGTTTCTGGGGAAAAAAACCCCAAACTACAGAGATAAACAGGACCAATTTTTATGGCTGCCTATACAGACCGCTATCTTGATCTTGCCAGCCCTCTGCATGCCCTGCGTTGGGAGTTCCACACAATCCTCAATTTTCTTTTATGATACAAATGGTGCCAGAGTATAGCTGATATATTACTTTTGCCCTATACTGGTCTTAAAACAATTTTCCCCTCCCTGTGTGAATCCTTTCTTGTAATGTTTTATTCCATAAAGGCTTTTACTTACCAGCAAAAATTGGCTGTGTAATCTCCCTTCTCACACATGCATTGTTTTTCTTCCTGCTGTTTTTTATAACAAATCTGTTATTTGTGTGTCAGCTTGTAAATTGATAACAACAATGTCTTTGAGAATAATATGCAGGAGATATTAATTTCCACTAAATATTCTAACTAATCCTGCAGGGAGGGTAATTTTTTCTGGCACTAGAAAGCTTCTCTCTGATCTTCAGAATGATGAAAATCATTGTCATCTAAATACTTCCCTAATTTAATCAAATTCTTCGTGGGGGATGGGATTTAAAAAAAAAAATATTATTATACTCAACAAGTTCTTCAAATGCTATGAATGATAAACTATGAGGTATGAGAGCTGTAGTTTTCAGCTAGTCTGTGAATGATGCTACCAGATTGGACTGAACTGCTTATTTCGCTATCTAGATAAACGTCTGGCTAGTATTTGCAGTTAATATGAAGGAGCTGCTACTGCTGCTACTTCAAAAAATGCTGTCTCCTTAGACCCTATGAATACATTTATTTCTGCTAAGGCAAACAGGTCACAAAAGTGCTGCAGCTCTATTGTTTCAGTAGAAGAAAACAACAACTTTAATCATCTAGACCATTCAAAGCAGGTAAGTCTAAAAGCCCAGGGGAGTTTGAGTTTTGTGACTGACATATCTGTGATTAACAATGGATGGTAATTTATTTATGGATGCCAAAGTTACTTGATTAATTTGACAAGAAAATTAAAAATGTAGACTCTGGATTACTCCTTGATGTTGTCTGGAAAGTGATTGTTACATATTTTAAAGCAGTACCTAAACTCTATGGAGTCTGAGGAAAAACAGGCTACTCTGGTGGTCTGCTCGTGCATTTCCATAGCATGTGTTTAACCCCACAGTACCTTAAGGGAGTACTGTACAACTTAGCATTGATTAAGCATTATTGGAAGTTTCTCGTGCACTGTGAAGGAGTTAGCATTTCATCCACAAAGTTTAAAGAAAGCCATAAAACACTTAATCTCTCTAAGGTAGAGTGATCTCTTCTCCTCAATGACAAAACCCATCATTACACAGAATGAAGGTTGCGACTTCCAGTCCTTCCAGAACTTCAGTTTCAGCAAAATTCAATTACCTGCCAAGTCTCCAGCTCCAGTCTCCAACTGAATTTAGTTTTCAGTTAAATTGGTTGTATGAGGTATATATGCATTGTATGAATAAGAGATTAAGTGGAGCAAAAGCTCGTTTGGGTAGAAGCTGTTGTTTTGAGGAGGCCAGAACTGCTAGGTGATGGAGACTGACTGGAGTGAGATCAAAAGGCTCACTACTACCCTGACTGCAGTATTCTGTTGGATGGTGAAGTCTGGATGTAATTAGGTATGATGTATCAGCCGTAAGGTTGGGGAAGTATGTATTCAGAACAGATAACTGACAATGTTAGAGGATTAGAGGATATCGTTGCCTTAGTTGTGAAATTAACAGCCCTTTGCAGAGGTGGGATTTTTGTCAAGGTAAAAGTAGGTAATTATTGATGGATGTGGTTCCAGATAATGATGTGTATGTGATCATATATTCACTGGAATATTGCTCAAAGCAATGCTGCACTTTGATCTGAGACAGTTGGATCAGTTAATTCAGAAATTGGGTAGGACTCGGTCTTATCCTTCTGCAGAATAACCAAGACCTTTGGTTGAAGTTAGTCATCTTTCCTTTATTTAGTTGCAATTTCTTGCAGGCTCCCGGTTGGACTATTATGGGCCGAGTGAAGAATGTTCTGTGATTTCCTCATAATATGAGAGTGGAATATAGAGATTTTGGCTGTTCACTGAATGGTAGCTGTACGAGTAAGAAAATCTCACATACGCCCTGCATGTCAAAGCATGACTGAATATGTGGCCATTTCAGTAGTTGTAAGCAGGAGAGTAAAATGCTTTGTCCCGATGTTTTTAACTTCGGTCTCTTTCAGTAGGAGTGAACTCTTAATTGGCTAGGAATAGGTCTCATGTGGAAAGCCTCCTTGCTGTCTGACAGGTAGCTGTTTGCTGAAAAGGGGCATGGATTCTCTTTCCAAGTTTCTAGGCAAACAAAGCAGAGCTCCACAAGGTGCTCTCTGTGGCTTGAGGCAGTAACCGGCTAAATTTCAGATGTGCCTCTTCCAAAGGCTCTGTTCTCAAGTTTCTGTCAAAAAACAAGAAAAAGGGCCCAGGTCTTCCTACAGCACAGGACCAAGTTGCTTTCAGGGAATTGGAGCTGAGAGCATGATGCACCCCCACAGACAGGATCCCACTGAGCCCTGAGCATTAGTTTTGTATTTGCCAGATGGTGCCCATGTACCATTTTATGATGGACTGCTCTGCTGTGGGACTATTCGCTTGGTTGATACGGAATGGAGATAACCAGGAACGGGTAAGGCAACCCAGGGTATCCAAATAACTGGGAAACAACTGGCAGGGCTGTAGGAGTAACAAGGAAGGAAGACCACTTACCAACGATTAGAGGAATGAAGAACTTTAATTCTGGCCATACTGAACATGGCAGAAAAAAGCAGATCTTAGAGGATGAGGAGGGAAGCTCAGCATGAAACAAAGACTACTGGCAGGAAAAAATGTTGGGCTAAAAAATTCGCCCCACCTTCCCCTCCCCCTCGCCCCAAAAATTCTTGCATAGATACACTTGAAAAAAATCATTAATTATTCCTGAAATAAAGTCAGTTGCAGCTCTTCTGGAGAAAAAAAACCCAACCAAAACCAAAAAACAAAACCACCCAAACCATTTTTTCAATTTGACTAGGTCTATTTAAGTCAGCTCAGTGAAATAAGGAGCCTTGTCCAGTTAATCAGGTATTTACACTTAAAAAAGTTGTGCCCATTCAGAACAAGGGATACTGACAGAAATGAGCATGGAAAAGGCTGTGCTTTACATAGTGAACAGATCTATCAATGAGTCAAGGCCTTGTGCACTGAACATTATTTTGGCTGGGGAATAACTACATGGCACTTTTTGATGACAATGAGTTTATATTCTCCGTTTGTGTTTATAATTTGTGAGTAACTATATAAATGAGCAAGAGGCACACTTGCACTTCTTCAATGACTCAAAAACCTGGCTGAGAGTGCAGTCACAGATCAAGGGTGCAAAACTTCTGTGAGAGTCTGTGGTTGGTGTCTTTTTGAACTTTAGTTTTATGTATCTTAAAATACATACATAGTATCTTAAAATACTCACCTACACAGGAAAGGTCACTTCTTTTGCATTCTTAATATCAGAATGTGGGGTTTTTTTGCTGTTTCCTTTCCTGAAACTTCTAGCTGAGTCTCTCTTTGGGGCTCAATATGAGTCAGCATCCTGCATCAGGTGACACACTGGTGTTGCCTAGAGTTGGTGTTGTTTGGTTGTTTTTTTTTTTAATATGAAAGGCAACTTGGATATCTTCCAGTTTCTCTTAATTAAGCCATTCCTCCAAAACACATACTGATTAAAGCTAGAAAACTGATATTTGCTGAAAGCTTAAGAAAAGGCAATAGCAAGGAAATCTTTGTACATGTGCAATCGGTAAGTTTTCTCTTGTCTTAAAGGGGAATGGAAAACAATCAACATTCCATAGCAAATATATCCTATAACCTGAGTTTAGAGTTGAGAAATTCAGAAAGATACTTTCTCAGCTCTGAACTGAGCAGGATACTTTGTTGGTTTCTTTCTATAACACTTTCCATTAACTTCCTACCTCTTTAGCCAAAACGGCTGTCCAATTGCGTGACTCCGAAGTGTAAAGAGGCCAAATTATCAAAAGCTTCCAAATAGCAAAAAGACACCCTAAAACTAGAATTCAGGCTTTCTTTTCAGAGTAAAATATAAACATTTTTTGTTAGTCATAGTTGCTTGCAACATGTTATCTGAAGCATCGCAAGCATCATACCTGCAATATACCAGAGTACTAACAGAAGGATGGCAATGCCAGCTGCTTGGGTAGGAAAACCGCCACCCTCCAGCCTCCTGCAGCTCGGTGGTGTTAGCTAACAACCCCACAATTGGGGCAAATTTCTAGGTATTACAGATATGCTGTTATAGCAGGCTTTTGTTTGGAAGATGCTCTCCCTGTTGGCTAACCCAGAATTCATCTGTATCTTTTAAAGCATCACTTAAAAACTCTTAATATCCATATAGTACAGTTACTTCACTTTAAAGCTGGCAAACCATGTCAGCTTTCCAAAATGGTTTTTGAAGCCATCCCAAACTCTACTGTGCATTATCAAATCCATTTTAATTAAAGCTCAGTTTCAGTTGATAGCCTCAAGCCATAAGCTCCATAACTCAATTCTTCTCTCTATCATGTTGAACAGACTCCTGCTGAATTTTGAGCTTAATATAAATCTGCACTGAGATTTTTCTGAAGCTGTTCAAAGGGTGTTTCTTTGCAGTACTACTTGCTGGAGTAATTTAAAAGCAGAAGGTGTAATCACATGCTTTTATATGGCTGAAATAAAAACTTTGCTAAAAAAAAGTAGTTTGCTCTGATCTACCTTATGTATTTGTGGCCCCATCAATATTGTGCTTTTTCTAGAGGAAAACCACATATCTTCTGTCAGTAAATAGGTAGGACTGAGTTGTTATTTCTTGTCAGTTATGGATGCAGTGCCTGTGCTTACCTTAGGCCTAGGCATTATGTAGAACTTACAATGAAAAAGCATCTGTCTTGCTAGAAAACAAAAAGCTAAAAATCAAAGCAGCATAATCTGTGTTATTTGCTTTTAATAGTGAAGAAGCAGTGGATACCTTTTCCTTCATGTTCCTAGAGATAGTTATTTGGGACAAATTAGCTTGGGTTTATCAAGGGCGTACTATGCTTGACGAACCTCTTTCTCTCTGTAAGGAGATGAGTGGTGGTGTTGACAAGGGGAGAACAATGCATGTTGTTTGCCTTGCCTTTAGCAAGGCCTTTGGCACAGTTTCCCAGGTTACTCTTGTAGCCAGATCGGTGAGATACGGACTTGATAAGTGGATGAGAAAGTGGATGGAAACTGGCTGGACAGTTACACTTAAAAGGCTGTGATCAGTGACACAAACCGATGACAAATAACTAGTGGTATCTCCCAGGGGTAGATACTGATACCGATGCTTTATGATGTCTTCGTTAGCAACCTGAATGATGAGGCAGAGGTGCGCTCACAGAAAATTCACAGTAGCTGCTAAATTAGGGGACGCATCTGAAGTGCTGGAGGGCAGAGTTGCTGTTTAGAGGGACCTGGACAGGCTGGAGCAACGGACTGGCTGGCAACTCCAGAACATGAGCACAAGTGCCAGGTCTGGTCCCTGCACAGCAGAATCATCTGGGCCCACAGCTGAGAAAAGAGCCTTGGAGAAAAGGAGCCAGTGTCCCCAAGGGCAGCAAGTTGAATGCAAGACGGCAGCAGTCTGCTCTTGCAGCGATGACAGCCAACAGCATGCTAGGCTGTGTTAGTGTTTTTCCCCTCTATTTGGCACTTGTGAGACTGCACCTGGTCTGGTAAGTCTGTGCTGGCTGTTCCCAATAGCCTTGTAGTCCTTCACGTGCTTGGGAAGGGCTTTGAGGAGGTTTTGCTCCATTACCTGGAGCTGGGCTTGTGTGAGATCCTCCACTGAGTGATATGGGATGGGATGAACAGCTATTGTAGGAGACAGTATTTATGGAAAGTCAGTAAAAATAGCTGGGTGATTTCATTTGGTCTATAACACGCTTGCAGGATGTGATGGCTAATTGTGACACTGTGATATAAAAGCTAATTTACCCATTAACAATCCTTTCTTTTGCATAGGAACAGTAAAGGGAATTCTGATTCAGGATGAGTGCTGCTAGCTAGCAAAACAAATAAACAAAATCCCCAGACCTCTCCCCCACTTGTTGTTCCCCCTCTTCCCTCAACTGGGAAGACCAGCTAGAAATATTGGGGACAAACATAAAATATCAACAATTTGCTTTATGGCCAAATGCAAAATGCTTTCTTGCAGTAGCTTTTAAAGTTGGTTTATATGTGTATGTGTGCGTGTGTGTATATATACACAACTTCTGAGCATTTTTGAGATATACATTTAAAAATTGATTTTAACTTGGAGTTTTTAAGTAGAATTTTGTATGCAAGTAAACATTTTATGAATGCTTCTGACATGGAAATATCTGCATTGGAACATAAAAAGAATGTTATCTCAGTCATTAAGACATTGTCTTTAGGGTTTCTGACTACCTCTCCTTATATCTTAATAAGATAGAAATCTACAAAATAATTTTCACAGAATGGTCAGGGTTAGAAGGGATCTTTGGAGATGGTCTAGTTCAACCCTTCAGGTTCACCTAGAGCAGGCTGCACAGGTGGGTTTTGAATGCCTCCAGAGAAGGAGACTCCAACCTCTCTGGGCAGCCTCAAAGTAAAGAAGTTTTTCCTTATAGTCAGATGGAACTTCTTGTCTTGCAGCGTTGCTGGGCACCACTGAGAAAAGCCCAGTCCCATCCTCTTGACACTTATCAGTGTCTATAGATCTTAAGGGTAAGATCCCTTCTCAGTCTTCTCCAGGCTGAACAGCCCCAGATCTTTCAGCCTGTCCTCATCAGGGAGATGCTCTGGTCTCCTCTTCAGCTTTGCAGCCCTTTTCTGGACCCTCCCCAACAGTTCCCCATCTCCTTTGAACTGGGGAGC
>JAVJGJ010000014.1:115577496-115602088 GCA_035590215.1 Microhierax caerulescens | reverse complement strand
TCCGCAGAGTCCAAAGATCACTTTTACCAGTTTCATCACTTGCTGACTTAGATGCATTTAACTTGCCTAAATATGCTTGAACCTATTTGTTGCCCATTTCAGATGACATTCCTTGATCCTCACTGTTAATATTAATTGTACCTAGGATTTTTTCAAAGTTCAACTTCTTAGTAAAAACTAAAGGGAAAAAGGCAATTTAATTCTTCAGCCTTCTGTGTCATCTATTATTTGCTCACCTTGCATGGTAATGGACCTGTACTTCTGTTTTTTTCCTTACATCTAGGGTATTTATAGAACCTTTTCTTACTGGCTTTGTCCCCTGATAGCTGTGACTCATTTAAAGCCTGAATCTTTCTGCTTGTGCAATCTATGCCCTTGTACTGTTCTCTTCTACTCATCATCAGCAACATGTCCTTGTTCCAACTGTTTGTACCATCTCCCTTTGATTTCCAGGTCATTGAAGAGTCCTACTGCAGTGACCATCTGAAACAAAAGCTTCTCTCTGAACAATTCGAAGAACATTAGGGGTTTCGGGGCTATGTACTCACCTTCTAGCAGCTGACTGGGTGATGCTTTCTGTTGCTGATTTTGAATGTATCTTACAAGTCTTTCTTATTTATCGACTTTCCCCAGCAAGATACTGTGCTGGAAAATTAGCCAGACCTCACCTGGTCACCAGAGGGTGACAGGAGGTTTGTTTGGCTCTTGTGAAGTCCTTAACTGAGCTAATTACGGAGCACAGTACCCTCTGCAAAGCTGTGGGCTCCCCCTGCCCCCGCATGAATTGCATCATGCATATTAAAAAACATTATGCTCAAATGTCTCTTCTTAATTGCTCCCTTATAAAAGCATTTAAAAAAAAAAAGGATATACTTTTATATAGCTGATGTTAATTAGTGAAGGCTAAATTAGCCTTGAAACTTAAACTAAAGGAGCTCTGGTGTCATACAAATTATTTGTGGTGCTATGTGTTTACCTCGTTTTTAGAAGATAGAGGTTAGTATTTTCTGGAAATTCAGTTCTTTTAATAGGCTTCAAAATAGGAAACTAAAGACTTCAAAGAAAATTTTAAATTCCAAACACTGGAGAATTCTGAGGGTGGTTTGTGGTTTGTTTTTTGTTTGTTTGTTTGTTTTGTACTCCTTAGATGTAGCTTTGGAATTTGGTCCTTACTGGAAACATATAGACTGAAAAAACTATGTAATTTACAGATCTTAAATAAATATGTTTTGGTGTGAATAGACTAATATATGCGTAAAAGCATGTATACTGGTTTTAAGTGATTCATCGTATAAAAGTGGGGTAAGCTGTGCAAATGCAAAGTAGTTTTATGCTAGTCTCTGGGTGCCTTATACTTTTATTTCTATTAGTTGTTTTGAATTATTTTTTACCTGTAAAGAATGCAACTAATTTTAGAAGTGATCGTGGAAAGTTTTCAGCTAAAACATGTCTTTGGCTTTAAACATTAAGGGACAAAATTATTTCTCATGTGTATCCATGAAATTGCTGTTGATATTGCTAAGAGACCTATGAGGGCTGTTTTCTGCCAGCCGAGCTGTGTAAGGCATGGAGGGCAATATGGCCCTGAATCCTTTGGGCATCCCGATTCAAGCCTGGCTTGGACCAAATCCAGAGAAATCCAAGGATAAGATTCTTTTGCTTTCCTGTACTGAAGGTAATTTGGTAAAGACTTAAGACTTGCACAAACTGGGTCACAAAGAGATTAGCTGAGCTTGGCAGCTTTCTATGTATGTGCCCTTAGCCTGTGGGAAAGCATCTAGGAGCAGGTTAGGAGAGCTTGTACAAGCACATGAACAATTGAAGTTGAGAAAAATGCATGATGACTTATTAAGTTTTGTGATATTAAGTTTTGTGAGGAAGCTGATACTGATGGAATCAAAGCATAAAATAGTCCCTAAAGCCCTTCAATCTTCTGTATTTAAATGCAGTATATTACAAATACTTTCCATACTTTGATTTTTCTTGCACCTATATAAATCTGCAATCCAGAGCTGCTTTTTTTCTTTTTTTCCCCCTCACACATTAGAAAGAATATTTTCCCCAGATTCTGTAAACTATTTTTAAATCAACAAGCCAGCCTTCGAAGCTTTTATTTTCTGTTTCTGGCTTACTAAAACAGCTGTTGATTGAATTTAGAAAATAATTGTTATTAGAGGAACCAATATCAATAAAACCCTTTATGGGAAGAGGGAGTGAGAAAGCTTAAACAGGTTAGTGGGCAAGAACTGTGCCCTATCAGGCAGTGATGCATTAGCCAGTAATGCTTGATGATAGACCCGTGGTGCACGCAGCTAAACTGTCAGCCCTTCTGGAAAGCTGGCCACATTTGCCATGCTTCATCTGACAAAATGTATTTGGTGTTTAATTTAAAGCTCTGCTCTAGTAATAGAAAAGGGCTCTTAATATTGCATTAGCGAGAAAGCACTGAGCATCCAGTTCAATAAAATAGATTTTTTTCCTACTTTACAAATAAGATCAGAAAGTAGATAATGTGCCATTTACAACTTTTGCTATGTGAATAGAACATCTACCCTAGCAAATGCTTGCTCTACATTTCCTCTGTTAAATGAATGGAAGAGGCAGAGAACTTTTCATTATTTTAAAGATTATTTCACAAAATTCCACAGCAAAAATTCTTCCAAGTCGTTCTGAAGTTTTCAAGTTCTTTTTCCCTAACAAATGTTGCTAGTAAGGAGAGATCATAGGATCAGCATGTACTCACAGCTGGTCATTCTTTTTCTGATGCATCAGGAGAGACTGATTTTATAGTGCAGGATAACGAGGAAGAAAGAATTTCAGAACTGAGTACCCGTTTGGTAGGAGAGTAAAGCTGTTGAAAACTGAGCCGCTCTTTAACTGTGTGATACATGTTTGTAGTTGTATTTTGACTACTATTCTAGCACTGCAGGTTCCACCCCCACCACATTTCTGATACAGAACTGTTGAAGTTAATGAGGCTATTTTCTACTGACGTCAACATGAATTGGTACAGTTCCTCATGCAAAAAGGTGGCCTATTGAATCAAGAGCAAAGTACCCAGAAACTTTAGTGTCACATTCACATGTATATATGAATAGAAAGTCATTTCTAAGAATACCTTTCTGTATATATGGAAAGGTATTCATAGAAATTAGTTTTTTATCACATGACCACACCATGCAAGAACATGTGAAAACCCCAATCCCTACCAAAGAGTTAACAGAGTTGTTTAAAAATGTATTTGGACAATTTGATGATAGGTCATAACATCTCTTCAAAGAGTGTTTGAGTCGTGTGTAGTTGTAAATTTTACGGTCTTTCTAAGTTTAATAGAGATTAAGAGTTTAATATATGGTAGTATCAGTGGGTATCATCTCATGGGATGATTGATTTATCAGCGAAAGGATATCCCCACTTTGCAAAGCTTTCACATTTATGTGCTCCATGGAGATCTCTCACTTTGTTCAGAGGCTTTCTTTTTTTGTGGAGAGTGTGCGAAGTAGAGAGTTGCTCTGTCCTGTCAGGGTCCACAATCACAGCAAAATAATGTCATGTTCTGTTGGAGAGGAAATGTAAAAGACTTCTCACCTTCAGGGAAACACAAAGCATTCAAGTTTTCACATCCCTTATAAACTTCTTTGTGTCAGGAACTGCAAAAAAACTTTTGTCTGTTGATTCAGAAAGCCTTTGTCCGGGTGGTGTCTTGTGTATCTATACAGGTTTTGTTATGTGATAATAGAAATTGCAGCATTGCAGAATAAAATGTATGACTGAACTGTGTATGCGCAGATACTTTATATAGGTCTCAAATTTTATTTTTTTTTTTTGTCTACCAGTCCTATATTTAAAGCAGGGTATGCTTTTGGGAGCATGGGTGGGGTTGTGTTTTCTAATCCCATATTTGAGCCTGTCCTACGTTTGTTTGCACAGTCCTTTTGTGATTTCTTTCGTTCTGTTGCATGCACACACACTCACACAGACACAGACACACACACACGCATACATTTATATATATATCTTGGTGGGGTTTTTTCTTTTGCCTGAAATTAATTTTAGTATTATAAGAAGCTTTGCATAGCTCCTTTACTTAAATTTTTCACTTTCTGATTTCCAAATATTAAGCCAAGTAAAGATTTGTGACACAGAAGCTATAGGAGCTGCTTCATTTAGGGGACTCCTATAGGTGGGACTGTCTTAGCACCTATGTTCAAAACATCAAGGTAGGAGTCACAAGTAGGTAGAGATGGGGAGCACGTTCCCAAGCACAGAAGTGGAAGATGTGGGTAGCTGCAGATTGTATCAGGGTGTTACACTGACAGTTCAACAGCAGCAGTCCCTGTATTGGTTATGAAACCTGTGCTGTGTTACCCAAAGGAGGGTGGCCAGGTCTGTGTGTCTTGAATGTTTGCCCTGTTGCTTTCTTACTATAGCCACAGGGAGAGCAGCTGCTGCTGTCGGGACAGGGCACTTTGTGTGTTTGTGTGCCTGCAGCATAGGTGACACTTATCCGTTTTCTGCATGAGCTGTGTGGTGTGCCTTGCTGAAGCCACCCTGTAACCCGAATTGAATTCTACTCGTGCTGTGTAAGGGAGGGTGGAACCCCAAAACGGGCTCTGTTGTTTCCTAGCCCCAGGCAGCACTGGCTGGCTAAGCTGATGCTCTTACACCAGGAAATGTGGCTTGTGCGTTGCAGTCCCAAATTCCAGCTAGGGTCAGTGGCACAGGGAGGTCTCGATGGGCTTCTGTCTTCAGCTTGTTTTAGCAGGCATGGCTTTTAAATGGCTGTACCTGCCCGTTTGTTGCAGGACTGAATCCTGTGGTGGTTGTGGCCTTAACCCAGGTACCTGTGGTGATCATGATTTAGGTTACCACAATAGAAGGTTTTAACTGATCCTTATGGTTTCGGTAACCGTTGCCCTTTCCTTTGGCAACTTAAACCATTGACCAGGAACACGATGCAATTGTAATCCAGCAAAGGCAACAAAGCTGAGGTGCTAAAAATAAAATAAAAAAACCCCTGAACATTAGAAGAAGGTTTATTTGCATCTCTTAGGCTAATTTCTTGCTTATTAACTTTTTTCTTCCTGTGTTCCTCAGTTCCTGATACAGCGGGAAATTCAATGAACTCTATGGAATTCCTTACCACATTCTTCTCTCGCTCCTGAGAAATAGTGCTTTTATCCACCAAATGTTATATGTTTTCTCTCTTGAACTCCATCCTCTGTCTTTACAAGCCAGATGCTGCAGTTCAGAATAGCCTGAGGGGTAATTTCCTAGCAAAAAACCCACCTGTGTTGTCCTTTAAAGGTTCTTAAATGGTGCTATATGAAGCTATCGCCTGTTCTCCTGCCTGAATTAGCATCTTGGAATCATAAAGCAAATGCATAAATATCACACAGATGGGACACATAATACTCATAAAATTATTACTGTCGTACTGAGATTCCTCACAGACTCATCAGGGGAGGCAGCATCCTCTGAATGCTCTCTTGCTTACTGTTTGTGCTGAAGTTGATGTATAGCAGGGTCACTAAGTTGTCCTTTCCAAAACGAGTTGCTAGGTACATCAATATGACTACCTGGTTACAATTCTTTTCACACTGTATATTGATTGCAAGCTTTCTCAATTTATGTGTAGCATATTTTCAACAAAACCTCTTCACAGTTTCTTCCATGTGTTCATTCCATTTTTATTTTCCTATTATCCTGCAGAAATGGTATCTGGAAAAGGTGAGTGGGTTTTGGGTGTTTTGTGGGGGTTTTTTTGTTTTGTTTCTCACTATTTTTCACACTTTTTAAATTCTTCTACTTCTTATTTTTTAAGAGCCAAAAAATATCCAAACAGAAAAGCGAAATGATAAGTAAATATTTAAAATATACTTGCGTTTAAGTTGAGGAGCAAATAGGAAATAAGAGAGAAGAAAGGGAGGAAAAAAGAGCTTAGGCTGTTTTAATAATTTTATTTTATAAAGTTCTGGGGTAAAGTGACACTTTCAAAAAGAAATATTCTTCTCAGGAGGTTTCAGGCTTAGAATGAATTTTTAAAAAACTAAATATTTTTATCAAAAAAAATTTGGTAGTGTCTACCTGTGCATTTACGTGTGTATGTGCAAAAGAGTAACCCTATAGTCTGGATTTATGGTGCAAAAAGCCTGGCTTTTTGAATACAAAATCAGTATAATTTTGGGATGAGAGGGGAAAGGATTGCTCACTTGCTTTATGCAGCTGAAGCAGTGTCCTGATCAGAATTGTGCATGACTGTCACTCAGCAAAATGAGAGGGAACCACCTCGGGAAGGGGCCGCGTCAGGCAGCAGAGCTCGAGGCCGGGGGTAGCACAGGGGGCTGAGCTCAGCTGACAGACTGTGCAGAGAAGGAGAGCAGTGGGCACCATACGAAACTGGGGATGCACTGCTTGGACTGGGAAATTGGGACAATTGCAAACAGATGTAAAAATGATTTTGCAGAAGCAGATGCTTTCTGTATTTGTGTTGTGTTTGCACTCTGAGCAGGGCTGCTCAGGGCCCCGATCCCTTGGTACAAACGCACCAGGATGAACAGCAAGTGCCCTGCGGCCTGCAGGCTTTCTGGTGACCCTTGAGCATGCTGTTGCACTGGAGAAATCCCACATCTGTGGGTCCAGATGGAGCTCTTGCCAAGATGCAGCCCACCTCCTCATCCCTGACCATCCCTACCTAAGGGACGGTTGGGATCCGCTTGGCTTGGCTGCCCCTCCTGCCTTGTGGCTGGCACGAGCCTGTTCCCCAAGTGTAGGGGCCACCTCCGTGCCTTGTGGTCTGGCCAAAACCCAGTCCCGGTCCCTTTCTGCAGCGCTGTGAGTCCCAGTGGCCACAGAGTGTCCCCACGCCTGGGAGAGCATTTGGTCTGTTCTTGTGAGGAGAGGGGCAGAAATTCAGTTTTGCTTTTTGGAGTTCTCCATCACCCTGGTATGCTGCCCTCCCCCTACAACCTCCATATGAAGGGGTCTAGCAACTGAGCATCCTCAAATAGCACTGCGGAACAGTTGAGACTGTGGAAGGACAAGGTGCTTGGCCACAGTGTCCTCATGAGCAGACAGTCCCTCCATTTACTGCAGAGACCCTGAATTCCTCACGGTGGTGCACCCTGTGCAGGTTCATGTGAGCGAAGCGGCCTCCTGAGGCCTCTCAGCTCAGACAGATCACAAAAGGAAGGGATTTTCTGGCCAATTTGCTACTTAATTTCCTCTAGATTGTTTCAGACCTGACTGTACATCTGCCTGTAGATCCAACCATGCAAAGCCAGCCCGGTTCCTCAGGACACACTGCTTTTCTCCTTGAGGGATAATTGGAGAGCATGCTGCAGCTGCCACCCCAAACCATCCTGAAATTTTTTTGAAAAAACAAACTACTGAGACATTACCTATCTCACATTTCTCCCTCTTTGTTCATGGGAGCATGGGATGGAGCATAATCATGATGTGTCCTTCCGTAGTCTTGTAGCTATTTCAGAGTATCACTAAAGGTGATCTTGTTTGTGGATCTGCTCAGTCTTGTGAGACATTCCATGGAGGGGTTAGTTAATAGTCTTAGTGCTACCTGGCAAGAGAAATCTATTCATTTGCAAATCCAATAGAGTCTGCAAATGAACGCAGCATTTGAATGTAGATCCGGTATTAGCAGGCCCCTGGCACTGGTGGTACCTAGAATGAAGACTTGTCATTCAGATCTTGGGTTGTACTTTGTTTTGTAGGCTCACCAACAGCACAGATACTCGTGTGACCCCAAAACTCATCAGATGTTCACAGTCAAAGTAGTCTTAGTGAAATTATACCATCCATGGTTGAGATGATTCCAGGCAAGCAAGCAGTATAGTTGTGCATTGTGAAACATATTCTGATTCATGGCTTGTGCATTCTTGCATTATTTTAGATGTCTCTTTTTAAATCATTCTTACCCTCGGGTTGAGTAAAATCGCACATAGCATGCGAATTGGATAGTGCGGGGCTCTATTTCCAGTGGTGCTGTTCTGCTACGGTGTCACCTTGAACGAGGAGCTTATCGTTGGTTCCTTTGTGTCCCTGCCAACAACTTGCCCTTGCAAAATTGACCTGCAAGTTGTCTGTGGTTTTGCTGCTGTGATTAGGAATGATTTTCAAGGTTCTGGTGCACCAGCTCAGCCAGTAATGCTTTGGTATGTGAGTACTGGGGCTTCTTTATTCCCCTTTTTATCTTCTGAAATAAACATATTTGTTGGCCATTAATTGCAGCACCCAGTGTAAGATTTGATCAAGACTCTTGGTCACACAGTACCAGCCTTGCTTTTGGCAGTGCTCGAACAGATGTGGTATGCTGTGTTTTCACTACAGAATGAACTCTGGTTATATAAAAATTGATTGTTTCCCATAACTGGAATATTTTTTTCTATATTCAGGAACAGAATAGACTTTTTTTTCCCATTTGTGCGACAAATTGCTATAGCAAATACTTTATAACTGGATTAAAGCACGTTGATGCTTTCTAACACTTTTGCATGGGGCAGTAGAGTGAGAATGAAGTCCATTGAAAGATTTATTCTAATGATGCTGAAAGGCTTTTTTTCCCTTCTTTAAATCTCTCGTTTTAAACAAACCATTGCCAAACATCCTCTCCTTTCACAAAGTGTTTATACCAAGAGTTTTAAACTGAAAAATTTCTGTTTCATCAAAACCAGCTTATTCCAACAGGAAGTTTAATTTTACAGAAACTGTTTTCCAGTAGGAGAGATGTCCTGTGGAAGGGTTTTCTCGAGCTCTTAAATATGCCTGAACTCTGTTGTGGTTTTTACTCCAGTTGCCCACCCAAGCAGGTCCATGCAGCAGACCAGGTGAGGTGCTCTCTCTCACTCAGCCGTCACTGGTCCTCTGCAGCTTTCCTGTGACTGCCACAGGAGCCCAGAGAAGGGACAGGATTTGTCATTCAGTTCATGTAGAGATGTTTCAGAGGAGCAGGACCTAGAAGTCTCTTATGTCTTCTGAGAGTAGAGGTATTACAGGTGTAAATAATGAGTTGAAGTGTTACCTTACAGCTTGACTCCAGTGACAGGGTAATCATCCTACTTCCAGTTCGGGTTTTGAGGAAGACGTACTCCTTATTGGTCTGCAGAGCGTCAGGGTTCACAGTGAAGTGCAGTGTAATTGATGGTTTGGGACTGTTGAGGAATACGGTGATGGATTTTAAGTGACAATAAATAGCAAGGTCCCTTAAAGCAAACAAAGCACTGGCTGCTTTAGCTGAAAGTTAATTCTCACTGATTTTATCTCTTGGATGTTGTGCCTCACTGTTTTTTAATTTGTAGAGGCTCCAAGTAAAAGCAAATGGGAGACTATGGCTTAAGAAGTGGGTTATATTTAGCTGTATAGCTGGAGGCAGCCCATCATGGAATGTGTGAAGTTTTTTACCTGGGCTGTTAATTTTCCTTTTGAGTGGTAAGAACATTGGAACAAGTCCAGTCAAAATGACATTATATGAAAGGGTGGTTTATACTTTCAGCCATGAGACTTGCACCAGAGATAGTCTAAAAGATTTTGGATTTCTCATGGCTTGCAAATCTGGAAGTCTTCAAGAAGCAGATTGAAGAAAAGTAACTGCTGGAAATGTAAATATCAGGATAGAGGGGCAGAACCACGACTGATATAAATCTATTTAATCTTTATTGATTATTTACACACACACACTCACACACACACACAGGCTGAGGATGTGGACCAATATATTTAACATCCATTAGTGGTATATTTAAACAAAACTAAATAAAAGCTCAGAAACATGATTACAGTTTCTAAAATTTCAGACCCCTCAGCACTTTCTTATTTTTATGCATTTGATGCACCTTTGTTTTATTAATGTCCTTCCTGTGCTATTTTAAAACACTTCAGGGTACTGTTGGAAGATGACGACAGCTGCCTTTTCAAAGTATTAAAAAAAAATCTGAACAGATGCAAAGCTTCACAATGCTGAATATAACTGCAAAAAGCATCCCTATTGTATCATTCAAAGGTACAGATTTCTCAGAAGTATTATGCTATTTGTTAACACTCAAATTTTTGTTAAAAATTAAAAATTAAAAAATCTTTGTTAAACTAACTAAAGTCATGTGTCTGCACAGCAATGGCTGACAGCAAAGGTTAGATAGCCCTTTCTCTTTAGATCAACTTTAATGTTAAATGATGCTTTTTGTGCTGTTATCCAGAATACATATGTCTGGCACTGCCACGACCAGCAAACTGGAGTGAATGTTTGCACTATATTTTTCAGTTCTAGGTTTTGAAATAGGTCTATAAATTTAGCTACCAAATCCACACATAGGCGCACAAATAAAGGTGATCTGATGTTTAGGATAGGAAAGGCTGACTGTGAAAACCAGATTGGTTTTGTATGTTGTACAACATACAACTTCTGGTTGGTGTTGTGAAGTAATTTAATCAATCAATGCCTTTGTGTATGTGGAATTAGTTATATACTGTTAGGTATAACTAGAAGGGTGAGTTATGGTTCTTACAAATCAGTCTCATTAGACTCTGTTTTTTGTCAGAGGAGAGTATCAGGATAAAGGGTCTGGATGCAGGCTATGGAAAAGGTAATTTTTCTAGTCTCTAGCATGAGCCTTTGTAGGCTGAAAAAATCTGCAAAAGGAAAAAAGAAACTACTAGGTACTAGTTTGCCAGCTTAAGGAGTGGCAGAAGTTAAAAAGAAGCAGAAGGAATGGTAATAACGGACACACTGAAGATACGAAAAGGGAATTCTTTTATAGCTGGAGGTGTAGTTTAGCTTCAGGGCAGTCTGAAGATGAAGGAACTATACAGAAAAAACTATGGATTGGGGAAGAAACTACACACAGAACAAAGAAACCTGGACTACTGTATTGAGTTTGTTCTAAGTGCAAAAGACAAGACTGACAAAGAAATTGAGGCACGGAACTGGAAGCAAAATTTGGTTTATTCCTGCTATATTCATACATGTCTTGTACTGTGTGAAGCAGAGACTAGATTTTTGGACCCTTTGCAGTCTTTGCAGAAGTTTGTGTCAAATATTACATGTTTCCAAATGGGAGAACTGTAAACCAGGCTGCCAGCAGATCTGCTTGTTTGAGGAAAAGATATGCTTAAATAACAAGGTGGATCTGGGGTTCAGTAGAGGTCCTGAATCTTATAACAGATGGGATTTCAGGTACAGTTTCCAAACCCTTCAAAAGATAAAGATTTATGCTCATAAAGTGAGAGAAATAGAGGTAATGCTGTAGGAGACTTAGAGAGACAGGAAAAAAAAAAAACAAACACCAGGGGATAAGCTTCAGCTACAGAACATGCGTTCAGCTGCGTAACCCATCAGAGTGTTACGTGGAAGTGTTCAGATGTGAGCACCAGGGCAAGAATGATCTATTTCTATCTGAGGTTTAGCTTTTAAAATTTGCACTTAATAATGACTTATTTGTAACTCTCTAAGTCATGAGTTATTCAGATGTTATCAAATGGATGTCAATGAAAATCTCCCCCCAGTTCTGAGGCATGTTTATGTAAATATATGTAATTATTTAAAAAAAAAATTATGTAAATATATACAGACTTCCTTAAGGTGACACTTGGCAGATGTTGGGCATCGTGGGAGACTGCAGAGCTGAGCCATATGCAAGCAAAGCTCCATTAGCTGCCCTGGGTTCTTCAGAGACCCATTGTAGGTTTTGGAGTAAAAATTAGCGATGGATTCATCTTGTCCATTGCACAAGTACTTTCCTTTATATATATCTTTTATGGAATTAATACGGAGTTTCATAATTTAAAGTTAACTTGTGAAGCTTAAGATATTAAAATCAACTAATTCCTGTATACATTCATTCTGCACTACTATGCTTCGCTTCAAGTATGTGTTCAGATTTAGGAAATTATATACAGATATATTTATTTAAAAGCAATGAGTACATATTCATGTATGACAGGCAAATAACTAAAATTATAACCACAAACATTGTATTTCTTAGAGGCTTTTTATGGGCATTCCCATTTTCCTCTTTCCTCTCTTTCCACTGGAGGGGTATTTCTCTATTCAAGTAGGAATTTATTCTGGGAAGTTACTGTGTTTCCTACTTGACGTCTGATGCATTAGTAATAGTATTTTTTCAGTAGTTGACTCACAGGGCAGTTGTTATCTTGAAATTATATTGCTTTATTTATGAAAATCTACCCACATGGGTGAAAAACTCTGATACAGCTGAAGATGTTTTGGAAGCGTGTCTTCTCTGGAGGTAACATGCATGGAGTACCTGCTTCGCAGCAGCTGCTGTGGAAGACAGCAGTGGCCAGGATGGGTGGTTTAAGGCAGTATCTTCTGGAATCAGAGCACCAGGTTACCATTGTGCTTGGGTTTGGTTTGTACCATTAAGCAGTGAGGAGCAGAGCATTGGTGGCAATGCTGTATTACCACTACAATTGTTATAGACTGGAAGTCTTGCTCCAGGAAAAAACCCAAAATTTTCTATTTTCTAAGGCTTAGATATTGTCTGTCTGACTACCTACCTACTTACAATGCCTATCTCCCCTGTTAATCTAAAATTTCTAATACCTTGAGCTGCAGCAGCTGTATTATGAAACCCTAAATATCCCGATTTTTCAGTACACATTGATTTCTCACTTACCGTGGCAGAATCGCAACAGTTAAAGTCTTAATGACAAACAGAAGTGGGCAAGTGCTCCAAAATACCATTGGGGAATATTCCACTTCTGAATAGCTCTTAGCTTTGAACTTCTTTAATAATGGTTTTGCTTCCTTTTGCATACTTAGCTGTACAAACAGAATGCTATTTATTTGATGACTTGTCTTCATTCAGACACTTGTGGAAGGTTGTTCATTCATTCATATGGCCATTCCTCGTTATTCACACTCAAACTAGAAACGTGCTTTTTATAAATTTTCACTAATTTCCTCAAAGGATAAAACCAAGGTTGCCTGTACTATATTGTATTCTCCTTAAAAAAAACATGATTTCCTGATTTCTTCTTGTTCAGAAAAGTTTCTTATAAAGGAAAGGTCTCATCACAGCTTTAATTTGGGCAACTTTTGGACAACCTTGGGAAATACTGGTGATTCAGTAAGTCCTTGGGGAAAGTCTGGAAGCTTGTAGATTGATCCAAGTTTGTAGACTCCCAGGACTGTAATTTGCTGAGCTGAGCAGTTTGTTTCCGCTGCCTTGCATTGCATGAGGTCTGTTACGCAGTAGCGAAGGCTGGGTAAAGTACTGCTAGAGTAATCTGCCAGTAAATTATTTCCCAAGGTTCAGGACATGGGAGAATCAGGCCCAAGCTTTATAATTGTTTCTCACTAATAGCTTTTCTAACACACTGTTGTTTTCTGTTCTCAGTTTGTCACTCCCTTTTATACTAGCTAATTTGCTGTTTTTCTTCCTGTTCTTCTACTGCAGAAAAGCAGCAAGCTGTTCACCCATGTATGATCGTAGACATACCATTGGCTTGCTGAAAAAATGAAATGTTATGTTAAAACAAGGACTTCTTGTGGGGACTCTCATGTATCTTTTATCTTTAAAGAACATCATGGACTAATCCGTGCTGCTGCCAGTGCCTGCTATGTTATTAATGCTGTTCTAATTAGGCCAATCAGTTTTAATTAGTATACTGTCATGTAACAATCTCATAAAATACTTTGTGTAAGAAAATTGATCTGGCTCTAATGCTAATTAGTTTGCTAGACTCCC
The DNA here is from genome assembly GCA_035590215.1 of Microhierax caerulescens. Classification (NCBI taxonomy): domain Eukaryota; kingdom Metazoa; phylum Chordata; class Aves; order Falconiformes; family Falconidae; genus Microhierax; species Microhierax caerulescens. Next base: position 115,588,367 of record JAVJGJ010000014.1, on the reverse strand, counting down.
TACCTTATAAATGGGAATTGATTGCTTCCCTTCAACCCCTCCTTCTTTCCTTCTCAGTAATTCTCCAATAAACTCTCTATTCTCTTTTTCTTTCATGATTTTTTTTTTTCTGTCCCTGTGTCTTCCTCAATTAATTTGGCCCATAACCCCATCTCTAGTGTAACCTGAAGAGAACAGGGCTTTATCACTTGTCAGAGAGAGCCTTCCTCAGTTAAATTTTCCCCTCTCAGGAATTTGCCAGATCAGAGACCCGTAATCCTAAGGACTGTCTCAGAACTAAAGCTGACAGGGTTAGGCTCAGGTCAGCCCACTCATAAATCAAAGCCAGTAAGGAGCTAAGGCTGTGCCTGGAATCGGGGATTTATAAAGACAGTAGCATTAACATTACAAAAGAAGTATTTTATTGGCTTTCATATGGGATTTGTTTACTGCTAGTAAACTTCAGAAGAGTGAAACAATATAACGTTAATAAATGGGAGAATGAACAACAAATAAGTACTCCTTGCTGCTTTTAAAAGCTCTTTAAAATTGGGATTAATTTGGTTAATTGTGAACACAGCAGTAATGCATAAAAAGTGAAAATTCTAGCTATGTAAATTTACAGCGTTGTTCTGGTTCAGTTACGCTGTCTGGCTTTTAATAAAGTAAATTAGCAGGCAGAGACAAAGCTGACTGCTAAAATTTTGCCCTGATTTCTTTTGTCTTTCAATAATAATGAAAATAACCTCTTTTGGTTACTTTCGGGGGGTGGGGTGGGGAACAGTGGAAAAAAGGAAAGATTAAATGAAAAATTCATCCTTTTAATTTTCCTTTATATTTTTTTACATACTGGCTAAAACTGGTATGGAGTTCTGTGCCAAAGCATATCTAGGTATCATGAGTAATAATGGATCTAGAATTGGTGCAAGCAGTCTGATGTGCCATGTTGGCTTTTCATATGGGCGTTCATGTCTGGGTGTCTCCAGACACTTCGCTTGTTATCGGGTATCTCCACTCTGAATGGTATTTGTGATTTAACATTAACATCAGAAAAATTTGCAGCAGGTACCATGCACATGAGTGCAGGAAAAATGTCTTTGCAGTGTCCTGAGCACACATGTGTTGTTCTTTGTTTGCTTTTGTGAAAAGTATGACTATAGTGCAGTCAGCATTTGCAAAGGCAAGTATCTTAAGCCTGGCTACATGATTATATTATGCCTGTACGTAGGTCAGTCTGTCTCTGAGGACCTTTTTAGTGCGTTAGACATGCACATGTGGTGTGTGATTTGTGTCTTTTCCTGGTCAGTTCTATACCTGTTTCTGTTGTTGCAGTGCAGATGATGGCAATGAAGCAGAATATCTGGCTATTGAGTGATCAGTCATTGTCCATTTTTGCTTATAGTGACATTTGTCATGTTTAAAGGTGATGTTTTCCTCCTACTTCTTAATGAAATAAAAATCTAAAGGCTGGTACAATTTGATGAATGTGTCTGTGACAGGGAAATACTCAGACAGTACGTATGGTGTCAAATTAAATTTTTGTGCAATTTATTAATTTAGGGAATAGATACTTTCTTAGTCTTCAGCTAATCTGTGGTTCATTAAAAGTATTCTAGTTTCTTTTTTTTTTCCTAATCTGCAGCTACCTGCTAAGAAATATTGCTGTTTCTTTTAGCTTTCTGAACCTAATGTGAAATAGAAGTGTATGTATGAATGTGTGTTGTCTTAACTTGGGTTCCTGAAATGCTTTCAGCCATTAAAAAAAAAAAAAATAAAAAAAATATAATTTACTTTTACTGGCGATACATCTAAAATATCAGCTCAGTGACAGCTGAAAATAACGGAGCCGTTTAAACTTGGTTAAAACAAATATTTATAACTTTTAACAGACTGGGCCATGACAGTATTTCTGGAATAATTACTCTCTCATCAGCATCACATTTCTTTTCAAGTTCCAGCAAAGTTGCTGAAGGAGCAATTTGGAAAAACCCTTGTTATCGTAAAATGGCCAAACCAGTTATTACTAAGCTGATTGGATTGCATCAAGAACTCAGTGTACCCTCCACCAGGTCAGAGCTACATTTCCTATAAGGTCTGAGGGGTGGTTATCAATTCCCAGCATACTTTTTCTATGGATGTTCCAATCTCTTTAAGGGACATGCTGAGAATACACTGGTTTATATCGGTCTGCCAATTAAGCGATGACACTAAGGACAAGAGATAAAAACATCTGTAGTTGTAAAAGGGAAGTGCCATACTGAGAATTTCCTTATTCATTGCACTTTATGATTGAAGTTTCCCACATCTGGTTTGTCCTGCAGGAAAAGCTTAGCCTCTCTAACCAAAAGCTGACCAGAAATCTCTGGGTAGTGGAAATTTTATCAAAATACAGACATTAAACCTCTAAGCAATTGTTAATTTTATATATATATATATATATATAAATTTTGACATAGATGAAGTCTTGGCTGCTTAAAAAACCCTGTGTTTTTAAACCTTTGGAAATAGGTTATGCTAAGGTTATAAGTGCTTCTTGTAGAACTTAGACCATAGTATCTCAGAAGTGTAGATGTCAGCGGTCTCTTATCTTATGCAGAGTTAACTGCATATCCTCTCCCCACGTGTTTACCTGTCCAGCGCTGCCCATCCTGAGCCCCCACCGTGCTGGGTGCTGCTGCGCACTTTCCAACACCTGACACGTTTCATCCCGGAGGTCTTCCAGTCTTGTGACATATGACCAAGAAAGGTCAGTTTTTGCCAAGTACTGTTCAACAAAACTCTTTTATCTGTATGAAAAGCAGTATTAAACTTGGGCACCACTGTGAGGTAACTGTCAGCAAATTTTGATTTTGACCACAGGATATCATTAAAAATATTTTCCCTGCTGTGCCATGTGAGGCTTAATTAAATAGCCTGAGTTTCCCCAAATGAAAGGATGTAGTAGGAATATATTAGTATCATTTGGATACGTGAACCTCTGAAATGCTCCCATTGTCAGCAGTGGGGAAAAAAAAAAAAATATTGGCCTTAGAAAACATTTTTGTCAGGGCCTGCACTGAGATCACAGATGTCACAGCATGCTTGGATTACACTGAAGTTGCAGTAAGTGTGTGGTCTCTGCTGCTGGTATATATTTCTCTACTGGGATGCACCAAGGCTAACCTCTGGGCAACTTCACCATTCTGCTTTGGGGCTCTGCTGCATTGTGGGCCCATCTCCTATCGTGGAGGGAAAAAGATTCTTCTCTTAATGACCTTGCACACCAGGTAATCTTCCAGATGGTTTTCCTTGTGTGACCCTGCACTCTTACTAACAAAACTGTTTGCCCCAGATATGCTGCCATACCTGTAAGATACATCTAGTGTAGGAGCATGGATTGATGTCACCTGTCATGCAAATAAAAAGAGCAAAGGTAGAAAGTATTGGAAGAAGGAAAGGGTAGCTTCCATCCTGCTAATCCATCTCTCTCTCTATATATATATATAATAGACATATATGCTCGCATGGGTTTTCTTATGAAAGTAAATCAGGGGGGGCTGTAATTATATATTTTTCCCCTAATAGAAAAACTCTGTGCTGCTATTCTGAATTTTAAGGTTCTCAGAGCTTGTGAAGTTTTTTGCTAGTGGCTGAATATTCTAATTTGAATATTCTAATTTGCACAAGAGTGTGATTTTTCACAAATACTTCATTTGCGAATATGTCTCCTAGCAAAACAAACAGATTTCTCAGTTGGAATAATGTAGGTTTTGTGTTTGGGTTTTTTTTTCTTTTTTTTTTTTCCTCTTCTCTCTGGAATATCTTATTCACTAAGACCCTTTGAAAATAAGGAATGAGCTCATGATGAAGTGGAATGGAGATTTTATTGATCTAAAGCATGTTTGCCCAGAACAAGGCTAAAGAAAAACACTAGGACTAATGTTCAACAATGCTGTGGTGCTATGACAAAGATACAGTGACTGACTCTTTGAATACAGATGTTAGATTGAGAAGGATGCTAAATTCTGTTAGACTGAAAATACCCTGAGTGCGTCACATGCCTGAAGTTCCCTTTAGCTCCAGACTGCTGACGGTATTTTCTATCTATACTCTCCAATATTTATCTAATCTTTCTATCTAATGGTATAGTAAAAATTCCACTGCCAGCTGGCAAAAAATGTCATATGTCCTGACTGCTGTGTCATTGAAGGGTCATGTTTAGAGTAATGATATAGCTGTGAACTATGACTTCATGAAAATGTGAAAGGGCTCACACAGAATCTTAAACAACAGAAGTGCTGAGTGCGAATTAATTTGCTGCCTTTGTGATGTCTGGCTGGGTCATTGCTGATGTCATAATTCTACCATTCAGTGAAAGATTTGTAAGTTTTGAGATCAAACAGGGAACCAGAGAAGGGCAGAACAATTCCTCATTTGGGGATTCCGATTGGTCCTCAGATACTTCAGTGCTGGGGGGAAAGGGGCAGATGGTCTTCCATGCTGAAGAGCTAGTGCACTGCCTGGGGGCTGAATCCATCAGCTGCTCTGGTCACCCTGAATCCCTCTGCTGCCTGTGCTGGGATGCTGAACGTGCCCAGCAAAGGGATGTGAATGTCAATTTTGGAAAAGGAAGAGGAGACAGACGAAAATTGGTTTTAAAATAGTATCTGAACAAATGGGAATAAGGTGACTACTTCATTTTGGAGAAAAGTAGGTTGTTGATTCTCCAGCTGTAGGAGGGAGCCGAGTAGCTCAAAATGGAGGAGAGCAGTTTACAGAAGAAAGGGGCTAATGGGATTGAATTGCTGCCTTGGAAAGTGCAAAACATTTGTATTGTTACTGCAGTGGCAGGGCCAGTGAGCAAGCACATTGCTCTGCTCTGTTGCTGATTTCATTTCATCCTTTTTTCAATAAGGAAGAATTGCTGCTAGGAGCAGTATCAGTAGTTACTCTAGCTGGCACATAAAATGCCTTTACTTTTTTCAGTTTTGATTCAAGATGAGCTGGGTTAGAGGTAATACTGATAAAGGTCTTGTGAAAAGGAAACTGGGAAGTTTGGAGGCAGTTTGAGTCTATGTCTTGCTGGGAGCTGACCTCCAGGCTTTGGGCAGTTGCACTGCACAGATGGCATTTTCCATCTGAAATCACCTACTGTGGAGGCAAGGATCTGGAGACATGTTCTGTAGCTTCCAGCTTGTGCCTGAAATCAGTTAATCTCTTTTCTTCGTTTCCCAGCACACGCAGAATTTATATTTAGTAAGTTTAGACAGGCTGATTTAACGAGAGGGAGAATCTTAGGTTGTAACTCTGTGCTGCAGAAAATTTGTTTCATGATTTTGAGGTAAGTTTTGTCCTTCCCCTGGCAGCATGTTCTGGTCTCTAGGATGCAATGTGCCCCCATGTCAGCTGAATTAACTTCTTGTGGGCTGTCCTATTAAATATGTCAAGAAAATGCTCTTTGATCAAAACAAAACAAAATCCTGTATAAAGAGCTGTTTTTCAGCCTAGGTCATTTAATTAACCTGATTTAAAACAGGTTGTAGCAGCACAACTCAAGGGGTGATACAGTGCTGAAAAGGGACAGGAATTGAGTAGCCAGGGCAAATTAGTCTTAATTAAAGCTAATTAAGGCTTAAAACTAGTCTTATTACTACAGCTCCTATGTCATGAAACTTTAGTCTCAAAGGTCACATTTCTGAACAGCTGAAAAAGGTCTAGTAACAATAGGGGTTAGTATGGGTAATTGCATTGCTTCATAAAGATGTAAAACTGCTGTTTGAAGAGGTAATTCAGAAATGATTGTTAGTGCAAAGTGAAACTTCTAAGATAGCCTACTTGCTTGGGTCACCCACAATTAAACACGAGCTGATCCAGTTGACAGATATTCTTGACTGACAGGTAGCAGCGTAGAGCTTTTTTCATGCCAGCATGGGGTCCATTAAACCAAGGTTGTATGATAGTGGTATGGAGCATGGAAAAGGGATTGCTGTCAGTTTCTGTAATTTTGGCCGTGAACAGAGGAATGTAGTCTTCACTCTGGAGTCCTGCATGCCCAGCATCGTCCATGAACACTAAGCTCACTCAACATAAGGAAAGCCAGTGATCTCGCTGGTACAGCTCAGTGTACCTCAGACTGAGAGTATTCTCTTAGCATGTTCAAAATTCTTTCCAGGTCTCTAATGAGACAAAGAAAATTAAGAGCGTGGCAATTTTTCTCCATGCTTGCATAATTTACTCTCATTCAGCATGCTCTTTTTGTATTCTTATCCCTTTACATTGTTTCCATTCTGAGTTTGTTCAGTTCAACCCTTTATTTAACCAGGTACGCTAATCCTTGGAGGTTTTTCTTTTTCTGCCAAGGTAGCCTCACTTACATTGCAATGAACTTTCACTGAATTTGGCATTTTTTGAATGTTAAAAGTAAAGATTATTGCAATCTTAATTATTTAATATTTTAACTAAAAACTCAGATGCCACCTTTGCTATTATATTCAGAGCATGGATGTATAACCAACAGTTAACTGGATTCCTGCATGTTTGTGTGTCACAATAGGGAAAAAAATAACAAAAGTTCCATATATATTGTACAGTTCTTATCCAATAAGTGACATGCAGATAAATTTAAATGTTGGTATGCAGACTTTCTGACTGCCATTTGTCCTGAAAATGATAAATACTCAGAGTACTGGTGAGAAAATGCCAATAAAGAACATTATTCTTAGGAAAACATGTGTTTGGAAGAGTAGAATAAATGTGTCCTCCTGTTTATAATTGGAAAAAGAGACTGCATCTATTATTACTTTAAAATAACATTTTTACCTTAATATTTGTTAGACAATCTGGGGTTTTGCTGCCTAGTAAGATAAAATATTAAAAGCAATTCTGTCACCAAGGAATGCATTTATTTCTTACTAGTCTGTGTTTTCAGCTGGTAAGTGCCAGAGCGTGAGAGAGATGAACGAAACCATACCCGTGTACCATGACATACATACCTATATAAAGAGAGAGGATGAAACAGAGCACCTAAACTAAAATGTATGTGCTCAGTCTCACATTCCCTACAGCTGCGTTAGGATCTGGATTATAGGCAGGCCTTTTGACATGGCTTCATAACTTTTCTGACATCTAAATGTGGCACCACCACTTCAGCGCTTCACCTATAGCCATCGTTACACATGGAAGTAGTCCTGTGCACTTCACTGGTGTCGCCCCCCTTCCCTCTTCATTTCTTTGAGTTGTGATAAGCCCCTTGCTGAAGTACAAGTATATGCGCTTTAATTTTTTATATATTCCTTTCTAGGCATCACATAAAGATGAATCTCAAAGCCATGCTGTGCCTGGGAAGAGGTCCCACTGCAGATGGTCAGTATTTAAGGCCAGAGAGAATGGGGCCCTAAGCCAGGGAGGTCACTCCAGGTTTTACAATGAACTTGATATACGTGAACATCCAAGTGTAGCTTGTGCTCCTCCCCAGCTCCAGTGCAGTGACAGTGGGCAATGGTTGGGTCTCTTTGGTTGCAGACCAGTCATGAGTACAGATCTTTTCAACAAGTCAGATGAAACAGATAGCTTCTCGTGACAACTCTCATGCTTGAACAAAAGCTTAAATATGCTGTTGTTTGGCACTACCCAGTAATGCTTATCTCTCTCCCTCATATGAGGGACATCCCCCATTATCAAAGTGTTGGCTTTGGTTTATTTCTGTCTCTGGCAGTTGTTGGGTTGTTTTGTTTTCCCCCAGCTTTGGATTTATGAGCCATTGTAAGCTTTTCTGACTGCTTCTGAAAAGGATTCATGGCTGCTTGTGCTCACAGCATCCAACAAATCACTCATTTCACAATGCTCATTTCTTTTATTAGATGGGTATTCTCTTTTGCACACCCCCCACGCTTTGCTGCAGCAATTGGAAGGATTTTGTATACCGGTTTCAAACAAGAGGAATATATTTCAGTTGTTCTTGTTTTGAAATGTGGATTTGGTCAGTTCTCTGGTCCTCTTTTCTTTGTCACCACAACATGAAAAACAGTGAAAGGCACCTGCACCTGGTCATAGGTTTGCCAAGCTGGTGAAGAGGGCTTTCAACTGAAGTTGCCAGGGCAGGGGAACTTCAGTCCATCCCACTCCTACCAGCTGGATGCCAGTGCCACCAATAGATGCTAGGAGCCTGGACAGGGATTGCAGGTCAGCAGGAGAGCAACTGAAGGGCAGCACAAAGGAGTTACAGCCACTCCAGCCAGTAAGTTGACTTCAGCAGGGGCCCAACTTAACATGTCTATACAACAGGTAGCATGGGGGATAAACAAGAGGAGTTAGAGATGTGCACAAGCTTGCAGGGCTATGATCTGATTGTCACAGCAGACATGCAGTGGCATGGCTCTTACAGTTGGGGTGTTGGAATGGAAGGATACAGGCCCTTTAGGAAGGAAGGCGGGGAGCTGAGGAGGGGTGTCACCCTCTATGTCAGTGACCAGCTGCAGTCCATGGAGCTCTGCCTGGCGATCGATGAAGAGTTGACTGAGAGCTTATGGGTCAGGATTAGAGGAAAGGCAAGGATGAGTAACATTGTAGTGAGGGTCTGCTAGAAGCTGACCAAGCAGATGAGGCCCTCTCATCTATCTATGAGACAGATAGGAGCAGCCTCACATTTACAGGCCCTGGTCCTCACAGGGGAATTCAACCATCTGATATCTGTTAAAGGGACAACATGTCAGGGTGTAACCAATCCAGGAGGTTCCTGGGATGTGTTGATGACAACTTTCTTCTCTATGTGATGGCACCTCTCCCCGTTGGCTCCTCTATGCTGGACCTTGTTCTCACCGACAGGGAGGGGTTGGTAGGGAATGGGAAGCTCAAGGGCAGCCTTGGCTGCAGTGTGACTATGAAATGGTAGAGTTCAAGATCCTTAGGGCAGCAAGGAGGGTGCACAGCAAGATTGCTACCCTGGCATTCAGGAGAGCTGGCTTTGGCCTCTTCAGAGATCTGCCTGGTAGAGTACCATGGGAAAAAGCCCTGGAGGGAAGAGGGGCCCAAGAAAGCTGGTAAATATTCAAGGATCGCCTTCTCCAAGCTCTGGAGCAATACATCCCAACAAAGACGAAGTTGGGCAAATACAACAGAAGTCTTGCATGTATTGACAAGGGTAGAGGAGTTATATAAGTCTGACTGTATGAAAAAAATATTTGTATAAAGGTTGTAATAATTGTTAAAAACATAAAAAAATAAAAGGGGGGGGGAAGTGTAGTGGAATGAAGCTGGGTTAATTAACATTGATAATATACAACTGTGGGTTGGCTTCAGGGGTGGTGGTTTGGCTGATGTAGATAAGGTGCAGGTGTGGATGGTTAATTTAAGTGGTTGAGAGCCAATGAAGAGAGAACAGCTGAGGAAGAAGTAGAGAGAGAACATGCCCTGGGTGAGGAGAGACCAGAAGTCATCAGAGGGACTAACATAAAGAGTATGTTGGTATATGGTGGTAAAAGAACTTGTTGCAGCTTGATAGTTTGGAGAGTGCTGTGACAGACAAGGAGCTTCTGGAGAAAATCAAATAATCAAAGGCAAAAAGGAAGCCTGCAGAGGGTGGAAGCAAGCACAGGTAGCCTGAGAGGAATACAAGGAAACTGTCCAAGCAGTCAGGGATCAGGTTAGGAAAGCTGGAACGCTGATAGAATTAAATCTGGTCAGGGATGTCAAGGGCAAAAGAAAAGCTTCTGTAGGTAATACAGTAATAGAAGGTAATTCAGTAATAGAAGGAAGACTGGAGAAACATGGACCCTCTCAGGAGGAAAATGGGAGACCGGATTACCTGAGGTATGAAGAAGGTGAGGTACCTGACAGCTTTTTTGCCTCAGTCTTCACTGCCAAGTTCGCTAGCCACACCACCCAATTCACAGATGGCAAAGGCAGGGACTGGGAGAACAATCAACTTGCTATAGAAGATCAGGTTCAAGATCACCTAAGGAACCTGAAGGTGCATACATCCATGGGACCTGATAAGATGCATCCATGGATCTTAAGAGAACTGGTGGTGAAGTGGCTAAGCCACAATATCCGTCACATTTGAGTTGTGGCAGTCTAAAGTTCTCATAGTCTGGAAAAGGGAAAACAAACCCCCCATTTTTAAAAAGAGAAACAAGGAAACCTGTAGAGCTACAGGCCAGTCAGTCTCACCTCTGTGCTCAGCAAGTTCATGGAGCAGATCCTCCTGGAAACTATACTAAAGCATTTGGGAAATAAGGAGGTGGTTGATGACTGCCAATGTAGATTCACAAAGGACAAATTATGCCTGACAGATTTGGTGGCCTTCTATGATGAGGTTACAGCGTTGGTGGAGAAGGGAAGAGAAATATCATTTATCTGGACTTGTTAAAGTATATAACGCTGAGTAACGTGGCACCCTTGTGTCTAAATTGGAGAGACATGGATGTGATGGATGGACCATTTGGTGGATAAGGAATTGACTGGATGGTCTCACTCAAAGAGTTGTAGTCAATGGCTTGATGTCTAAGTGGACACCCGTGACGAGTGACATTCTTCAGGGGACTGTACTGGGGCTATTGTTGTTCAACATCCTTGTTAGCAAAAGGGACACTGGAATTGAGCGCACCCTCAGCAAGTTTGCCGATGACACCGAGCTGTGTGGTGCTGTTGACAGGCTGGAGGGAAGGGATGCCATCCAGAGGGACCTTGACAGGCTGGAGGGGTGGGCCTGAATGAACCTCATGACGTTCAGCAAGGCCAAGTGCGAGGTCTTGCATGTCAGGGCAGCCCCCATTATCAGAAAAGGCTGGGTGGAGAATGGATTGAGAGCAGCCCTGAGGAGAAGGACTTGGGGGTGTCGGTGGATGAAAAGATCAACATGGCCCCAACAATGTGTGCTTGCAGCCCAGAAAGCCAACCAAATCCTGGGCCATGTC
>JAVJGJ010000014.1:115550770-115577129 GCA_035590215.1 Microhierax caerulescens | reverse complement strand
TATTAGGAAGAAATTCTTTCCTGTGATGGTGGTGAGGCACTGGCCCAGGCTGCCCAGAGCAGCTGTGGGTGCCCCATTCCTGGCAGTGCTCAAGGCCAGGCTGGACGGGGCTGGGGGAAGGTGTCCCTGCCCCTGGCAGGGGGTTGGAATGAGATGGTCTTTAAGGTCCCTGCCTACCCAAACCATTCTATGTGATTCTGTGGCTAATGTGAAGTCTAGTTTTCAGTTTCGATTTTTTGAATGGTTTGATTTTTGCCTTGAGGAAGAAGGATGCACAGTGACCTAATGATGTCCCTTCTAGGTCTGTTTTCTATGCTTCTGTGAGTAGCTAAATGTCTAAGGGGAAAAATATGTTTTATTTTTATATCAGATGCTTGGTATTCAGCAATATTATTATTTTTTTAAAATTCTTTGCAGTTTAGCCAAATGACTTGCATTTTATTTCATGGTGAAGATCTTTCTTTGAATGCAGGTGCTGGCTATGAAGCATTGGTGTTTCAGCAATACCAGATCATAGTAACAAATAGATGCTTTTAAAATATCAATTATGTAGAGAAAATATTTTTTTCTTGGAGAAAACAGAGCAGATATGCAGGTTTTCCCCCTGGGCTCTTCTCTGTCTAGATTTGGCGAGACCATAGCCTTTCCTGTGTCACTCTGTCTCCTTGCATGGGAGATGGGAGACCCCCAGAGAGATGCACATCTCAGAAGGCTCTTAAATATTTAATATTGCTTCCAATCTCTAAGTTGACATTAGCTTGCATTTTTCTTTGAATCAGACTCATGATGATTTTTCTCTTTGGTCTCTTGGGGGCGACTTGATGGCTGAGCTGGGTATATCCTTTCTCTAGGAAAATGCCATCTGCAACAGTGGGTGAAAGTGTTCCCCATCCCCTCCAATGGCCCATGCCAGGTGCCTGGGGGGAAGATGCAAGAAATGAATCACATCTTGCCCCTGACATCTCTCTCCCCATTTCCCCCAGTCAACAGAAATGATCATTACAACCCTATTCTCTTTCAACAACCCATGGTAATAGATCAGGTGTTTGTGTGTGTTGCGCCTGTATTCATGATGTTATGTTACAAACATCCCCTTAAGATGCTGGATTTTTGATTTCTGGCTGTGATCCTTGAGGATGTTAGTTTGGTAGCGTGTCAGGATCTTGGCATAACAGACCCGATAATCTATCTCAGCCCCCGAGAGCACTAGATTCTTTCCAGTTATATACCCTTGGGACATGGGGATTTTGGGGAACTCTTCTTAAAAAGAGTTTCTGGAGGGGGTCTGCACCATTTATTTGCGTCTCACTATTAGAAACTGTTTGATGTCAATCTTGTATTTATTTTTTTCCCCTGGCTTTGATTTCACCTAATTGATCTTCACTGCAACCCTTTCTTTTTTTCAGTGCTTACTGCTCAACAGTCGTATAGCCTAACAGATTATCAAAGTAATTAGCTTTATTTACAATTTTCACCTAAATCATCTTTTTGAGGTCTTGTTGAATGCACACTGGGCTTCTGGTGTTTTCACCCACTTCAGGTCTCCTGTGTGGAAGGACCCAGAACTCAATGCAGTGTCTTACACCTGGGCCCACCAGTGTCACCTAAAGAGCCCAGGAGTGCTGTATGTTCACAAACAGAACTGGGGCGCTCAGGGCTTTCCCAGAGACCACAAGTGTCTTCCTAAGCATCTGAGTTGTGGGGGAGTAGGAAGCTCCTACTTCTCGTTAATGACTGCTTAATGGCAAACTTAAAATTTGTTCTCTACTACCATCCTGTTATTGATTGAGCAAGCCTATGTCACTCGTGCCCTGTACTTTAGTTTTGTTTCCAATGTACCTTCTTAATAGGCATATAAATGTGTTCTACAAACAACACTTCTTTCAGGATGCATACAATATATTATTTTTTGAGCTACAAATACTGCCCTAGTTTTCACTATTACCTGCAAATGTAATTTAATGTGAGTTTTGCACTCTGTCCTTCAAGTAGCATTACAATTCTGTTTTTGCAGGGGAAGTCAGTGAATATATTCTTGCATCGTGATTTCTTGCTGTTTTGCTGTTACTTTTCACTTAGGGTTCTTAGGGCGGTTTTCAGTTTTGGACTTATGTTGGTTTGAAATAGCCTTTCGGTAAAGGTTTGGTGATGTATTAGTGAAGGAGAGGGTAACTACATCCTCTTTGCTGCTTTGCCAGCTAGTTTTGTCATTCCCCTCGCTAGGTCCTCCCTATTCTGTTCAGAAGAACTGCCCCTCTGGTCTTCAAAATCTTTCACAGCTTAGTCCCTCCATCTCTGGTCTGTGCCTATCTTAACATGTGCCACTGTAAGGCAAAAGAAAAGGGAAGAAAACAGCTGTGTGATGTGATAGCACTAAGGTCTGTCATATACATGAGGATAATGATCTTGTGAAGGTTGCCTGTGTTTTTATTTGGGACTAGCCATCACTGGTCTGGGTGATTATTTGACACTAAATGAGCCAGTAAGGTACCTTTCTTTTAGTGGGATTTTGCAAGCTCTATCCATCCTACTTTTAGAGACAGAAATTTCTAAATATTCCAGGTTGTATTTTAAGCTTACAACTGTGTTTGTTATCATTCACAGTAGGTCTACTTAATATTCTTTTACTATATGATACATTTGTATAAAATGCTGTTGCTGGAAAGATGAGATGGTGTCATATGCCAACAGTGTTTTGCTTAATTTTAATAGCAAATTTCCAGCTACTGTGCAGTGACCAGTGCACGAGGAAGTTTGCACTTACAATCATGAATTCATGAAGTATAAAGAAAAGGTTTTGCTTTTCTGCACGTAGACTTACCAGGAGGGAATTTATTTTCTTTCGTGGCCACAGTTGTATTATATTGCCATTAAGAAGAAGCTGCTGAATCAGACATTTCTGATATTTTTTGTAATTTGATTAAGCTTATGCCATAATTAAAGAAATCTGCCAGTTTCTTTGCAGATATTACACTAATGTTTGTGAGATGTGTTTCCTCAATCTGTTACTGAATTGCTTTCTTACACAAATGTAACTCCCAGGTGTGCTACTGCACTGGTGTTTTTAATTGCATTATATTTACTGTGCTCCAGAATTATCATTTTGCTTTCATCAACACTTATGGGTAATTTAATACATACAAACTAAATTCATTAAGATCAAAGCACTAACTGTGGTGCTTGTTCCATGCCTTCATTTCTATGGAAGTTAAAACCTTTAGGTTAAACATATGTTGACATACCTTCTGAGCATGTCTTCTAGAGGAAAATGTCTTTCTCTTATTTGTAGGTTTGCTACTTATTTCTCCTAAGATCAGGTTGTGAGTACATGTTCAGTAGAAAATGAAGACAATGGTATTTACTATTAGCAGAGTGTAAAGGCCACATGAGCTGTGGCGTGGGAAGCAGATAGGGAAAAGGACCCTTCCCTTTTGCTATACAGTCTGAAAACTTGCTTGTGCTTTGAGTGCAGCTCTGAGAGGTCCCATTGGAACTAGTGATGTTACTTACAGTAGTAAACACTAGAACAAGCAGAAAATGATGCAAAATTGGCTAGCTGACACACTGATAAAAGTAAGATGGGAGGTGGCAAAAGTCAATGCTTTCATGCCAGTACTATAACACCAAATATTTTAACTGATCCTGATTTGTCCTCCTGCCTTGCGTGTTGGCTTATGAATGAAGGTGAATCAAACTGTACTGCATGCAAGTGGTTCCTATTCCCCAGCTATCTGTCATATGCTTGATGCAGTTGTCCTTGCTGAAGAGGTAGCTACTTAAAGAAGATGTTGGATTTTACCACTGCGAAAGCACCTTTCCAGGTGTTTGAAAGTCAGCAGTCCAGGGTATGCGCACACCAACGGATACTTGAAAGTCTGAGGGCATATTGAAAGCTTTATGCTTTTTGGATGTGCTGGAAAATACTTTAGTGAATGACAGGTCCAGAGCAATGGCACTGCATATGAGCGGTCAGCTGGGAAAAAGAAAGCCTGGTTACAGGAATTATAAATGAGAATAATTGTTTGACTTGAGAAGGATAAAATGAGCTGAAAAACCAGCCCAGAAATACATGGTCAGAAATAAAGGGAGCCAGCTTGGACTTGTGAATGGTTTGTCTTCAGCAAACACTCTTAAGCTCTACTCCCAAAGGAGAGAAAATAATAAAAAAGTAAAATCTAGACCAAGAGAGCCACTGATCCGTTCTGGATGGCAAGCAGAATGCTATAGCTGCTTGGGAATGAGAGAAGAAAAAAAGTAGGCACTGGGGAGGGTCAGTATCTCGGCTGCCAAGGGCGAAACAGAACTAGCTGTTCCCTTGGTACAGCAGGCGAGATTTCTACTGCGCACACAAAATGAACCTAACAAAGACACAGGCGTGTAGATAAGAGGGAGAGCTGCCAGGACGATGAAAGAAGGTAGCTATTTGGCTGCGATACGGATTTTTCTTTTGATGGTCACTGAAAAACATACCCTGACTGATGTGAAACATAAGTCCTTTCTGTGAAGACATTAACGTGACATTTGCTGGAAAACTTGGAGGGTTGAATGCTATCCATACCTACCAGCTGTGTTGTAAAGGGAGCGATGCCATGTCTTTTACATAAGGTTGCCCATTGCCCACTTTGCCATTAAAAGGGGAAATAGTTTGTCTTTGGCTGGTGCTGAACAAGGTTTCACAGGCCTTGGACAAATTGAATGTATTTTGAAGCCATACATTCGTCTGCTGGCTACTGTTCCTCATACCTGTTTTCTCTTGTGTTCACTGAAACCCTTCTTGGAAATTTCTCGCCAGTGGCTGTAGCGTGCACTTGCCTGTTTGTGGTTTGTTGCTGTATCAGACCGGAGCATTTGAATGTTTGTTGCAAGGTTTTCCAAACGCTGCAGTTCAGTTACAAGAGTTGCAACTCATGAAGCCCCTCATAGTGAAGTCCGTGGAAAAAAATGTAATGCCATTTCATTGAATTAGCAATATGAGCATGAAGCAGCAGGTGGTCTGCTGGCTGTAATGGATTACTGATTTACTGTTCATCAAGTTCCCAGGGACCTTCTGAGGTTCCTTCTGACCTGGTTTACCCTTTGGTCCTCAGTTTGTAGTTTTAGTCCTTTACAGGACATTTTCCTCAGCTTGCTGTTATTGGAAAGGAGTGGGCTCTCCTTGTGGCCACTGGACAAGAAACAAGCTTTATCTGAGTTCCTTTCTTCATGTATTTAACATGTATTTTTCTTCATGTACTTAACATATAACAGCTTAACATATAACAGCTACAGCCTTAATTAGTTTTAGGGGGGAGAATGGGGGGGGGGGGGAGCAGAAGAGGGTGAAAAAGCGAAGTGCAAAGGCTCTACTGCATAAAAAATACGAGCGCGTTTCAGTCTTGCCACTGAGATAGAATCAGTGATTCAGTAGTGCGGAGCCTGTAGCTCTGTTAAAGGCGTGAACGATGACAAAGTACCACAAAAGATCTGCTCCATCCTCATCCGCTGAGGGCTCAGATTGTTTGCCTAGCTTCTGCAGCACAGGACACAGCTAATGTTACTCTGAAGCGAGAGCGTCTGGGTATGGATGAAATGGCTCCAACCAGGTTGATGTTTAGTCCTCACACTAGAGGGATTCATGCTGATGCAGACCTGCCTCTTCCGTACAAGCCAGCATCAGCTCTCAGTTGCAGCCTCAGGCTGATGTGGGTAGATGGCAGTGTATTTGGAGGCTGAGGTCAGAATAATATGACCAAAACCAGAGCTTTGGAGTTGCCAGGGCCAACCAGAGAACTAAAGAATATTTGACAGGCTGGAACGTCAGTAGTGCGCAGTTTTTTCAGGCCTTAATTCTGGGGTTTCCAGCCTTGTGACTGAAAAGGTTTAGTGGTGTAACAATGTTGGTTGGAAGATTTGAAATTATTTTTGTAACTAACTTCATTGCATCAGTAAAAGCCCTATATGTGGCTACAGTTAAAGCAATATAAAACATGCATTATACTGTAAATAGGTTATTTTACTTTCTGTATTAACTTGTGTTGATGTAGGAGTATCTACATCAATTTGAGTTCACCCTCTTGGAGAGCAGAAGAGGGAAGCAGGAATATTGCTTTCACTCTGGCTTAAAGTCAACCCTTCCTCTTTATTCTTCAAAGTATCTCATCTTTCTAAAAGCAATACTGCACATGCTGAATTAGAGACCCATTAATGTATGGGCCACATTAAAAACCAAACCCAAACAGCTAGGCAATTGATTATTCTTTGGGGGCATCTCCCAGCAAGTTGAGCAGCACCCATAACTCATCCTGCTGACAGGTCATTTGCTTTGTTTAGCAAATATAAACCAATTCAACCCAAGCATTTCGCCAAAGAACCTACCAGTCTAACTTGCTAATAATCTCTAGGTGGATTTAAATATAGAGGCAAAGCCAAAAATAGCTGTACAAACGCTACGAAAGCCTTGAGGCAAACCCAGTATAAAACCTTTGCCTAATTGCTTCTGTGCTAGGCCTTTGTGCTATTACAAATGCTGAGCACACGTGCTCGCAGCCACACAGATACTCGGAGCCTTATCCAGTAGGATGATACAAACACAAAAGCTGAACGCAAACCGAGCCCCTACATGAGTGCAGAGCAGGTGAAGCTCATTATAATAGCCTGGATCATTTCTGCTGTCTTCTTTTATGAAGAGCACAAAGGCAATTCGTTCATTTGGGCTGCTGGTGGACACCAGTAAAGGGAAAGGGTAACAGCATAATCTGTTAGGGTGTTGGTTTGGCAGACAGTGGGTTGTGTTTCCATCTGGAGGCTGCCAAGTCCTGGCTGAGTCCAGATTTCAGACTTTGGTCTCTGCCATTGGCAGCAAATGAGGATTCCTGTGAAGGGATGTTTGCAAATGGCCAAATGCTGTGCCAAGAGCATCTCTTATATGTCCATCATTATAGGTCCTGTGTGTTGTGAGACAAATATTGTATGACAAATACTGAAATGAATATAGACACCATTATAAATCATAGCTTAGTATTTAAAAATAATGGCTTCTCCCACCTTCCAACCCCTGCCCCGCCCCCCTCCTCCAACCTAGGAAACTTCTTGAAGAACTGTAGTTGCCAAACTAAGGCAAGAATGTAAGAGGTCCTGCGTGGCTGGAAATGGATTGCTTTCTTGGACCAGAGCATGAGCAGGGGCAGAAAATGAGGAATTCTGCAGAGTTGTACTTGTGTTTGAGGTGACTATGTGTGGATGAAATTTTAAAATCTGTTACTGTGTTGCCCTGATAATATGCTCTAGTAGTTGGGTGCTACACTGCATGGATGATATTTGTACACTGACTATGCTTTGCAGTGCCGCCTTGTGTCTGTGAAGAGATGTGTCATGCAACAGTTCAGCCGGAATAGTTTTAGCTTTAACAGAATTACACAAAATTTGCTTGGGGGTTGTCTGTCCCTGCAGTCTTATCTTGCTTTTATAAAGTAGACCCCGTGCAGGACCGAGACCCTGTTTGGTTGAGAGCAGGAGGTAGAGCTGACCACCTGGGTCAAAATTTTGCAAATATTTTGTAAATATGATATTTAACATAAAAGAATTTCTTCTTGTTGTTGTAATTTGTTCTTCCTGCCACAGTGAATGAGTACTGAAACATCACCATAATAAGTAGAGTCCTGTTTGCTATCCCCATCTCGGTGGCTGTGTAGACTGTGAAACTCTGGAACCAATATCACCCTTTTAACAAAATCTGCTACAAAAATTTTCCAAAATGCAAAGTCATTACTGGAAGCATGCACACGCACACCCTACCCCCAAACTTTAGTGTTGCTTAGTGGTAACTATGGTGAATATTATTAACATATGGTGAATAACTGATTTTCACTTCACTCAAGGTAAAAAATATGCCCGGCCTTTTAAAGAAGTGTCAGCTCTGTCACTTGCCTGAACAAAATGAGATGCCTTGTTGCAGTCTGTCCAGGGCAAAAGGCATGAAAACCTTTCTGCTTTATTTATCTTGCTTTAATGACTTTGTACATCTAGTATGCAGCTGGGTTTTATATTGCTGGGAAGATCTGGGCTTGTGGCAGCAGGGGTGGGAATGTAGGCTGTGCGATGAGGATGCAAGCACTGGATGGAGTTAAGTGGAAAAAGTATCTATTGTGCTTACCTGGGATTTCAGTGGAAACTTCAGAGTTCAGCTGTATCTCTGACTTTAGGAGAGCATCCCGGCCACCAGGCTACAATCAGACTGGAATGGTGAGGAGGGGAGGAGATGTGGAATGGCCTTGCAGCATGCTGTCAGTCCTGTTAAGGCTCAGCTGCTAAATACAAGGCATGCAAGCTGTTTTGATCCAAAGAGAGTGCTGAGAGTGTACAAACAACAGCAACAAAAAGTGCACACAGCCTAAATACCTTTATAAAAATCTGTTCTTCAGTCCCTTGCCTGGAAAATGAATACGGCTTGTGTGAAAGTACTGTAAGGATATATCTTTGTCCTCAGAACAAACAGTGGAGTCTGGCATGGGAGAAAGCAGTGCTAGAGTTAACCCTTCACAGAGATGTCTGCCTCCTGTTTCCCTGCCAGACAGTCGATGCTTGTTGATCCACTTCTGCTGACACCCAGTTTTAATGATCCCTGGAGTGGCAGAAGAGTAAGGCGTATGGCTTGCAGTAACTTGTATTTTACCATAGAACTGAGAGACAGAGTAACTTTCTTGTTGCCTAGATGAAGCTTTGAACCCCGTTTTATGTGGCCTGAGCAAAAATATAGAATCGCCCATGCAATTCCAGCACAGTAAAACACCGTCTCAAGAGAGGTCAGCCCAGGAATGTGCCTGGAGGACCATCACAGCTGCCCCTGGAGAAGCCTCAATGGATAGTGAGCAGATGGCTCGGCTCTCCCAGCATCAGAAAGTCTCCTAAAACACCACATTACTGAGGCAGTCCGGTTCTGGCTAGCTAACTACATCTGAGATGCTCACAGGCATGGCTCTCTTTCAGCCCTTGCCTTTTGATAAGACAAAAAAGAATTTTAATCCTTACAAGAAATTTTAATAAAGGAAATATGTGAAAATGAGGACTGTAACATAGACACATGTTTGCTAATAATAGTCAAAGACTGGATTTGACGATGTAGGAGGGCTTTTCCAGCTTTACAGTCCCATTGCATTTGTAAAATTGCTTTCTCAAAAAAATCAGTGTGTGTTATGCAGACGCTATGCTAAATATGAATAATTAAAAATAGGAAATAATTAAAATCTGTCTAGGAACAGTTCTATATGTAATTTAAATCTCAGATGTGCAGAAAAGAAACGTGAATGTGGACATATTACAGTTTGGGATTGCGTATTAGATTTGCCTTGTTCAAGTAAGCCCAAATCTGAACTATAAGCACTATCCTGTATGCCACCAAGCACAGCAAATCTCAAAGCAATATTGAGTATGTGCATTCTTCTAGGGCTTAATGGACTTTCTCTTCAAAGAAGACGAAGTGTCTTTGAAATGGGAAGCGCAAGTACACTACAGCTCCTGGGAGAACTACTCTAGCTTTCCCTTTATGTAAAGGTCATTGCCAATTGCCAAGTTTACACATCCTGCATGTTTTGTGCCACCGATTTTGGTCCCTCGCTGATAAGTAAGAAAAGTTAATTTGGTCCTGTAGAGAGGAGGTGTATAGGTGAACGGTATAAACTTGCTCAGGTGCTTCCTCAGGGACAGTTTAGCCACACCTTTGGCTGCAGTGTATTTTAATCTATTTTGCGGTACATTTGTTTCTAAGCTATTCGTGACTTCAGTACAAAGAATGATAACTAATGTATTCAGTGAGGGATCATAGGGATGACACAGGAAAAGAAAGACTAGATGCAGGATCATCATTTCTGGGTCGACAGATGACCTGAAAGCACAGGCTGCTAAATTTGGGTGTAGTGACTCAAGAAATAAAATCACGTTTTGGCAGAAGAAGAAAATGAGCCTGATTTGTTTCTACAGTTCAAGCACAACAGTACCAGGTTTTGGATTAAAAAAGTTGGTGAGACATGAAATAAGGAGGAAAAGCAGACCAGTGTGTCATTGTAAAGAAAAAGGTTTTCAGGACTCTAGATTGTACGTGAAGAACAGACTTGTTCTCAGAAACTGTAGTCCTGCATACAGTATTTTTTTGGTAAGGAGAGCATCCAAGAAGTTGCTACAATGTCTGTATGCCAGAGTGCAGCAAATGAAATTTTAATCTCTTTTCTAGTATTGCTGTATGCTTTTCAGGATGCCCATATATTCTGTCTGGTGTTTTGTTTTGTTTTTTCCCTCCCTGCCTTGTGAACTCCATATATATTATACACAGAAAGATGTCTGAGTGAGATGGTATGTGAAAAGATGTAGTAAGAATTTACTTGTGCAATGATGTTTAAGTATAAAAGGCTATTTTACTGTAAAATGGATTAAAAAGGGGTTTGTTTTTTTATTATTATTAATATTAGGGGGTTTTGGTGTTTGTTGTTTTTTTTTTTTTTTTTTTTTTTTTTTTTAATTCTAGTGATAGTAGTTATCCTTCCTTCTAACAAGAATAAAATCCACTGGCTCCAGGCAGCCGATCACCCCTTTCTGAATTTATAAGCTCATCAGCTCTATTATGTTTGTTAGATGTAGCGTTGCTTTGGGATATAGCGTGCTGGGATATAGCTCCGTTATATTTGCCCTATAGGAGTAATCTCACTGGGGTAGCACATGCTTTTTCCCCCCTCCCTTATATTTCAGCTGTGGAGATCAAAAGGTTTACTGGAGTTCGTGTTGCTACTTGTTTTTCCTTAGCATCTCACAAACAGGGAAGCAGCATGGGAAGGGTCTTTGTGCCTTAAGGAGAACTGTGGTAGGCTGAGGGAGAAGTTGAGTTTATGTTGATGTGTGTAGCAAGAACAACTAGAACACAAGAAAAAGAGAGTAATTAGTTGTCTTTTCTCTATTTTCTAATTTTGTGCTGTTATGCAGATGTTCCTTCAGGTATATTCCCCTTTTCTCACAACTAAGAATCGTAGAATGACTTGTGTGCCTCTTTTCCTGAAGCAGCATCTATGTTTTTAGAGTTAACGGTCTGGAATAGCAGGTCAGGATTGTAAAAGAATGGGATTTTGAAAGAAAATTTGATTAAAACTGAATAGAAAAGTTATGAAGGAACAAGATTCATATTGATGCCTTTTATTTGTTGTATATTGAATTAAAAGCCAGGTCTTGGAAAGCTTTTACAGTAGTTTGAAAAAAATTGAGGAGAACCAAGTTTGTAACTTCTGCCAGTTTCTTTTATCAATGTTTGCTACTTAAAAGAAGTTATGGGTCAGCTGTAGAACAGAAAGGGATGCAGTGCATATAAAACTTTATTCCTTCAATATTTCTTCTGTTTGTCTTACAGTGCCAGCTGTTCAGATAGAGGTTTTGGGGGTTTTAATAACTATCTCTCAGGAGCAGTCTTTTCCATAGTTGTGGCTTTATAAATGGTGATAGCATCAACCTAAGATTATTGCATTTCTTGGCAGCCAAGTTGAAGATTCAGAAAGGCAAAAGTCTGAGCTTTTTAGGGATACACTGTGTGGAGTTAAGGACCCCAAATCTGTAAGGTCATCCTCTGCTTAGCAGAGTTAAATCACTAGTTAGGCAGGTAGCTTTCATCGTGTGGCTCAACCCTCCTGTACAGACTGATAAGGAGGAGCTGAGATTTAGTCTGTTCTTGAAAATTGACCCCTGCCAGCATGGTGTTTGAGAAATGTAAATAAAGCAATAATGGTTTTTAGGAGCATTCAGCATAACGTTCTCTCACCAGGTAGCTTCCTAAGGAAGGCTGTCTTTCCTCTCTTCCTTTTCTTGCCTTTCAAGGAGATGAAGTCCCCAGGCTTCACACTGTGAATCCCATTACACGCCCCATGTGCTGGAGAAGAAGGACTCAAGCCTTGCCCCGTGCACTGGTGTTCTTCCAAGCCCTACCCAGGGAGGGGACAAACATACCTGTGACAGAGTGGCACATCAGACCTAAAACATTTTTGCTGCTGTAATCCCTTGATCTGTGTGGGTCTTCCACAAACCTCTTTCCATCCCTTGACAGCAGCTCCCTGGCTGTCTCCTCTCCTACTGTGGGAGGAGGGGAGAGCAAGGTGCTTCGCACACCCCTGCCTTCTCCCCACACCAGCAAATGCAATGGTTCAGGTATGGTCTCAATTTTGAGATGTCGTTTAGAGAGGTTTGGTACCGTACAGGTTCAATAGGAGACAGCTTGCTTTGGTTTGGTGAGTTCTAGGTGCTGCCTTGAGACTTTCTTCCAGACAGATGTTTTATTGTAATATCAGCCTGCAAGAATAGATTTGTAGGTCCATCCCCTCATTACTCATTAGTATGGAAGTCATTTAGCTCAAGGAGGTCTTGCAGTATCAAATGCAGCAGCTTTCACACACCTTATGTTCGACTTGGAGGTACTACCTATTCAAGCATAAAAAGTCTATAAACCATCCACTTCTGTCCCTCATGGTGATGTAATGTAGCTCCCAGGACTGCATTCAGTATGCAGCACAAATCACATTAAACAACCAGATCTGTGTTCCTGATTTGCTTTGTTATAAGGCAATAATTAATTTTCCATTAATTTTCACAGATTATACATTCTTGAATAATAACAAGTGGTTAGAATCAAAACCTAAGCCGGAATTTACAGCAAATAGTAATAACAGCTTTTTGTCTTTCATAGTGTCATTGATCTTTTGAGTCAATACCATTCATAAAAATAAATATCTGGCAGATTTCATTTCACATACCTTCAAGCATCTACTGTAGATGTAGCTGTACACTTGGTTTTCTCACCTCTTGCCACATTGTTAGTGACAAGAAATGAGTATTAGGGAATGACTCATCTGAACTTCTTTAGGCAACCAATTAGGCTGTAATTTAGGGTGACGCAATCCACACAAAAAGAGCCTATTTCTTCCCCCCTGGCAGTCCTGGCAGCCCAAGCTGACACCCTTGAAAGTCGTTGCCTGCGTGAGAGAGGGACCTGAATATGTATGCCTGCTTGATGGATCATTTGCTTTACTGATAGCAATCGTTTAGCTTGTCTGATCGATGTTTTTGTCTGAGCAGGTAAAGATGAATAGATACCAACAAAACGCTAACGAGTTTAAAGTATACTTGCTTTATATGTCATTGTTTCTGTAGCAAGTATGAGACCAGGAGACATTTGCTGAGGATGTGTTATTTGTTAAAAATAAAACACCTAAAAAAAACCCCAAACCCCTGACGGATAACAGACTTTAAAATGTTTCATTCAGGAAAATACAGTAAAATACCCCTGGAGGTAAATATATATTTTTATTTTCTGAGGGTCCTGATAGTCTTCCAGGGAAGACTCTCTTCCTCAAAGAATGACAATATTATTTTTTCCAACCAAACTTCAAAACGTTTCCCTCAGGAAGACAAACTTGTTTCCACTTGTAAGAGCCCTGTTCAAGACCCATTATGTCAGAATACATTAACATATTGCTTTTCCATACATGGATGCTATAATTTCCTGCTCACACCCTTGCTTACTCGATTCCTTAGATGTGTAACCAGATATCTAGTTTGATAGTGATTAAGGACCCCTCATTGTTTTAATGTGATGCTTAAACCAACAGCAAATGGCAAAAAAGCAGTTCTTGAATTCCAAGCCTATTTGTCCCGCTCAGGCCTTAGGCTCCTACCCCATGAGACAAAATCGTTACCAGCCCACAGAACCTGGCATTGCAGCAGTGCTATTGCGTGTACAGGGCAGCCGCAGATGCGTTTCGGTGAGGCTTTTATTCCTAAATGCATTTGCTAGATGGGAATTTAGGTACCCTTGTAAATCAGAATACATGAAACAAGCGATGCTCTGACTTTTCCCATTGAGGAAAATTTGTGTGACAGCAGCGCTGGCCTGGTACCCGCTGCGGTGTCTTCAGGGAGACCGAATTGCACGGGCTCAAAGCCTTTTGCTCTGCACGCCCTGGCCATCAGATTTCAGGCTTTTGAAGCTCTCTGGGACTAAAACTGAAATCCTGTAGTCAGCAGAGTAGGAGCTTCCTTGCAGCTTTGCTCCTGCAGGCCTCTCCAGGCGAGAAAGGGATGTGTGGTTTGATTTATTCCACAGCAACCTGAAGCCAATGTTGCGATGGGTTTGGAGCATCCTTTTGCTATGATGCGGTGTTCTTTTGTGTATGGTGGCTGAGCCTGTGTATCAGAAAAGCTGGAACTCTTTAATGATTGAATTTAGCGTGCTGCTTTTCTAATAAGGCATAATTACGTCAATTCAACCAGAGAAAATTGGCATTTTCGGTGGTTTGTGCAAAGCAGAATAGCTTGAAAAAGCAGCATTGAATTCTGCACCTCAGAGGAAGGACAACAGGTTAGTTACGTTCTGTGGCTTGGCAGAGGTGTAGATGCAAGTTCTCCTAAGAAAAGAAGAAGGCTTGAACGGGTGTCTCTGCTGTTCTAAACCACCACATGAATGGCTAAGGACAAGAATGGCACTAGAAATTGTGTTTGAAAGAGGAGGAAATTCAAACCACTAATTTGGTACCAAAAGCAAGAAACCCCTGCAGCCGAGGTGCAAGGTGCTGGTTGAGCTCTGGAGAGGAAAATGGTTTAAAGATTTGAGGGAGGGAGGATTCCCTTCCAGAGCTGATGTTTGTACAATTCAGGTTCACACAGAATTAAAAAAGATTGTCCTTTGTTTTAGGAGCTGCAACACTGAAATAAACTACTAATATACCATGAATAAACTAAAATGAGCATGCAAGCCTATCAGTAGAACCCGTGTTTAAAACTGACTGAAGACAACAAAGAGAAAATGTACTCGGGCACCCAGATTACTTTCATTGGAGAAGTTTGCTAAGTGGTTGGGGAAATAATTAATATCAGTAGAGAGGAAAACAAAGAGAGAAGTGCTTGCAAGCCCCGATGGGCAAGCCCCAAATGGCAGTGTAGGGGTAAATCAGCAGCAAGGTGTTTGCCAATAATGTAATGCAAAGCTGCTATCTTACCGATCAAAGGTTGAAATTGTTGGCATTTGAAACGCCTTCATCATCAGTGTCCACTTGGGGAACCACTACATCAACAGCACGTGTCCTTGCCCGATTTTCAGTCTTTGGTGACCTGAGCTTGGCCACTGAGCTCCACTGTGACTGCTCTCTCTCTCCGGGCTGAATTTTAGCCTGTATACAGCTCAGTTATGAGATTCTGTGTAGTCTCTCCAACTTTATGAGGATCTTGCCTCAAAAATTCCTTGGGGAGAAAAAAAAAAACCACCACCACCACCCAAAAAAAAAAACAAACCACAAACCAAACAAAACTGTGCAGCTGAACATTCCTGTGTTGTCCCTCTGATGCGCTGGCGTTCGTCAGAATGTAGCGTCTTTTTTATTGCTTAGATTTGAACGTGTATTTTCTGACTGTCTTTTTCTTTTGTTTATTAAAAGATGGCTGTACCGGAAAAAGTTCATACATTTTTTTTTTTGTCAAAATATACAGACCTGGAGGAATTAATTTCTCCTGTCATATGGGAAAGCTGTCTGCTGCCACGTATCTCTGCTGTGCACTGGAATTCACCCTCGATTTCTAGCCCAGAGGATAAGGACAGTTGAAAGACTAGTCCCGTTCATTATATATCTTGCCACTATGCTTTTAAAAAATAAGTTGAAGTCTTGAAAGTAGGTGGAAGTAACAAGCACATTGATTTAATTTTAATGGGATTTGTGTCTCTAAGTTGCCTAGGCTATTTTGAAAACGCTCACAAGCGTGTTCTGTATTATTGCAGGTCTGGGAGGGAAACTGCGGGCAATGTTGGTTGCCTTCTCCAGGCGCCCAGCACCCCTTGCTGAAACAGCACCTGCTGCTTTCCAGTTTTCCACAAAACCTGCCGCGTTTGCAGCTTCACGCCTGTCGGGCATCACTGCTAGCACAGCTGCACCCGCGTGTTCTGCGTGCAATGGGAGATGCAGGGCCAGGCTTACTGTGCCCAGGGGGCAAAGTGCTTCTGCATGGGTCTGCGGGATCCTGCCTGCGTACGTACGTTAAGTCCTGTTGAAATCCCACAGCGGCTCCTGGAAAGCCTTCCCTTACCCCGAGGGGTGGCTGGATCGGGCCTGCACTGAGCAAACCTGGCCAGCTCCGCAGGTGTTCCCCTCCTACCCGCACCTGTCCACCCATTATAATATCAAGTGATCTAATAGCAGCAATTGTGTGGTTCTCTTTGCTTCACCCAAACATCTGCTGATCGTTTCTAGCACAGCATGGAAGGACATTATCTTGGTTTACAGCTTATCTTGTTCTAACAACATCAGAAGTGCCAGCCATCAATATGCTCCCTCTTGAGAGCAAACCCATTGCAGGTGTGTCAGCTGGCTACAATTATATTTACAGGCTCGTACTCACCTTGTGTCAGCTCATCATAACTGCAAATTTGTGTAGTTTTAAAATTATTTATTGCTATATGGATGAACCAGATGACCTAATCAGTCTGGGGTTTAATTCATATGAAGAATAGTAACTGATGTTAGTCAGAAAAGAAACATCTGAGGCTTTGAACAAATTTCCATTAAAATATGTTTTTCATATTATGACATTTATTTCATGAAACATTAACTCCATTTTCTGCAGACTATTTTAACATTTAGAGTTAAAGGGTTTTTTTCTCACTTTTGCATTACTAGCTAACTATAATAATGCAGAATGTACCGGAAAGTTTACAGAGAGCTGTTAAGTATGAAACAATGTTAGAGCTCAAAAATAGAAATGAAATAAAGTCCAAAGAGAAAACTGTCAATGAAAATTGGTAGAAATTGGATATGTATGTAAATTACAAAAACTAATCTACTGAGATTCATAGGGCAAATAACTCTAGCTACTATTACTTGGCACCAAATAGAAACATTTTATTGAAAGTGCCTGCTGCTAGAAAAAATGAACTGATGAACATAAATTGAACATAAATGTCTGCAGGCAAACTGGAGTGCCAAACTAAAAGGGAACAAGGGAAAAAAAAAAGTGGTGAGAGTCTGTATACACGTGTGTTTGTGCACACAGAGTGCTGCTGTAACATCTGCAAGTCTCAGATATAGATTTGATTGCCAACAATTCCCAACCTGGCAAATTTCTCTGGTGTAAAACCCTCAGCGGGGATGGAGCCAGCCCCGGGCGGTGAAGCCCCCTGAGATCAGGGTCCTACCACTGGTCAGGATGGGATGCCAGCTACAGTCAGAGATAAAAGGGATGGAAGCACGAAATCAGGCTCTGAATTTCATGCCCTTTTAATTCATTAATATATTAGGCTGTTATATAAGTTCTTACGTAAAGTCTTAGGCCAAAATCTGATATAGTTTTACTACATTAAAACTGGAATGACTCCATTATTTCTAGTGGTATAGGGGGAAACGTTTTTTTACCTTATCCCTCTCCCCCTCCTGTTCTTCGCTCAGAATCCCAGCTGTATTGCTAGGTGCTTCTTTGAATGAAATCCTTTCCCTAAGGACACCTGTTAATAAATGCCAGAAATACATAGTAAAATATGTATATACATAGGCACATGTAAGCAGCCCTCTTCCTCCCATGCACACAGATGGCATAAATCGTTCTCTGCAGTTTCCTAGAAACCATACTACAGATGTGGTATTTAAGAGTGAATGTGGCTAACGTTTATTAGACTTGAACTGTATTGTGGGTAATTGTCCAGTAATAACCTTTGGTAAATTATATGAAGCCTTTACTTTACTTAACAGGGAACGCAGGCTCCCCAAACTCTAATATTATCATCATTCAAGATAATGAGCAACACAAACCATTCTATTACCAATCTAAAAGCAATAAATGTCAAAGTAAAGAACTATGCAATATTCCGGCCTGGAAGAACAAAGGACAAAAGTAATGATAATGCCTTTTTATATTTGCAGTCTATTATATCATGCATAACAAATGACCCTGTAATTGTAGACAGTGTTATTTTAACAGGTTGTAAAGAGAAGATGGTGGGGGTGGAAGGGGAGGGGTTTGAATACTGCCCTGACAAATGCTATAGGGCTGGTAAATTGGAATACCTGATTTTTTTATATTAATTTTATCCTGGTGAGTAAGCTGGATTATTCTGGAGCCGTTTTGTTTATCACCCAGAGCTCTGCAACGTGACACCAAGATCCTTGTTTGCCACATTAATGGTTTTACTAATAACTTGGTGATAGCCTCAGTTCTCCTCTGAGAGAAGCATAAGCAAGGACAAAAATACATTTTAAAACAAAGGTTATTGATTTATGGGAATTTCTAATTTAGGCATTTATAGACCGTTCAGAGGTCACACAGCGTTTGAGTATTCATTCATTCATTATGAGCTTGAGGGTTGCAGTAAGCAGCGAGTGCTGTCTGCTGCTGCACATGTGGTGGTGTAGATTCAGGTACTCGTGGACTTGTAGAGTGGCTCGCTTTGAGCTATCTTGGTTTAATATTTTTATAAACAAAAGCAGAAGGTAGACAGCTACTTGGTCATCATTTCGAATTTGTTGGTTGGGGGTTTTTTGGTGTCATTTTTTAAAATTATTTTTAAGTTAGGGGTCAAGGACATTGCCTGAATCTCAGGAAGCCAATGCCTCAGCTACCTGTCCGTAAAAGCAGGCTAATTCTTTCTTTCTTGTACCTTACATTCGTTGCCTGTTTTGAGAAAAACATTTTGCTGTCTCTTAGTTTGTAAATGCTTCATGTCAACATTTGAAGATCTGTAAAGCAAGGCTTTTACTAAAACAAGTATTTAAATGGCACTATTTTCTATGTGGTTGAAAGAATTCATTCATGCAGCTTTGATGTTCTAAGGAGGCCATTAGCATAAGTGGCAATTTATACTTTAGATCTTCTTCATTAGCATGCACAGTCAAATTGTGTGCCTGGGTACCTAGGCCCAAAGTAAATCCACCCATCCTGCTCTCTGTCTAGATCTTTGCTTGTGGAAATAAGAGTAGGATTTAGCTGTAAGGGGAAAAGCTGATTTTTTTTTGTCCAGAAGTGAACCCTTTGCTGGTGTTATATTGCCTTATAACGCATGTGATTCTTTATTTTCCATAACGTGGCCATTTTATACCTTCTCTTGCCCAACACTAAAGATTCCATCAGATTCAGGACACTGTTGAGTCAAGCCCTATATGGTTTCATTAGGTGAAATTCTATTTATTACTTGCTTTGGTGCTTTATATTCAGCTAGTGTATAGATCATAAACAACAAATATTATATTAAATTGAACTAACTGTGTTTGCATTGTGTTAAGCTGGTTTAATAAGTTGCCTTTGGCATGTGTTTGCTGTTCATAAGGTCTCGTTACTCGACCACCTCAAAAATTAACCCAGACAAGTGTTTGTCAGAGGGAAAACAGGCCCTTAGAACTAAGCCGTACAATTTAGGCTTGCACTTGTACCGCCGCTTAACAGAAGCGACAGAAAAAAATAGCAAGCAGTTATTTTACATATCTCTTTCCTGCTCAGGGAAAACAAATGATTAAACTTCTCAATATTTGCATTTTCCCCATCAGCATACATCCCGAACCTGTCAAGCGAATGGCAGGGAGTGGAAATGCCTGTCGCATCCCTGCTTTTGGAAAAGATCAGAACCCAAGCTCCCTGATGGCAGAGCCATGCTGCAGTTTCCGTAGCAGATCTCAGGAAAAACGTTCCCCACGGGAGTTATTTATAGGAGTATTTTCAGGTAAGTTCTGGAATAACGAATACAGCTTGTGTTTTATTTTTCCTCCTTCTTCCCCATACCGAAATTATGCATTTATCTGTATGTTCATCTGTTTCTGTTTGTCTGTAATTTTATGTGGTAGCATCTGTGAGTGGTAGTTTTGTATAACAACATGTATATATAAGTTAACTTAGCAGTTGGGTGTAAGGACTGTGTTCAGTAAGCAGAGGAGTCTTGGATGGCTGTCACTAGTTACTATGAATTGACAGCTACATAGCTGATATGGGAAGAGGCATCTAGTTAAACAGTTTATCTCGGTGTCAAAATTATTGTCTTCTTTTCCTGAGCTACTACAGAAAAGAAATCTAGCTCCTTTTGGTCTGGGGAAAAAAAAATAAAATATCATCACGCATACAACAGAATTATCTTTTGGCTCGTTGATTCCCCATCCCAAATGAGATTTGCTTCCTCCTCAACTTGACTTTTTCCAGGCTCAGAAATATTTTGGGGAAGAACACGTGTGAATCTGTCCTCAGACAAAAGTGTAAATGTTAATGCTGCCACTGAGCTGGGAGTAAGATAGGTGACAATGTCCAAGATATTCAGGGGAAAATAATTAGAGAAAATGTTTTGGAATTGCTTATATATTGCTTTTTAATTTCCAATATATTGCTGAAACTGAGTAGGAGGGCACATGAATGTTCTAAGCATCAGTCTGAAGGCAGGACTGTAAGACTTCAAATGGTCCATCTGAGGTACAGGGAGAATCAGAAAGAAGTGGAAATCCCCAAAATCTTTCTCTGTGAAAAAGCCATACAAGGATAGGATATTGCTAATCCAGCTTTCAGCCTATTTGACACTGCACAAATGAGATTTGGCACATCAAGGGTAAAACTATAATGTAAGGCTTGGCAAAAATTAATTTACAAATATGATCTACCGTTCTTGAGCTACCTCTGCGAGGCTTAGGGGTTAGGCATTGCTGCTTCCAAGCCACCAAACAAATTAATAGTTACATTGTTGTAGCTCAGGAGAATTTTCCTTTTTTTCAGTCCTGTTCTGCCTAACAATGCTTACTCATTAAATCTTATTCTTGTTGTGCTGGGTTTCATTATGAGTAGGAAAGCTGTCACATCTGAAAAGGATATTCCCACTGCCCCAGCTGTGCTTGCAAACATCTGATAAATCGATTTGTCCCTCGCCTCGCCAGTCTCCCGCTATCTCGTCAGTTCCCCACGTTGATCATATGTTGGTCCCAATAGCTACATCTGACTAGCCATCCTGAAATGATTACAAGTTTATTTAGGCAGACATGAAGAAGTACTATTGGAATTCCTTATCACAGAGTCAAATCAATTGCTCCTGGTACTTCCCTTATCACAACATGGTGTGCAACCCATCACTAGAGAAAGTAACAACTTCTCTTAAGCTTGTTTCTGTAATTTACTCGCTTTTGAAAATCAATATGTAAGCATCTCTCAAACATATTTGTTTCATATATTAGACTACAGCTTTTACTGACTACACAAATAATTTTTGTCAAACCAAAGTACCACACCTTTAATTTTTACCGTTACCCAAAAGAGGATTTAGTTCTTTTGAATAACAGGACATCTCCTGTATATGAATATGCTATAGTTCATTTATGCCAAGAAAACTTCTTAAGCCTACTTTTTTCCTACCTGTACTTCTGCAAAGCATAAAAAACTTGGGTAGAGTCAGCAGCTATATACACTAAATTTTTGCATCTAATGCATAATTGTGATGAATAAAGCTTGAAGATGACAAATTCCAGTTAATTGACTGTGTCTCGTCCTGAACATTTCCAGTTATCTTCTAAGATTAATAAGATGATGTTGGGGGGAAGAAAAAATGTGTTTTCTTTCGTTTTTAGCAGTACTAAGCAATAGAACCATTTTTTTATTTAATATTTTTCCTCATTTTCATTGCTATAGGGAAACAGCTTTAGAGCTTCTTATCAAGCTTTAGGGTGAATGTTTTCCTAAAAAATGTTATTGTTAGAATTCAGTCCTGTATTAAGCGTTTGTAAGAGAATAAAGCAAGTACAGAAAAATTCTGATGGAACTCATATAAGCAGACAGTACTGTACACTTGGCTAGATAATATTTGAATAAAAGGATGCAGATAAAACAGATACTATTAAAACAGAGACTACTGCAACATTGCACACCAGCAGGAGCAGGTTCTACCTCTCCCTATTGCGTGTCCCAAGAAGCCTCAGGAAAAGCATGGGAAACAACAGTGAGGACAGTTATACAGTTACCCATGCATAATTTTTTGGCGTTGGGTGTTTAAGTTTTTTGTTTGTTTTTTTTTTAGTTTGTTTGGTTTTTTTTTTACTTTGTTTCCATAATAACTACAAACCCTTCAAGCTTAGAGGTACAGCTAACCAGGAAACTAAATCTTCACCACAGGGAGATTGTCACATTTTCAGGAGAAGTTATTCTAATCTAGAGTTCTTCTTCATCTACTTCTTCTCCCAAAATACCTTGTAAATGAAAATTCAGGATTGAAGACAGTTCAACACTTAGGTATGAAAAAGTTTTGCAATTATAGCAAAGCTATACACTTGTGCAATGTTTTGCACCATGTGCACCTGTAACAGCCATTGCAATAGATGAAGGGTTAATATTTCATCCTATATTGAAATAAACATACTGCTACACAATACTGAGTTTTCAAATAAGGGCACTTCTTTTTGATTAAAGACAGCCAACTTGTTCAATTCTTCAGGTCTGTCTCCTAAGCATAGGACCGAAGTAGGAGATGTAGATCTTCAGACTTGATTATTTTTAGTGATAATAACCTGTATATTCTTATTACAGAACATCTTAAAAGCCTGTGCGTCACTGTTTTGTGATGAAGACCATGAAGGCTTAATTGGGCTTACCTTTTTCATAGAAAAGCTAAAATACTACATAGTCTGTCCAACTAAATGTTCATTAATTATTTCATTACTAATATAATAATTAAATTTAAGGGACTTACTATTAAGTGCTAGTAAATTGTATTAGCAAAGGCTGGTGGAAAGAAGAGCCAGAAACATATTCCACACCTGTTTCTTTCATACAGCTGAAAACATTCTCCTTCCGTACAGCAACTGGTAGGTGAGGTTTGTGTCATTGCTTCCAGCAGGAGTTCCCCAGTTCCAGGCTTCACTGTGCATTTAGTGCCAGGCAAAATCTGGACAGGGTCTGAGGATTCAGCATTGCATAAAGGCTTCCTGGGGTCAGGTCATCCAGATGATCCTAAATGCAAAGTAAATACTTTCCTGTATTTTAGATTAGACCTCTTATTAGACTTTTTTTTTTTTTTCCCCTCCTTTCTTTTTCTTTTTTAATCTAGGAGGGATCCTGCTTTAGTACTTCACCCACATGAAGTGACTCTTAAAATCAGTCATGCTGCTCAGGGTGGTAGTCGTGATGCGGGCATTTCATGGTCTTGTTTTACTGAGGCTGGTCCATAATGTAATCACAAATACTACAGACTGGAGGAGTGTGCTGGCATGGTTGAGAAATTAGATGTACCTAAAGCAATCTAGGTGGGGGCTGGCCAGTACCCACACTGACCAAATCTAACATTTGTGAGCCCGGCAGGTGCTATATGTTCAGTGTTGCTTCATAAGCAATACAAGTTGAAAAGATTTTAAGAAAGCCTAGGCAAATGGCTTAAAGAGCTGTTCTGCCTCTCCAATTCTCATGCAACTGGCAATGCATTTTACACGTTAGTGGAGGATGCCTGAGGCTGTTAATACATCTTGGAGATGGAGAATTCATGTAAACAGGGAATTGCACAGAATGATATAACGCAGGGTCTTGTGGGACTTCCACACTTTCAAATAATCTCATCGCATTATACTTTGGGAGGAAGTGCTAATTAAAAGTATAAAAGAGCGTCTGTGGTATTGGTGAAGTTGTTATCCAAAGTTATATTGCTGCATCTGTTATGCACTGCAATTAGTCATGGTTTAATGAGAAAATAAGATATCTGAGGTATGCTCTTCTAAAGTTACAACCCTATCCCTGCGCTCCCTCCCCCCACCCAAGGAAAGCAGTCACAGCGCACCTGTAATGCATGAGGGGGAAAAGTATTTATAATTTCAGCAGGTGTATAACCTGCATGAGTACTCAGCTGTTGTAGTTTCGCTTTGATCCAGACACATCACTGAACTGCTTTGCAAGCTTTTAAAACTGGCAGCAACAATAGAGTTTTTGGTGTGGAACTGAGGAAGATGGGATCAGATGTTATATATAGAAGTTCTTTTTATGGCCCACATTAACATGTCTCTTCATATGACATACTGTCATAGGTACTTATCCTACTGGGATATTTTTTTTTCCAGTAAAATTGAAGAAAAAACATGAAAGGTGCATCTTGTGAACACAATATTGTAATAATTGAACCTGTTGCGATGAAAAGTTAAATCACTGAAAATTTTTTAGATTAAAAAAAAAATTTCTCCTTTATAATGGCCTTTTCTTTCCTACAATGTTTTATATGCCCATGACTTTAGCCTATCTGTTTTATTACATGCTAACAGCGCTAATAGCTATTATTACTCTGGCTTCACAGTGTAGGTTGTCGGGTTTTCGTGTTCTCCCTTTGGTATACGTAGGTTTTAAATAAGTTAAAAAAAAATGTGAAGATAATTATCATAACTACAGTGACAAATGTAGTCAGGCTTCATCCAGACTAAGACCTCATGTGTAACATTTCACACCACTGCAGTCTGCAGTTCAGAGCCACGATTAGACATTAGATCGATAAAGGACTCCTGGCCATAAGCAGGATGCAGGAGTTCTTGCTGTTTCACTGTTACCAAAAATTGTTACAAAAAGTTATTAAAAAAACAATTAGTATCATTAGTGGTAAAATAATGTTAATATTAGGAAAAAGTAGAAAGAAATACGGAGTATTTTTCTATGTTGGTTCTGTGATGTGTGGCCCATTTTGGAATTTAAACTATAACTTACAGTGGTGCGATGATTCTTAGTAGCATCCGAAATCAACACTCTCCACTATTCTACCCACAGCAGTAGAAAGGGGGAGAAAAGCAACAGCG
Source organism: Microhierax caerulescens (assembly GCA_035590215.1). Lineage (NCBI taxonomy): Eukaryota > Metazoa > Chordata > Aves > Falconiformes > Falconidae > Microhierax > Microhierax caerulescens. The sequence goes on along the minus strand of JAVJGJ010000014.1, from coordinate 115,552,377 downwards.
GTACAGGATTTTCTTGAGAGCTGTTTCACAGTATTGAAATATAAAAGGACTGCAAATTTTGATAAAAGAAAAAACTAATTAAGCCCTGTAATTTATAATGTTCTGTGTTAGCAATGCTGGGTTTTAATTTATTTTAATTGTTTAGTTACTCCATACTTACTGTGAGTTTGACATTTCTTGGTGCTTATATTTGCTTGTTGGATCCCCTCTTTCTGTATGATCCTCTTTCCTTTGTGAAATATTTTCTCTCCTGGGTAGAGAGACAGGCAGTTCTGTCATGGAGGGGGACCCAGGACCAGGGAAAAGAGGTGACCTCCCCAGAAAGTGTCTGAATTTTCTGTATTCCAGTACCTTTTATTGCTAGACCATCTTCCAGTTCCGTGTGTATAAAATACACGGTAGAACTAAATAGATAGATGAGGAAGTTCTATTTTGGTGTTATTAATGTAGAGTTTAGTGCTAAATACACCAGATAGCGTTTTCTTTGTCAGCTGCTACCGGAGGTTTATGGGATGCTGTTTGTGAATAGTGTTTCAGAACACTATACTCATAATTAGAGCTGGGTGAATTCTTCATCCCAAACAATACTAACTATATGAATTTATGCTCCCCATTTCCTACAAAAGCACCAGTTTTTATTACTCTTATTGAACAGGACAGTGTGCTGCTTGCTTAGGGCTTTCTATTGCTAGCTTACAAGAGGCACCTATAAATTTTGTATCCAGAGTCTTTTGTTTTCCCTCAGAGATGATGGGGGATGTCGTTCCCTCAGGAGCAGCACTGAGGATGAGTCCTGATGCTCTGCCTGGTAACATGAGGTGCTTGGCTGAAGCAAAGGAGAGGTGGCTGAAGGTGTGACCTTTCCCTACGGGGAAATATCTTCTGTCAGAATAGTTCACAACCCATCAATTTGTCATCCATATGCTTTGGTGATTCACTGGTGCTATTTTGATCTGGGCCAATGCATCTTCATGAATATTATTCATTGTGATCTTAGCACCTCCTTTTGAGGTAAGCAAAGCTTTTTTTGGCTTTGGCTTCCAGAGTGTTTGTAAACTGACCTGACTTGCGCTGGAGATGTTAATGTGGCCTGGCAGCTTGCCTGCTGAGTCCCACGGGGTGGGTAACTGCCTTTCTGTGGATCATCTGCCTTGTGCATGTCGTTGGGCACTGGGCTATGGCATACATCGTGCTTTGCCCCCGGTGGGCAGCTCCATCCCACCTAGTTGCTTGCTGCCCCTCAGGTGGGATGAGGGAGAGAAGCAGAACGATGAAACTGAGAAAAATCACGAGCTCAGATCAAGACAGTTTAATAAGTAAAGCAAAAGTTGGGTACACAGGCAAAGCAAAATAAGGAATGAATTCCCTGCTTCCCATGGGCAGGCAGGTGTCCAGCCATCCCCAGGACAGCAGGGCTCCAGCACGCCTATCGGTGATTTGAGTTGGCAAATGCCATAACCCTGAATGTCCTCCTTCTCTCTTTCTTCCACAAGCATTTATTGCTGAGCATGATGCTGTATGGTCTGGGATACCCCTTGGGCCAGCTGGGGTCAGCTGTCCCGGCTGTGCCCCCTCCCAGCCCCTCGTGCCCCCCAGCCCGCTGGCTG
>JAVJGJ010000014.1:115517581-115536384 GCA_035590215.1 Microhierax caerulescens | reverse complement strand
GCCCGGGGGGGCAGATTGCGGACCCGGGGGGGCTGGAGCCAGCCCGCAGGCCGTAGTTTGAGGACCCCTGGTTTAGATCCTTCTTTTACGCCCCTGGTTTCATACATGTCTGCGTGATGTAGTTAGACTATGGAGGCGAGTTCAAGACCATAAATCCCTCCTTCACGGCACTGCAGCCTTGTGTGCGCCCATAATGTGCTGAAAGTCTTGAAGTCTCGTGAGAGGCAGCTGCATCTCTGTGCAACGTTTTGCAAAGTATGAATTCCAACATCTGAACTTGCTTAACGCAGTTCAGCTATCTGAACAGAAATCTGAGAAGGATGAGAATATTGCATTATTGTTCAGATTAATTTCACTGACTTTAGCATCTGAAAATGTTCTGCATCTAACCTGAGCTAATTGTCTGGGCTGTTTCTATAGCTGTGGGAAATGACAGTGAAGGTACTTCTCATTCTTTTTCAGTTTTCGCCAGGCAGACCCCTCCTCATCCACCCTGGATAAGTCTTTTGCAGAAAAATATTAATGGGGAGGAACTAGGACACAACTGCGTGCAGGGTGGTAGGAGAAAGCGGAGCAAATGTTTTATGGTAGTGTCCTTTCACTGGTTCTCTTTGAACGTCGTTATGCCGAAGAGGAGCTTTTCATCAGCATAATGTTATAAACAGCCCAGGTCCCTTGAACTGGCAGACTTGCTCCCAGCCTCAGTCAGAGGAAGGATTTGGGTTTCTGTGTGTGCAGACCCCAAAGTTTTTGCTTCCCTTGCAGAAACTAGAGCCCTGAGCACTTCTCTGTCATCTCTAATATACTCCTGCCAAAAGTGAAGCTTGCAGAATCATTCCAAAATGCAGCTTAGAACAGGAGTTCACCACCCAAAAGGGAATTTCACAATGATGATACAGATAGCAACCTGCGTTCTTTTCACAGGTGAAATAGCACCGTACAAAGGAAGCTAGGAGATTTTGAGTAAATGAGCCCGGGAAATTTCTGACTCCTAATTCATGCAGAGCTGACCTTTTAAGACCACAGGACATGGAGCTACCCAGTGTTTAAGAGTTTTTACCAGCTTCTTGTCATTTCAAGGGACTGCATAAAACAAGGTTGATCAATACCATTGTATTTTATATGAGAATACACAATGAGAAGCTCAGTGAATTTAAGATAGGTTATTTCTTTGTAAAAATAAATTGCTGATATATAAAATATGAGAAACAGTAAGTATCTTTAAAAAGAATAAAAAAAGAAAAAACCAGCAGTACAGAAGTATTTAGGATCTTAGCTTCTCAGATACTAGAGAATTAAGGAACAAGTGAAACATTAAGAGCTCTAGAATTCATGGGTCATTCTTTTTTTACTTGATAGGATCCTTATGAAGAGAAGAATACCAAAGAAGTATGTAAGTGCAGCATTCAGTATTCTGTACGCAATACTGTAACGGCTGTAATTTCTATGACAGAAATGAATCAAAAGACTTTGTGGGAACTGCAAAGAATAGGGGAAAAGCCATTCAGGATGGAGGAATTAGGCAGAATTGTAATGCACTTGATATCACAAATTGTTAAAACTTTATAATCAAACTCATTATCTTTTGCTGTGCAGCAAAACTTCACAAAGCACAACATAGATTTTGTGTCTGGTAGGGATTTCACCTACTCAAACAGGGGGGAGAGAAATGGGGACTTCTTCCACATGCGTACAGGATCCTTTCACCAAATAAAAGGAAGATACCTACAGTCAAGGTTTGAAAATAGGAAACAAGTTAGGTAAAGTTTGGGTTATTACTATATGTTTTCTATTGTGATTTGATCATCTATTGTCTTGATACTGTTAAGTGAAAGCAAGAGAGTCATTGATTCAAGTACTTGTGGTTTAAACTATCAAAACAGACATAAAGGAAAAACTAATTATCTCTTTTCTTATTTACAAAGCAGGGTTTTGCCAAATAGATGTGATGGTGCTATGTAAAATTTGGAAATTCTTAGTCACGTATTGATCTAAGACTAGAATTCCTTTGAGATGCATTCATAAAGAAAAATACCATTCCACTTCTAGTGTGTCTAGCCTATACAGCTGAAGTCAGTCTTTTAGGTATGATTTTATTTGTATTGGGACCATAGTTGTATGTGGTGTGCCTGTTTCATCTTTGTAAATGACACAAAGTGTGTAGCAATCAGTCTTCTGAACTGAGGGTGAGAATATAACCTTATCAGATACATCAGGATACCATACTATAGAGAAGAAATAGATCAGGGGATACATGGGTGACACATAACAGAACTGTAGTTACTGTACACATACATAACTCCTGTTATTTTGTATGATGCTCATATAGATGTATTTTAGTGGGCCTGACAGTAGTTCTTGAGTTTAGTATTTAGTACCTAATTAACTAAAGGCTGACGTACAGCTCTGTTAAAAGCATCGTTCAGCTTTGATGTCTCTACAATGAAAGGCTGTTTGGTAAAATATGTATTGATTTCCTTGGGGCAAACATGCAATTGTCTGAAGTGATAATTCTTTATGAGGAAGCTACCAGGAAACTGCTTCATTCCTTTCTGAGGTGTAGGTTCAATACCATCCATCTTATAGCAGGGCTTGGAACAGCCAAGACTTGACGTTGTAATGCATTGACCCTTCATTCCCTCAGCGATTGCTGCAAACAGATTGCAGGAGGTCTGATAGGTTTAGCTTGTTGCAGGTTAAAGATCAATGTTCAATGAACATACAAGGCAGGCAGAGTAGCTTCTCCTTTATTCCTGTTAATTTTCAAAAAGGCTTGTCTGTAGGTGAATTGTTTGGCTTATGTGCAAATCTATAGCAAGCTGGAGCAGAATTCCAGATACAGTTAAGAGACACTTTGATAATATGAAGGTCTATCACAAGGGCAATTTCCAGTCTTTTTCATTGTGAGATGAAAAGAACTCTGCATAAACTAATAGCAAACCACTTTCTACAGGGCTTAATGAGGGATGGATGAGTTGAAAAGGGGTATTTTTGAGGAAATTAGGTTCTTAAGAATGACAGAGGGAAGAGAAGACTGCTAAGGCAAACATAACGAGTGGAGAACTCATTTCATAGGTTGGTGTTTGGTTTGTATGGGTTGGTTGTTTTTTTTTTGGTTGGGGTTTTTTGTTTGGTTGGTTTGGTTTTTTTTTTATGTAATCACTCCCCAAATTTGTTTCGTTCAGTTCTGTCAGCAAGCGTTACTGGTGCTATCTGCCACTTTTCCCACTGCCAGTAATCTCCCCAGATCCCACGGGGGTGCATGTGTCTCAGGTTTGTGTATAACTGCTATGTTCTGCAGTTCTTGTTTTCTAGTGTGTTGTACAATCACCCCACAATACAGCTAGGAATTGCACACTTAATCTACAAAAAGACTAAAAAAATCACAGCTCTGATGAGAGAAACTATCACTTGTGTGTGAAATATATGACTTGAATTCTCCCTACTATCTGCAGCTATGATTCATCTTTCCATCTTATAGGTTTTCTTTTTTTTTTTCTCATACACAATAACAATCTTGCTCATTTTCAGCCCTCTAGAAAGTTAAATCTTTACCTGCATTTTTCTTATAAAACAATAGCTCTAGTTCCTGCACGTGTCTCCTTTTTGCCTCTAATATAATATTTCTTACATTATTTTCTCATAAACCCTTTTGGATGTACCTTAATCAGCTTTTGTTTCTAGCTCAGTTTTAGAACCAATCCAGTATTTGTAGCTCTCATGAAGCAAAGCACATATTTCCCCTTAAACACTCTAAAAATGCATTCTACTGATTCTCAAAAGTAGGAAATTAAGTCGTGTTTTTCTGCAGGTTTTTTTCAGATGTATATTGAGCAGAATTTTGTTCTCCAAGGGTAAATTATAGCCCTGAGTTTGGGGTGATTTTACTTTACACAATTATGCCTTATTTCTAGCTATCTGATTAAGTACACTGTACATGTAATTGCAAATTTAGAGGGGTTGGTTGTTTTGTTTTTTTTTTAACAGTTGCTTTTAATGACTGGTAAGAAAAGAAATGTATCGGCCTTATGGTCAGTTTGGGAAAAGAGAAGAGCTACATTTTCTAACTATCATAGTGATGAGAGTTTGGTGATAGACAGTACAGTTAGCCAGAAGCAAGAATATTATTACCAGGAGAGACTGAGAGAGAAAGGTACAAATAACAAGAGAGATGCTGGGATCTCCAGTAAATTATTCAGCTTGCCTCCAGGCCCTGAAACAAACCTGGTGTCAATTCACAGGCGCCACCCTGAAGTCAGTGAAACAAGTTTTGATCTATAATCATCGTGATTATTTGAGAAACACAGAGCAGTAATGCTATATCAGCTGCCTTTCAGTCCACCAGTTTCCAGCTTGCTTATTTACACCAAACAGAATTTAGTCCTCCAAGGGTATCTCATAGCCTCATAGTGCTGGTGGCTTTAGGTTACAAAGATTTTCTTTCTAGCTACCTTCTGTGATGTCTGTTGTATTTAATTATGGAGCTGATTTTGTGGAAGATTCTGCGCATCTCAATGCACTCGTGGTGTATCATCTGTCTGCCTGAACATCTCACAAATTTAAGTCACCAACTTCAGTTTATCTAGGTTTAAGTGTGCTACTGCGCCAAGAATTAGTTTGGTAATTAGCTGACATTGTTCATTAAAAAAAAAAAAAAGTGTTTATTTTAATAAATTCAGAAACTACTAACACTGGGTGAAAGGACCAGGAAAACTACTTTTATGGAAGCAATCTGTTACATGAATTTCTTTGTTGCAATCCAGCGCGGTTCAAAATTGGAAGCTGGTTTTGCACTCCATCCCAACACCTTTCTCAGCCTCAATCTCTTCCCCTCCTCTTGAGGCATGGTCTCCTGGTGCTGATACTGTCTCTCTAGGTCAAGTAGCTTGCTTTACAGCATCTGAAGTAACACAGAGAAAAAGATGAAGTATTGCACTAGTTGGGTGTGCTGCAACGTGGTGATTTACACCTTCTTCTTCAAAGTGTTCCTCATATGCCAAAATCAGAGAGAGACTGGTTGAATTACTGGCATCTAGTGAATTAATATCTGCAGGGTAGCAGATGGCTGTTCAAGCCACTCCATGTTCGTGCTTTAGACAGCTGTAAATGCACACGGCTGTGCTCGTCATCTATTGTAGATTGGCCTTCCTACATACTACAGAGCAATATTAATGTGTAACAAAATTATTGTACCCTGAGAAGGGTCAGTTTTACTCTTGGTGTACCTCTTCAGTGCTTCATTGAAAATGAATCTGTTCTGGTAGAACAGTTTTTAATATAGAACCCACAGCAGATGCCGCCTTCTCCAAGACATTTCTCTTTGCTGGTGAACTTATAAATCCAAATCAAATCCGTTTAATCAGTGCACGAGATGTGTAGGGTAGTCTTTATGACCTGAGCGCAAAACTTTGAAATAACTTTTTTTGAAGGCAGAGCAGCTCCCGCACTGCTTTTCTGTCAAATACCTATGTATGAAACGTATAAAGAGGTTGTGCTGTATTCGGTCTGACCGATTAATATGTGCCACTGGTGCACACACATCTTGTGCCAGAGTGTCACATAGGTGCATCTGTTGATGAACAGCTTTACTCAGCGGCACAGCGGAAAGTGCTGTTGCTTTACCAACCCAGCACAAAATTATTTGGGTTGATTTTTTTCTTTACCAGATACCTTTCCTTACACTTTAACAGGTAAAATAATATTTCTAGGCTTATAACACTTCATTTACTGGCAGATACTACCTTATTTTTGAAAAAGCTTCAAAACAAGGTCAGTATTGTTACATACCTGCAACAGATTTCTTCCCTGTTCTTTTCCCCTGGCAGTGAGAATTTTTGCACACAGTTCTGGCCAGCAGCAGCCTGGGCTATGGAAGTGAAGCCTTCCATGAAAAACTACAAAAATCTTTGTGCTGCAGCATGAAGCTAACTGAAGTCTGTATTATTTTCAAAAGACATTCTCGAAACTAAGCTTTTCAGCTCATCTGGATGCCATTTTTCTCCTGTCAGCCCCTGTGGAATGGAAACTACGGAGTCTGACAAAGCCAGAGATTTGCTGGTTGACAGGTGCTAACTTCAGTTCAACTTCTAATTTCATTTTCTTTTGCTCACGTCATCTCCCTAGTCTGCCTCTCTGTGACTTCAGCTTGAGATATTTTTTCAGTCCTTGGTTTTCCTCCTTTTCTACCCAGTCAGACAGAATGAAAGTGGAGCTTTGATTGTCTGTTCTTTCTTTACTTATTGCCTATCTTAAAAGATCAAGACCAAGTGGCCATCTCCAAAACAAGTGTGAATCTGACTTGATAGTATTGTGAGACCTTAAAAATAGAAGCTTTGTTTTGACCTGTCCTACGATTTTTCTTAAAGCTCCTATCTCAACATGATCATATGCTCAACCGATGGAAAACTGGGCCTTCAGGGCCAAGTTTAACTGCTCAATACAAGCCTTCACTGACTGTCTCCTCATTGGACTTTCCCCTCTCTTGTTCCACTTGCAGATGCCTCTCAGACCCAGATTTTCCACATCTACCTCAGTTGCTCTCGGTTCCCCCTAAACATCACCCTGCTTGTGCAGACCTTGTCTGCATTGCAGCACCTCTGTCACTACAGTTTAGCAACAGCCTGTAGTGTGGAGGCAACATGGTGAAAGGGAAAAGATTTAACTGGTGTTCATATGTCTTCTTACAGAACAATAAAAGTTAACTCAGTAGAGATTCTTGGTGGAGAAGCCTGACTCGGCTTTTATTGACAAAGCAATGTTCATTAAAGGACTAATTTCTTCGGTGAAATTTTGTTGTGTGTTTCTGGTCTCAGAGCTTCAGGCCTGACTGATCTTCCCATCTCCTGCATGTGCTTCCTTTTCCTTTCCCATTTTTTTTTCTTCCGCTGTCCCTTGCTGTTCCCCAGAAGTGTCGGGAGCATTTAGAAACCAACCTCTTACACTATGAATGCCCTTCTTCTTTTTTTCCTTCTCCTGTCTCTCCTTATCCCCATATTCATTTTTCCATGTCTTTCTGTCATCTTTGCCCAGTCCTGTGCTATGGCCTCCCTTTCCTACCTATGGCCTTCTTTTTTTCCCAGTCTTATCCCAAAACGTCTTGATGGGAAAATTTCTTCCTCCTCCTTCTAAGCTGCTTCCCAGCACGCCCTCATTTGGGCCACATTTCATACTGGGCCTCAAGGGATTTGTGTTGGTTGGGGCTCTGTATACTTCTGGGCACGCTAACAGATTGTGGCCTTCTTTACAAGTGGCAGCTTTGCTTCTATTTTCATCTTTGGCAAAGTAGCTTTAATGATTTTGAGGCTTCCAGTAATATCAGAGATGGCTGCTTTTCAACCTCTTGCAGTGCTGGCTAGCTTAACTATTTTTTTTTTTTCCTCCCGCCCCCCACCCCCCACCCCCCCATTCCTTTTGCTAGCATTCTGCTGTTTTTATTCCTCTTACTTTTTTACCATTTCTTCTTTCCTCTTTAATCTGCCCACTGGAGCATTATGTAATCGTAACTGAAAAGATAAAGCATCCAAACTACAGAAGTGTGGATATTGTTCTGAAAAGAAAATCATCAAAGGCTTATGAAACATGCAGATCTCCCCATTTCATTTTTTTTTTTTTTTTCACTTGCCGCCTTTGTTATTTCAATAGCTTTTTCTTACCAACAGGTAACAACTAACTATTCTGAAAAACAGGGGGGAAAAAAGGAAATAATTTGCTTGAAAATGTGTTTGTGTGTGCGTGCACAAATCTAGTTGATAAACTTTGGCAATAATTTCTGTAATTACAAAGGTGCATTTTACGAAAGAAAAATCGTTACCTGTAAGCTTGATAATATGTTCCTGCAGCCATACAAAGCTCTAAAAGAGAGAAGATAGTATTCTAACATTTTTAAAAATTTACCCTGACATTAAATTGCTTTATTTCTTGCAGAAGGCTAAGGCAGATTAGAGAGAGAAATCGAGAATGGAGTAAGGAATCCTCTCTAGACATTAAAAGGCAAGGGCACATTGTGTATTGCAAGGACTTACTTTGTGATTACAGAGTATAATTTTTTACTAGGGTTGTTTCTGACTTTTTCTTCTCATGTAAGTGCTTTTAGTTGGATTAGTAAACCAATGTTCTGATCCCATCTGCTGTTTTTATCTATTGCCTGCGTTCCACTGATAGTTAAAACATCCCTCTGAGAGAAATATGCCAAATTATATGTAATCTTTTGAATGTGGCAGCCTGTATTTGGCTGCTAGCCAAAGACGTGCTTATAAATCTCACCAGTAGTTGAAACACCTTGATGATATTTTTTCTTATTTTGCTTTATTTGTTTAAGTATTTCAAATACAGTTCAGCTCAATGCATCTTTGAAGAAACATTAAGACTTTTCTTTTTGGGAAAAGTACTCCTTTTGGGAACACAGAGTTTCTAAATCTTTAGTCTTTAAGCTCAGCAGATTTCTCTGTTTCACATAGTTAAATGTCTGTGAGGAGCTTCCCAGACTTTTGAAAATAAAGTTAGCAGAATGTGTGTTTGCAGGACTGATTCATCCTTACATTTTCTTGTACTGAAGAGCTGTCAAGTGATTTTTTCATAAATAGTAGAATAATGGTACAACTTTATAGAAATATTATTACATGTAACATATAGAATAATATTGATGGTGACTGTAGTAAGCAAATACACTTTTCTTGGGTTTTTTAATGTCATGTTGGTTGATTTCAAAGTAAAATTAAAGTTCATGGTTAACCAGCATCTAAAATCCTAAAGTATACCACTGGTTCATCTCTCCAGTGGTGGTCTTTGCTGTCCAGTTGCCAGGAAGAGATATTTTACAAAAACCTGTAGTACTCCATTGGTGGGGAATCTTACGCTAACCTGCATAGTGGGAAGTTTCTTATACATGGTAGAATTGCAAGAGCCTCGTGTGCTAAGGCACGCAGCTTGAAAAGATTTAGAACCATGCCCACCATGATCCACTCCATCTGTGGAAACAGAGCAGGCATGATCATGTAGAAGGGTACAGGAAGGTGTTTTCTTGGACGTACCAGGCTGGTGTGAATGTACCTTATGAAGTTCTCTCCCTTTTCTGTTTCCCCTAAAACATCCTGAGGTAGGGCAGGACATCCATGTCCTGAAATGCAAAGGCAAGCCCAGACTCTCCAGTGGCCTATCCACTGGGCTACGAGGTGCTGCTGTGTGTCCAGAGAAGGACAACGAAGCTGGTGGAGGGTCTGGAGCACAAGTCTCCTGAGGAGCAGCTGAGGGAACTGGGGGTGTTGAGCCTGGAGAGGAGGAGCTGCCTGACAGGAGGCTGTAGGCAGGTGGGGGTCGGTCTCTTCTTCCAGGAAACAAGTGACAGGACAAGAGGGAAACAGCCTCAAGGCTCCAGAGGAGGTTCAGACTGGATATTAGGAAAAAAGTCTTCACTGAAAGGGTGGTGAAGCAGTGGAACAGGCTGCTCAGGAAGGTGGTGGAATCACCACCCCTGAAGGTGTTTAAAAACTGCATAGATGTGGTGCTCAGGGGCATGGCTTAGTGGTGGGCTTGGCAGTGTTGGGCTACCGGTTGGGCTTGATGATCTCAAAGGTCTTGTCCAACTGAATGATGCTATGATCTCATCTCTCTTAGAATTTGACCCACAAAACCTTTGCTTCAGTGTTCTTTGTATTGTGTCTGTAGTTCTCCTATAGCCAAAGAATAAAAATGCCCTGAGACCACGAGCACCATGTTTCTATCCAAGCATCATACCTTAAAGTGTGTCCACTTTCCTTTGTATGCACCTTTGTTTATTGTAGCAGATGGCCATTATTAGACTATTTGCGTGTACTTATTTTTCACTCATCATACCAATTTAAAAGCTTATTTTTCTGTCAATCTCACAAAATTGAATTTTAATTTTAGTAGAGAATAATAAAGCCAACTTGTACTATTTATTGTAACAGTTTATCACAGACTATGTATTTTTCAGCTGGGTCTCAGCCACCTTTTAGTTCACCTAAAGTGCTTCTTTCCTGTTAAAAACTTCTGGTTTGTGATGAAGTTGCATGTTAACCTAAACTTTCATAAAAGCACATTTTGCTTCTTAAACTTCTTTCTATGGAACTGTAAGGCAATGCAAGGGAGGGCTTTACAGAGATACCCAAGATACTCCTCCTCCTTAAGTCATTGACTTTTCTCCTCTTTTCTAAAGTTTTTTCAATTGGACTGTTTACTATTTTTTCAAATGCAGGCTGTCTGCTCAATTTATATGCAGGAGAATAAAATATTATCCTGTTTTATGGAGCATATATTGTCATCTATTTATATATCATCATAGGATTCAGTAGTCTTCTGTATGGCAGACAGGCTTGTAAACAAATATTAAGTGTAATCTTCAGGATTTTTATCCTATCCAAAGTCAGACATGTATTTGCTTAGGGGTTAAAAAATTGTGGTGAAATTTTGCTGTTTGGAAAATTCCAGTCCCACGAACAACTTGAGCACTGTAGTTTGCAGTTCAGTACTTGACAACACTAAAAGTTTTCCTATAAGTAGAACTCTGCTAGACTGTCTACACAACTTCTCTGTCATGTGTTTTAAACATTCAAACTTGTGCTATAAGTACTTGGTTTTAAGAGAAAGGTCAGCAATAATTAAGCAGTCTTAAAATGTAATATTAAATAGAGAACATATGAATAGTGAATGCACCCTTTAGACTGAAATTTCTTTTGGGTGTATTACTACTTAACAACTAGTAACCTGTGCAATATGAAGCACAACTCTTATGTTTCCCCTTAAGATTAATTAGCTTTGTAGCATATTAATCAAACAGGTTGGGGAGCAAAATCAGAATGTATATTCCTGTGTGGTTCTCAGACATCTCATTTGTTTAATGGAGCCATTTGGATAATTAAGATCAGTACAGGTAATTTAGCTAAAGTGCAATCTACAGGAAAGATTACCTAGCAATTTACTTGTGTTTATCTCTGGGTTTTGTCTTGTTTTTCCCCCTAGTTATTTATACACATAGCTCAGTAGTTTGAAAAGCTTCTTTTCTGTAGCCAAGGAGATATCCCTTTGTATTGATAAAACTATTGTAGATCATTTGCATCCAAGAAAGCCTCCCAAAGTAACTAATCCAGAGGAGATCCTATGCAACAATCCTGAAAAACTTCCTTGTTTGGCGTCCCTTTCATCCAAAAAACCAGAATTCTTGTCAGTGTTAGGCTGTACTTCAGTGAGATTCTACCCTCCCCTACAATTTTTTTTTTTTTTTTTTTTTCTGTAAGAGGAGAGGTTTCAGACCAACACGTGGTTGTGCTGCTGCCATCATTAACAAGAATGGAAGAAAGTGGTGTTGATGGACTATTTGGAGCTGCACCCACACATGTAGCGAGGAAGGGCTGCAGATGAAATGTCAAGCACCCAGCTGGAATATGACAGGCAATGCAACCCTTCATACATGGCTTAGCTCTGACGGGCTCGAGAACAATTGTTCTTTGATTTGTTTTCTGTATATATACATGTATTTCTGTTGGGTGAATTTTTAATTGCTTGCCACCTTAAACATCGAACGCAAACACTTGGTCTGGCTAGCATTCACAGGGTTTCCCTATAATCAGAGGAGAGATACCAGCTCCTTTAGGTGGCTACTCCAGCTGTAGATCCTCCTTTGATGACCCAAACTTTTCCCCAGAAAAGCATTGGTTTTCTTCCTAGAGGGGATATAGGCTAGCCCGCCATTCGATTTACATGTTACATAGCCTGTGACGTGACTATCTCCCTTTGCATCTCATGCCTTCATTGTGAAGGAGAAGCCATCTACCCTGAGGTCCTATCCATGGATTTCACCAGCATTGGTCATGGGCTAAAATACATTTGATTTGCAAGGAATTCCCAACAGCAAGCTGTCCTTTTTCAGAGGTAAACTCAGTTAATGGCAGGCACTGTGCATTTTTTGCATTAAAAAAAATATAAGAAAAGCCACAGCAGTGAGTTCAGTTAGGTGAAATTACTTTCATTACCTGTGGAAATGTAGTTTTGCAAAACTCGCTATTATCAACCAGAAGACTATGTCTGATAAATATTAGGAGCTTTAAAAGTCATGTAAAAATGTTCTACATGTATTGGAGGTTAAGTTTAAAATTAAATTGAAATGCAAGATTTGACTATTTGTCGAAATACAAATGCATCAATAGCCTAATAATGAATATCTTATCAATGTTCGTACTAAGCATCTTTTACACTTAAATGAGATGATAGAAAAAGCCCCTGCTTTTTAAAATATGGCACATTCATAAATTAAGAGGAGAGATTAAAAAGCATTGCAGTCCATATACCGCGCTGTTCAGACACATTCAGATATCACATTGCTAGCTTAATCTTTCAAAATTAGCAAACACACCTTGCAAGGTACAATTTGAAGCGATATGTGCAAATCTGTTATTCCACTTCAAAATTTCAGCAACTAGTGAAGCTAATGGATCCATAAAAGCTATTAGCTTGAGGCTTGGTGCTGCAATTCTATTCCAACAGAAATATTTTTAGTGGTCTATTATTAAATACATTGTGCACAGCTGTTTGTTTGCCTTTCCAAGGTGTAGAAGTTGTTTACTCTGTTGCAAAGAAGAAAAGAAAATTGCTCGCACAGTACTTGCAGGCAAATTGTCTTGTTATGTCTGAAGCTAATACGCCGAGATATTGTACCTGTTAAATATCTGCTTGTGTAATCTTTACCCCAATACTTCTTAATAATTTAGTGATTTAGTACTACAAGTGATGACAGTATGTCTCTACTCTGGGTAGATTTCTGTGGGACTATTATTCCTCGTAGTCAGTACTTACACAGCAATAAGTACTGGCAAGATTAGCTCTTTATATTTTAAGCTTAATCGGAGTCAGATGGGAGGGATACCGGGCAGCGCTTAGTGTTTCCAGAGTGCTGTTTGTTTGATGTTTCTCGGAGAGCAGAACTCAGTTGCCTAGAGCTCACATATCAAGCAAGCATGAGGCAATAACAGAAAATCCAACTAGTGGCTGGGGATGTACATTTGGGCTGTTAAATGAGAAAAAAAAAAAAATATCAAGTTTGGCACTGGGGCTGTATGTGCAGGCTGCAAAGCATCAGTCACTGTAGAAGCAATAAAGATATGACTGACAGCAGTTCTCTGTCTCTCCATGTGTGCATATATGCTTAAGCCTGGACATGACACAAGTGCGCTATTATTACAGCTGTGACAATCGTGTTACTTTAGTAAAAATGTCACTACTTCCATTTAAAACCACTATATTCACAAGTTTTTAACTCAGCAAGATAAAGTACCTCGGAGCTTTGGAGTAATTTTTTCTTCTCTTTAATAAAACTCCATCAAGGCTAAACACGGTAGGCATAATGCACTTCCCTTAGCCCCAGCTGCATTGTCCTTCAGGGTATATTGGTTTGGATGCCTTGAGATTTACAGATTTGAAGTTTTACAACATTTTATTTGGGTATCTTATGCTTTTAAGGTATGCCACTGACATTCTTCAAGCCAAGGTAAAAATGGAAGGAGGAATAATAATGGTACTTTAGAAGTCAAGATATGGTTACATTTCATTTTATCCATCTAAAAATGTAATGTCCAGCATTGGAGATACTTGTTCAATGAAGTTGTGAACTCTTTATAATAACCTCTCACTATTGCAATATTAACTGCCTTGCAGCGATGTTACATGATCCAGGATTTAAGCACAAGTTACACAAAATGCAATGTGATTTGAGACTAACCACTGTGACTGTGGAACTTGGTTCTTTCTTTATCTTTTTCCCTTCATCACCTGATATATTTCCTACCGTCTTTGATTAACTTTTGTGCTTGTCTTAGTGCTTCATGTAGGAGGGTCGTTCCACTCTTTCTACATAGTGTTACTTGGGTTTCAATGGGAAATCATCTTGACTTTTTGTTTTCAGCAGCGTATTTTTTATCAGATAACTGGAAATGTAGATCTTTTAAGCAATATCTATAAGGTAAGCAGTCAAAGAGTCAGAGAGGTGTGGGAAAGCCCCAATTAGGTAAGCTAATGTGGGTCTTCAAGGAATAGTAAATATCAGATAAGCAGTTAAGTTCTGCCAGTAGAAATTGGTTCTGAAATAAAAGTTAGTTGTGCTGGTTATGCCCAGCAACATTTTGGATAACCACTTCCATTCCCAGCTAGAACCCAGCACTATCATGAAGACAGTCAGTGAATAATTAAAGGAATGAAGAAGCTGGAAGGATAAATTTTGGTGGGTTGTGTCTGGTTTGGGGCCTGCTGGTAATTCCTATTTTTGTTCAGTCATTGAGGCATGATGTTTACCTGTAAGGAGCATGCAGGTTTTTTTAATAAGCATTCCACTGCAGAAGGCAACTCTGCACCATGCTCTGAATTAACTCTCACTAGCTTTGGAAAGGGATTCTAACGTTATAGTGGATAATCTCTGAAAATTTTAGCTTAATGCTCAAAAGCTAAAATGCAACGGCTGCTAAAAAATAATTCTGGCAGAGTTGTGCAGGGTGCGTTGAGTGTGTGCAGGGTGCGTTCCTTGCACATAGTAGACTATGTGATGTATGGAGGGGAGGGGCAGGATGGCCAAAAAGTGTAAAATAGCTTCCACGTGGGTAGAGGTTAGGCAGACTAGGGAGGATTTTTCAACCTGGAAAAGAGATGGTGGTGTTTGTGGCTATGATAGAAGCATATCAAAGCAAGATAAGTACCGAAAATTAGAATAAGAAATAATTATTTTTTGTTTCATATAGTGCCTGGAGCAGAGACATCCTGTGAGCCAGCCAGCTGAAAGGCTCAAAGAGCACAGTGTGTGGTACTGCAGCTGAGGGTATTCGTCCCAGGGTGCAGAGACCCAAAGTGTACGCAGGCTCAAATGATAAGACACCTTCACAAAAGAGAAAGGGACTTACAAGGGCAATTAAACTCAGCCTTACCTCTACAGGCTTTAGGAATTTCTGCACGGCAGATTATTAGAGTCTGAGAAAGAAGTATCTTCTACTTTCCCCCTGTATGCTATTCCTAAGGCATCTGCATTCCCCCCCACCCCCTTTTCCATGTGGTTGATGGCCATAAAGAAATGCTCTGGAGTCCTGGCAAGGGCTGGTGCTGGTTACCTGGCGGTTTGGCTAAGGGAAGTGTCGATGTGAGCAGCGTCCCAGGGAGGGGGGGTTCAGCGTGCTTTATTGAGCAGAAGTAGTGACAGTTGCTTTTGGAAAAAAATTAAACACCTTCTAACACAGGTTGGTTGGCTGTTGCCCCTGTACGTTTCTACTTGGGCTGTAAGTTATGACCCAAATATTCACCTAGGCAAGAATTAATCAGAACATAAACCTCACTGATAATGACATGCCCTCGCAACGTCACAAATGTTTGTCTCTGCTGCCTTCTCACGCAAGTGAGAACGGAGAACTGAGAGCGCCTGTTTGTGACAACACGAAGCCTTGCTGATGCCGTGATGAACAAAAACATTTATCTCTTAATCGATGACTAACTCTTTTTCTGCCATTCATACTTTTTGTGGATTTTCTCCATTTAGGGGAGTGGGGGGGGTCTAGAGATGACAGCAAATCACTGTGGCTTGCAAATGTGTCAGTTGCTGTGACAATTAAACCTTTCTTATTCCAATATGTATTGATGCAGCAATACCAAGTTTAAAATCTACTTCTTCCCCCCCACCCCCAGACTAGGCTTAAATTTGATCAATTTAGAAATCCAGCGTGTGATGGGAACGCGTGTCAAAAAGGAAGAAACGTAACAGACCAGCAGTTTAGGTCATAAAGTGCTGCAGACGCGTGAGTTGGCGCAGGCATAACCAGAAGCCTGAGCCAAGGAGAAATCCTAGTAACGCAGGTGCTAGGAAAGCAGACCAGTCAGATTTATGCCACAGGAAGCCACATGCTTGACATTGGCTCTGAAAATCAATTTCCCACTTTCATGGGGCCCGGCAGAGCTTTCCAAAGGCAGCAGAGATATGAGGGGCAGCTCCGCTCCCGGTCACCGGGCTGCACGTTGCAGGTGGGTGAGCAGGAGCTGGGGAAAGGTAGCAGAGGAAGAGAAGAGGAAGGAGAGCAGGAGCAGGGGAAGGAGGGTTACGTTTGCCTTTCTGAGGAAAACAGTAGCTGCTGGAGAAAGGAACAGCAAGGTATCTATCCTGTAGCAAAGGAATATGGTGTTTCTCAAAGTGGACAAAAATCTTGGCTGGAGGTAGCCAGGTGGTATAAAATAAAGCCACATTTTTCAATGGAAGTGTTAAAATTTAGAAACTCGTAAGTCTAAACTTCCAGTTTGAGGAACAGCCTTGTATATCACACCACCATTTCCAGTCTGGCTTGCAGTACAGTTTAAATTGAGTGACCATAATTATATTGATGCAGTGACTGTTTAGATCAAATTTCTTTCTTGACTGAATATAGACTAATTAACTGGAGGTGAGAAGCAAGAATTTAAGAAAATTGTGCTGTGTGTAGGTGTAGTTGTTTGCATCCCTCTCCTTAATGCTCTTTTAAGAGGCAGTACTGAATTGCACATGCAGGATTTCACCAACTGCCCACAGAAAAGTTAGAAAGGCAAGTAGTATGTTAATAAAACTTAATCCTAGGCCAACTTTCTAAATAAATAATGCAAATTGTTGGTTCTTCCACTACATTAGTTTAGCGGAAATAGAATGTTAGTCACATTGCACTACAAGGATGCTAGCGATTCATGGATGTAAAAAAACCTTTTTGTTTTATGCAGATGGAAAAGATAGTCTAACAATAGCCAGGTATGGAAGTGAATTATTTAAGTTTTAATAATGAACACATTTAGTAAATAAGTGAGTGCAATGACTTACCATGAGAGGGGAGGGCTGAGTGCCAGGCATTCTTAGGATGATAGGTGAGGTTTAATAAATGCCTTTTTGGGTTATACACCTATCTCCACAATTTATAGGTCTGAATTATGTAGCTTTGTTGCTCTGTAGTAGCTACTGCCTTCAAATCGTATCAGCTCTATTACCTATCTATTACCTATCATGACAATTTCAGTCGTCCGTAGAAGAATAAGCCATTTTATCTTTGGCGGTTGCTGCTTTACTTCAGCCCACTGCACTTTCAGAGTCACTCTGAGAGCATTTGAAACACAGTGGGTTACACTTGCATTTCCCTCTCCCTCCTGTACTCACCTACCAAATCTGTTGCAGAACTCAAATGGCGCTGAGGTGCAACCAAGCAGGACGTTGTATTAATAACAAAAATAATGAAGAACACTATTCTGTACAGAAAGACATGACCTGGAATTTCTCCAAGAGCAGCTCTCAGTCTCAGATTACTCTTGCGCCTCAAATTATTAAATTAAGCCAAAGTATGAGTGGATTTAGTGCCAAGGAGTTATTCAAGGCTGAGAGGGATACTTAGAAAGAATGGACTTTGATAAGGGAGGTGGGTGTCCCTAGGCTTTTTATTTGAACTGTGGAGGGAGCCTTGGCTCTCTCTCAAGAAGACTGAGAGCAGAAGTTGAAGTATCGAAGTATCGGGGTGCAGAACTGCCTGAGGGGAGAAGGAGGGATTGGGGGTCTCTTTTGACTGCATAAGAAAAGGAGCCTGAAAGCTTTCTGACTACTTGTAAGAACCCTGTTGCGTTTCAGTGGCCCTTGCTGCTGCTGCTGTGTCTGAATGTCTTTGGGAATGCTTGGACCTTGGGAACCGTCCTGATACCTCTCAGATGAGAAATTGCAACTAAAACAATTCCACTTTTAACAGAGTAAAACCTGGTTTATTTGTTAACCAAAGACAAGTTTTCTTTTCAGATTTCATAAGAATGAAAGTCAATATCCTTTCCCAGTGCTTAATCCTTTTCATATTGGAAGCATTATATGAGGTTAGTTTTGCACAAATCGTGTTGTGTTTTTGGTAGGAAATAATTCATATGGTTACTGTGAGAAAAATAAATGTAAATAAGAGCTTGTGTTTTGCTGATGGTTATAAATTCCTCTGCCTTTTAGTGGCATAGCTGGAGAATTGGGTTAAGCTTCTGGGCATGAGCACAGTAGGTTTCTGTATTTATTCTGTATAATCTATTTTTTTTCCTCTCTTTTTAATCTTTGTTTACTTGCCAGGCTTTCCTTTGTGGCCTCCTTCCTACTATTGCGTGCTGGGTTCTGCTCTCTCATGTTGTTTACTCAAGCTTAGACATGAAAGGACAACGAAATGGACATTTTAATCAATTAACTGTAGCCTGATCAAAGTTTCATTCTTCCTTGTTGTTGTTTGTTGTTTAAAGTGTTTTTATTTACAACAGCATCCAGTTGGGCTTTTGATTCATGTGGTGTGACAAAGTCACTCTCTTGCATAGAACAGCAAGCTGAGAGTCTAAAAACTGCATTTGATCAAGGTCTTGCTTTAATCATGGATCGTGTCAGAGCTCTGAGCAACAGCTCAGCTTTCCTTGTGGACTAATGCTGAAGGGGGAAGGGGAGTGTGTTGGCATAGCAAAACACACATAAAGGAGAGAACACAAAGAAAGAGGTTGTACGTCTATGCGCTGGCCCTTTATTAAATTCCTTTTGCCCTCAGAGGCCACCCGCTCGCTTTTTTCCTCTTAGAAGAGAATAACAAACACCTTCAGTCTCTATTCTTGTCAAGAGTTTATTTATCCTTTCTGATTCATGGGAGGTAACTACCTGTTAGATATCTGTACAAAGAAAAGGGTGTTGTTCACATGAGGTCATTGCGGACTGTTTATGGTTGCTTAGGACTCCTGGCAGTTTTAGGTGGTGGGGTAATTTCCCACCCCCCCCCCCCACCCACGTTTTTTTTTTTTTTTTTTTTTTTTTTTTT
>JAVJGJ010000014.1:115497304-115517481 GCA_035590215.1 Microhierax caerulescens | reverse complement strand
TTTCTGTGGGGGGGTAATTTCCCACCCCCACCGCCCACCAACTTTTTTTTTTTTTTTTTTTTTTTTTCGTTTAAGGGTGTTATTTGCCTCAGGTACCTTTTCTACCTTTGAGTATTACTCATGACAAAGTAAAGAAAACCATGCATCCTGTAGCTCATCCAAACAATTCTGTTGGCAAATTTTGCTGCCTTCTTATAATTTTTTTGTGTATTTGTGATTTGCAGAGGGGACATGAGATCTCAAAATAAAGATGCCTTTGGATCAGGCACATCCCTGTAAGTCTGACTGAATATGGGCAAGTTTCGTAAGTTTTTCAAAACTGCTGCTTGCGTGTAACTAGGAGAGTCTTCTGTATGTAATAGCTGATTCTTATGGTGTTACATCTTTGCGGAACATGGCCTGTCCACATTTGAGATCAAGCTTCTGGGAAAAGACAGGATTTTTTAACTGCTGGTGGAGACTGCTGCTGGGCGGTATCAGATCTATCTACTAGCACTGATGCCAAAACAGCACAGAGTAACTGCTCAGAGATGTTAAGCAGCCAAGGTATTTATTTTGTGCAGCATTGGGGAGCTGGCCGGTTCACACCAGACAAACTAGCTCTGAAGTTTTCAGTGAAAAGTCAGATAATTTATACAGTTTTCGTGAGAGGTCATGACATCTTTACACATATATTCATTTGATTTTGACAATCGTTCCATTCATAACAGGTAGGATCTAGTTGGAATAAACCTTTCAATTTTCTTTGTTCAACAATTTCCTGACTTAATGGTCTCCTTATCTCCTTCAGGTACCCACCTTATCTTTTCTAATTTTTCAGAGTACATTCCTTTCTTAACGCAAACAGAGCATCACCCAGAGCATTGTACCAAACTCATCCTGACTAATCTTTTTTTTTTTTTTTTTTTTTTTTTTAAGACCTTGTTCCGTTTCACACTTAACTGAAGATCAACAGCGCTTTCCCATTGCTACCCCGGTTCCTCCTTCCCATGCTTTGACTTAGGGAATGCCAGGGAGGTAGTCTCATCGATTGCAAGGGTCGGGGTTTTTACTGCAAGAATTGGGTATCTATTGAGATGTTTTGAAGCATGAAAAGGGCAGGGGGACACATAATGCCTTGTGTCAGGGTGAACTGGCAATTTTGAGGAGAAAAAAAAATAATAAATTGGAATCATACCAGATAATCAGTACATCTTACAGACTTCTCTCACCAGGCAGTTAGTGCTTATGTCTTGTTTAGTTGCAGTGTCACGTGGTTCAGCTTTACAATTTGAGCTAAAGAACGTGGGTCTCTTGAAACTACCTCCAAAGTGGCTGAAGGTCATGCTCTGAACCAAGAAACAGGCAGCCTTCAGGAGTGGCTTTGCAGGTAGTGGAGTCAAAGCTCCTGGCCGCCCTTCTCCAGTGCGCTCTCCAGGCTCCAGCAGAGATTCAAGCAGGCAACCTCCTGGCCTTTCTCCTCTCCAGTGTTCTGCTGTTATGTAGGAAACTCAACCCGCATGTGCAGCATCAGTAACAACCACATATTCATTCTGAACCCTTAATACTGGAGATAAACAATTAATTTTGTTTTTCAGATTTCTCCATTTGTGTAAATACAAGCAAGTAAGAAATGTGTCTTGTTTTCTGCACGTTGTTTCCAATCCATCTTCCCCAGTGGCAACGGTTAATGAAAAAGATTATTTTATTAATTAAACATTCAAAACAATGCAGTTTGTTGCTGGCAGCCACTTGTTTGTAATAATCTTCTATGCATCATAACCTTCTATCTTTGCGTTTAATTGCATTTTTTCCCCCTTCCCTTCCTCTGGAGCACTCTTTCAAAAATCTCTTCTGACCTTTCATGCTGCTTTTGCATTTCATGTAATTTCAGTTAAGAAATGCTTAATTACTAAAATAATCACTTCTGCTTTTAATCTGTTTATGCTTTTCTGCCTGGGTCTTGTTCTTCCACTGTAATTCCTGCTGATTGCAATGATGCCTGTGTAAGGGAGGAATTGATCTTTCCCAGTTCTTAGGAGGACTCCTTCATAATTATAGATGACTGTTTAGCCTAACAGGAGTTTCAATCAAGCACCTACCAAGACAAATTCATTTTATGCAAGAGAGGCATCAGATGTGGGGTCATAAATGCTTATGTACAGTCAGATGCAGGAGAACTTTCCTAACTTCAAGTGAATGACCTTACTGGAAATATCAGTGGAGGTTACAGCTTGCGATCAAGAGGTGCATTGCATGTGGAGGCGATAAATCTGTAGGGGTACTTTTACACCATGCAGGTTGAAGGACCCAAGCACGTTGGCTAGTTTAACATACCTCCCTAGGTTCCCTGTTTCTCAAATGGAAAGGAAGGTATCCAGAGAATGTCTGAGACCACCTAAGTTAGGCACTCTGCTCATGAAGCGAGCCTCAGTAAAGCAGCTGCAGCCCCACTAACTCAGCTTCCAAGGTACGTGATGCAAATGCGAATCCAGCTCTGGGGTCTGCGCCTTGCATTACTGCTTCTGAGAGCAGGCACTCACATGGAGCCCGACTCAAACCTTCCGCAGAGAATCTTTCTGCAGCCTCTCATATGCACGGGGCTTGAAGCAGATTGACTGGGACAAACCCTACGTGTCTTTGAGCTCATCTCTGATAAACAGACTTACCTCAGATTTACAACTTTGTCACTGTCAGCAGAAAGTGGCTCCCTGACATTAATGTACCAGTGACAAAGGAGCTCAGAGAGTCAAGTCCATCAGGGTAGATGAATGTGAAGGAGATTAATTATATATGACAGAGTTGCCATATCTAGAATAAAACAGAAGTAAATTGCACTCCCCTGAATTTACTGTGTCTACACATCTGAGTAAGTGCTACTCAACTTGAACAGCTAAAATTAAATCAAGTCAGGTTTTCAATTCTGGCATGTTTTTCCTCTGGACAAATGCTCACATACTGATACTTTGGCTTAAAAAACTTTTTAGAAGCAGCTGAAGGTATCCAATCTGGTTATAACTAGAAATCAGTGGCAGAAAAGATCATGGCAAATGGTGAGAATAACTGAGATTACTTCCTCTTTATCTCTTTTCTGCTCAAGAACTCTGCCGGTCCCACCACCGGTTAGTTCTCAATCTTTAGGCATCACCAGTACATGGGCTCAGCATAATGCGCGTTCTGTGTGCTCATTTGCAGAGGCCATGAAATAAGGTTCTCAGAACTGGACTACAGTCTTAGAGCACCTGGGGACGTATTAATCATTCAAATTTGCTCCCCTTCCCTTACCCCCCTGCTGCTGAGGCAGCACCTGCATAATCCACCTCTCCAGTTCTTGCTCCACATTTCCCTCAGCAGCAGGAGGAGGTGGTTGCTGCTGCTCCCAATGTTGAGCACTAAAGATCTGTGCTACTCTGCTACAAAGCTCATGGCAGAGCTGCCAGTGTTTAAGACAAACATTATTCACAGCCAGTTTTTTACATCTAAAAAAGCTTCATTTACATGTCTGATATCTCTACTAGTTCTTCCTTTTTTTTTTTTTTTTTTTTTAAGCAACATTGATATTTTCATTGTAGATTATTTGGAACATAATATGTTATATTCAGCCACTCACAGGGTTTTAGCCCCAAGACCTCTGCACCATACAGAAGTTAAAAAGAAGCATTAAAAAGAGATCTAGCCCTGTATAATCAGCAAAACCTTCAAATTCCCAAACAGCAAATAATTTCTGAAAACAACAGCTTTCCTGTAGGTGTATATGAGTTGTCTTCATTTTGCTTCCTATTTACTGAGGGAGCAAGGGGGATTGTGTGATGCCAACCTGAAAGAGTGGACCCATCCTGAATAAACACAGAAAGAAACATGGAAATCTGTTGCCACTTGCTATTTTTTACATCTATTTCATTTTGAGTTGCCTATTTTTTCAAGAAGTCAGACTTTAGCCGTATTCCTAAGAGGTTTGCTTAACATCTTGCAACATCAGTCCCTGAGTCACTGGAGAAAGAGTATGAAGAGCACTACATGGCTGCTGATCTGCTCCTCTGTATTGCAATGGCTGGTCTGACCCTGGTGTAGAAAGAGTCTGGTGAATCTCTTAATGAGGCTTTAGCTAATTAATCACCCCTTGAGTACAGCTACTGAGCAATGTAGCAGGGAATTTTGGGTCCTTCAGGGAAGATGATTTGTTTCACCTCTTGTCAAGCTGTGGCTAAATGTGACCGATTAGTTCTTAGTTTTGCAGTTTTCCCTAATTGGAGACAGACTTTTTTGAGGAATTTTTATTTACTAGTACCTGGGCTAACATTTAAATAGTTGGAATTGCTTGTAGTGTATTATGCTTACCAAGGTTATTTTCCCCCACTAAAAGAAAAACATGGTCGAAAACAAATTTTCTTGGGAAGCAAAATAAACTGTTTGGCCTTAGTGAAAAAGAAGCCACGATCCCCTTGTGAAGTTATTAGCGTCCTGTAATTTAGCTTGTATAAATGCATTTTCGTAATGCGTAGTGCTGCTGAGCATTTAGTGTATCTTTGCTTGCCACAGAGGATGCTGTATGTTTTGTTTGAGATCACATCTCAGGCAGTCTAAAAGTGATTATGGAGCAGTAATACAGCAGCAGGCTGATGAGCAGCGTTATTACTTCCATGGTAGGCAGAGAGTCTTGATGATCTTGGTTGCACTTATTTCCCCATGCAAAGAAAACAAAGACCTGCCTACCTCCAAGTATAGCCTTAATTAAAAAGGTAGGTGTGGGGAAATTATTGTCAGCAGATGAAACGGTGAAAAAGTGCTAGTGAAGGAAAATCCTCCAGGACTGTGGTGTTGCCTGCACTTCAGTGGTAGGTGGTCTGCGAGGCATCTGCCAGGTAGACACCAAAGAGCTGGTTAGGGAGCACAGGGACCCGTGCCTGTCTTGTGTCTTTCTAAACCTAAACTTTCTAAACCTAAACTTTATTTCTAAAGAAATAAAGTCCATCAGGGAGAATAAGGTTGTATAAGAGATGCAGCAGAAGCCAAGCCTCAACACCACACTGAGATGAGGCACCTTAACGCAGCCACTGCAGCAGTGCTCCGTTTTGATTTGAACTGATTGGAAGGTACAGTACAGCAAGCGACTAGGCCAAGAGACAAATTCATTTTCACATCTCGTCAAGTCCTTAAATTTAGTCCTTTTTATACTTTATGCCGCTACATAAAGTGCTGTTCTAAATGTGTTTTGTTCCACGGGAACTGCATTAAATCTGAAGGGCTGCATTTGTATGGGAAGAGATGGTTGTTTATTGGCCACTTAACTTACAGTCATGGTTAATGTAGGGCTGGTTTGATTCTTGCAAGTTTCTTTCTGTCATTGCTGTTGAGCCTGGAGGTAAATTCTACAAAGGGGGTATCTGTTTTGATGACATTTCCTTCTGGTTTTGTGTATTGCAAATGATTTTTTACCTCTGCAGAGGAAATGCCAGAATCTGCCATCTAGCATACTGAGGTAGAAGATGTGTCTATTTTTAGCCAATGTCGCCAAGAAGCACAGAGATCATAATATAGTATTTTTAAAATGTGGTCAGTTTAGATTCGCTTGTCCATCCCTGTTGACTTACTTATGTTGTTTAGGGTTAAAACTGTGAGTATTCCACTCAAAACAGGTAAGCATTTGTACCAATGGTTAATTGTTCATTTTTCTAGCTCACTGCCTGATTTTCATATAGGATTGCTTCTGTAGCAAAGAAGTTAAATTAGATGTGCAATGCACACGTTGGATGTTCAATTGGCTATTTAGGTAAAAAATGAGGCTACAAACCCCCTGGTATGTTTAAATGAACTTGTCCTCCATCCAGTGTTGTCAAAAGGGAGAACTCTTCCACAGAAAAAAAAAAGGTCACTATATCACTTTGTGGGATTTCCCAGGCTTCTGCAAATCTAGGACATCCAATTATTTTAGCTATAAGCACTCCTGTTCTCTTAAAGTTTTACAGTGATTTATTTCCAGTGTCAGTAACAGCATCATCATTACTGGGAGATCCAACTGTACCGAATGTTACGTTAATAAATCATCAACCCTGAAAATCAATACTCCAATGAATTGAATCAAATGAAATGGTTTCTGTTGCACAGTTTCACCCACAAAGTTGAAACCTCTGCTGTCTGAGTTCATAAAATTTCCATCAGCTGGTTAGGCCAGAGCCATCAGAGACAGCTCCCCAGATTCAATGTCAGACAAACCTTATCTGTTGATGGATTAATTTTTTTGTGTGTGTGTGTGTCGACCCATCAATGAGCCTGTTATGATATTTATTATATGATATATTATATTATGATATTTACTTCCTCCGAAATAATGCGGACTGCTGCTTTATTTTGTATTCTGAAAAGATACCACAGGTTAGGTCTGACCTGCCCTTTTCTCCTTCTAGAATCCTGGCTTTCCCTCCTGAACCACCTGTTTGCTCCTCTACTCACCCCCTTTTAAATCTGCTCTTGCAGAAATATGAATAGCTCTATTTTTTTTCCCAGGTTTGCTTATTGGTCAGGTACACAGCACAATATAATTTTGTATACGTATAGAAACATGCTGGTCATCTGTGTCAAGACATTTGTATTCTCATGTTTGAATTGTTGGTAGAATATTTTTGTGTTCGCTACATTTACTTGTTTATTGCTGCTGTCTGAAAGTCTGGAGGAATTTGTGGTACTGCCTTTTCAAGCTGGCATTACTCCTACTGGTGATGAGAAAAAAATATCTCTAGAGACAGAGAGTTTTACACTGCGCATAGGCTCTCCTTCTGTCACAAATAACAATAAAGAGAAAGTTATTTATGGAACTTAATGATGACTAGTCCAAGTACAGCACTAAGGCTGAATGCAAATAAACTACCTATGCAAGAATGAAAGCAGATTACTTCTCTAACATGATAACGGAGTTTCCTTTCCTACTTTCCATCATTGAAAGCAATCTAAATCTTATGGCTTATTTGTATATGTTACTGAAAACGTCCCTTCAACAGTAGTAACTGGAAGCTCTTAATGCTGTAAAATAAATCTGGTGATTTTATCCATTTCTTAATGTAGATATACAGTAAATCTCCATGTTGCTTTGGCATCCGTGTAGTGATGCCATGATTTTAGTGATCAAGTTTGTTCTACCTTGTGAAGAAAACTCAGCCAGCATTTTTTTATATAGGATCCATGTCTTTCTCTTTTCTCATCTCTATAAATGTTCTATTATTCTCTACTGTTGTTTCCAGTAAAAGCTTTAATTGAATCCTGAAGATAAATCCATAGGCAGAAAAACTAATTTTCTGTTCTCATGTGATCGATTTTCCAGCTTTGGTTTTAATTTGACAGAAAATCACAAAAAATTTGGAGAATGGTTTACACTAATTCAGCTGTAATCAGAAATACTGATTTTTGGCAGACTTTGAGGCTTGCGGGCTTGTTTGTGGTCCCCCCTGTCTCTGTGCCCAGAACTCTTTGCAATGCTCAAGTAGATAAAGGAGGCTGAATTTGTCAGCTAACGATGATCACTTTATTTTAGCATCTTCTGTTCCCAGTGCTCATCTCTTGCAAGATCCTTAAAGCATAAACTCTTGAAAGCTCTGGTGTTATGTGAAGCAGCTTGAGACATCTTTCACTTTCTGTACCGTGATGGTGTTAACAATCATGCATGGCATTGGTGTTTTTTCTTGTTCTGTGTTTTGCCTCACGAGTTCTGTGTGTCAGACTAACCACAATAGCCTCAAATTTTAAGTTTCTATCCATTTTCCCAATTGTTGTGATATTCTGAATTGAATCACACCCTTTCTTGTTACGGTCATTATCCTGGTTATAATGAGAAGCGTGAGTGAACTCTTCCCGTTTTGCAGATGTGTAGCGAGAGGCGTGCAAGCTTACATCCAAATAAGAATCAGACTGTTTTGTGTGTGTATCACAGGCTGTACCTCTGCTCACCAGGCCAGGGACACCTACGGCATCTGCAAACTCCGCAGGGGCAGGTGCACCCACTCCTTGCCGCCTGCTCCCATCTCCAGTGCCAAGCCTTCCCCTACTGGTTAGTGGAGTTTTCCTCTGTCCATTGTACCACCTGCACCTACTTGCCTTTTTGCCTTCTGGCCGTGCAGTGATGGAGTGGACTGCCTTAGGGCTGTGTGAACTTTAAAGAGATACCATGAGGTGCTGGAGCCTCGCAGATTTATAGAGCTGTTGCTGGGCGTCAGAAGTTTGTGAACTTAATAGAGTTTGCCCTACGGCTGTGTGGGTTTAAGGGCAGTGAAGGATTTTAGGATATAAAAATGCTTTTAATAACTAGGTAACTCACTTCAGATCTTACAAAAAAACCCCAAAACCAAACAAAACAAAAAAAAACCCCAAAGCCAAACAACCTATTAAAAACCCTCATGCTGACCAACTACAACAGATTGACAAAATAAGATATGTCTTCCCAAAGCTTTATTTGAAATATGGTAAGTCACTCTGCACCACATTTCCTAGCAAGATTTATTTAATGCAATGTGTGGGGCAGAGACAGAAATACAATTGAGAGGGTGAAAATAGCTGTATCTATAAAGACCATCAGTGATCTATATTAAAACTTCTTTTGGGAAAAAAAGATCTTGAGATCCTAACACCTTAAAAAAAAAATATACATCAGAGGATTCTGTGCTGTTGTTGGGGTTGTTGGTTTTTTTTTTTGTTGTTGTTGGTGGTGGTGGTGGTGGTTGTTTGTTTGGTTTTTTATGCCAGTATCTGGAGTATGTATTCTGGCTCTGATCCTCCCAAGGATGGCAACTGATGACAGCTACTGTTCAATGACCAGTCAGAGAAGAAATCATTGTATTATCCTTGGTGTTAATTGAATTTACAGCTTAGTTCAACCCCAGCTAAGGAGATGGAGACCATCAATTGCTCACGTGTCTGAGGACTGGAATATTCTTGCAAATGACAGATGTGTTGTGTTAGACTGAGCTCAATGTGACCTGATGTGGCCACTGCATCACAGTAACACATCTACATATCACAGCTTATTGCATTTCTTGACCTGTGCTCATGCTACTGAAATTTTCTTAGGAGGGAAGATTTGATTGGAACAACAAGAGTTGTTGTTCCAAAATGCCATAAAGTTTGGGGCATGAAGGAACAGAGGTCATCTAGTTGTTATTAGTTACATGTTATTTAGATGGATAATATCTTGTGCTCATTATAAATTGGACAAAATAATCTTGGCACTTTCTTCTAGGACTAGTGGTCAAGGGAACTGAATATAATCAAAGAAAATCAATGGTTCGTGATTAATTGTCAGAATTGGGTTGAGATTGCATTGATAAGCATGGTGTCTGGAAACTCAAAGCAGTGAGCTTTGTCACACTGGATAAATAAAAAACTAAGTTTTGGGTTCTGACAATAACACTTTCATAGGTTCCAAGGTAAAAGGGATCCTGTTTCAAAACCGTACAAGAAAAATTTTGGTTGCACAGTTTTAATATCAACCTGAGGAGCTTTTATTTGTTACCTCAGAAATTTCATAGAAAAAATAACAAATCAAGCAGCGCACGAAATGATGTAAAAAACCACCCTCAAAACCCCAAACGCCACACACATACTCTTACCTCAAAGAGACCCTTCTTTGTGCTCCTTTTCATGCACTGAAAAGGAAACCCTGTAGTCAATTATGATCAAAGAGATCTCAGATCTTCGAGCTCTTTCCAATAAGGAGCTTGATTTCATTTACCTACTCCTCTTCCAGCACAGGCTGTAGTAATAAAATAATGACAAAGCTACACTTGAGGGATTATATCACACACAGCTTTCATTTTCTACGTCCTGAGCAGTTATTAACGTACCGGCAGGTTTTCCTTATTATCCCAAGGCAGACTGGTTTCTGTAAGATCCTCTGATGAGGGACTTGGTCAACAAGCTTGCTGAAATCTAAATATATGTTTATGGATTATGTTTGGATTTCAGTGGGTTTATAAAAAGGGAAGCGGCTGCAATACCAACACTTGTAATTCTATATGTGAATTTTAAATCCAGGTTTTCTTTGTGGTCAGAGAAGCAGTGAGGAAAGCAGGAGGAAGGGTGACCTTAAAGGAGATGTTTGACAAACCAGGTGCACTACAATGCTTATATCTTTCAATATTTTAGAAGTACATGTTGACGATGTGTTTCTTTGTAGGAGGCAGGGAGTTAATTGCTTTCTGAAAAAGTCCTGCCAGGGGATGTCTGCTTTCAACTAACAGTTCTTAAGACTACAAACTCTTGAAGCTTTGCACACAATTAGAAGTAAAAAATATCATAAAGCAAAGAAATCATGAATATTCAAATAGTTCTGTCACATCAGATAAATGGTATAGGATATTATTGTAAAATTAGCATTTATACCACTTGGTTCCTCAATCTGTTAATGAAACCTGTAGGTAAGCACAGATTTATGGGAAAGGAGAAAGCCATCCCGCACTGCCAGTGAAGCTCTGATAGGAGGATATAAATCTTTGTGAATGAAAGAACCACCATTTTCTGCTCCTGTCCCTCAATTTTAGAGGCATTCCTCTCGGGGCTTTGATCTCATCACCTCTGGCTTCCTTCAGAGAACTGAAATGCAAGAAGATAAAAAAAAATAAAAGCTCTCATACAGTGCCAACAGCTCTTCCACCAGCATGACCCTGCTTCTGCAGCTGCTGCCATCGCTAGGACACTGCTGCCTTGTGGTGAAAGGATGCTTGTCAAAGCACTAGCAAAAATTGACACTTTCCCAGTGATGCTACTGCATAAATTTTATGTGTATCTCCTGCTAAAATCCAAGGCAATTTCAGGGATAGATTCCTAAAGGCAAACCCAAATTGTAATCTTGCAAATGGAGAAGTACAGCCAATTAAAATTGAATGTGAGGTTCTTAGTATACATTGATTTCCCTCATAAGGCAATTCCTTTCGTGGCATCATTGCTTAAAAAAGCAACTAAAATAATTTCTCTTATTAAGATTACTCATATTTGAACATCTGTGAATTCTCTGTATTAACCAGGATTAAAACAGAGCATTGAACTTGTCTTATGAGTCACTCTGCACGTTGACCATCTTGCTTCAGAAAACTGCATCTCTGAGTAGGTGAAGGAACTGTTTGCTTGCTTGGTTCTTCCTCTGCCGTGTGCCTGCCTTGGGTTTTTACCTCCTTTCTTTAACAAGGAGTTACATCTGTTATTTCCCCACACACACACCTCATTTTAATTATGGTTTCCTACAGCATGGCCTGTAGCAAGAGTAGTCATGATCCCCAACAAGTGTTAAAAAGGATGCAGGTGTTAAAAGGTTCAGTTATACTTTTTCATTTCCTTCTGCTGTACTTTTAATTTCAGAAATTAGCAGTAGCACCTACTAGACCCCATACGCTCTTTTCCCTATCTGTTAGAAAATTAGTATGACGTAGCACATTCCTGCTTCTCTCTTAAGGGTTAAACTGGGATCCTGGGATGGCAAGAGAATGGGAGATACATACATGTTGGTATTGACTAAGGGAATGAAAGTGGTTTGGAAAGTCCAGAAGAGAGTAGAGGGCTGATTTTTGCTCATAGTGCTTCATTTGCTATGACACTGGCATGTTTCGGAAGAGGACAAAGGGATGTTAAATAAAGCAGATATATCTAGATGTAGATTTGAAGTTACAAATGCACGTAGATGTGGCAGATCCAGAATTTTGTGTCTTGAGGACTCATTTAGTAAAATAACATTGCCAAATGCTGTATTTGAGCATCAGCACTTATTACACAGGGCTTTTCTGCTGACAGATGGGTTTTTGGAGCTGGCTGGAAACCAGGTTCCTCTGGGTGCCAGGAGAAATACCACCACCACTTCCCACTTATTTTTTTTTTCCTCTTGATGTAATCTGAGTCCAAATGAATGAATCCAAATGATGAAACAATAAAGTTTGGTGGTTGGGTTTGTTTGTTTGTTTGTGGTTTCTTTTTTTTTTTTAGTTTGGTTTTTTTTGTTGTTTTTTGGGTTGTTTTTTTTTTTTGTCTGGTGACCCAAAAGAGCCCTGGATACTGCAGCTGCTCAATGAAATTATTGTGCTTGTCAAAGTCATTGGTGCTAGCAGCTGTCAGCGGCAATGACCGAATGTGGGATTTTATAGCTGCAGGGTTATCTGCAAGGGTACGTCTATCCTTGAGCCATGGCCTTGGCAGTTTTCAGGATGTGGTGCTCTGGAGCAAATCCTTTAGGAATCCCTCCTGCAACTGATTTGAATTAAACTCTTCAGACTCAGTGATCTCGCATTTTCCGTCAGATCTTTGTTTTGTCAAGGATTTGTAACCAGCTCTAGCAAAAACATTACCATCGATCTTGTGAAATATTTGTAATGTTTTTTTCCAAGATGCTTGTGTTGATTTATTCTCTAAAATACAAAGATAAGAGAGGAGGGGATCTTATAAAACATTTTAATTATTTTCTACGGCACCTGGGATTTTTTTATAGTTTCCTTGTACGTTTCAGAATGACTGAATTGCCTCTCTTTATGTTCTAATGTTATATTCAGAAAAGTTACAAAAGTTGTGTTCAGAGAACTAGCTTTCATGAACCTATATTGAAGCTGCAAAGAAGTTATAGATTTTTATCTTCAGTTCACAAAAGATGCCTGGTCAGGGAAGCAAGAGGTTGTAGGTGGCTTCTATGTCAGTACTGCGTAAGGTCTCATTCTATGTGGAAAATTGTAGGAGCGTACCGTAGAATAGTAATCCAAATCAGTGCTTCATTCGCCTTCATTGGAAAAATGTGTCAGTTCAGGGTCTTTCACTTCTGAAGAAAATAAAAAACAGTTCAGTCTCAGGCCTTGCATAAGCTATTCTAACCTTTTTTTACTAACTTAAACAGATTTTACCGTGCCTCAACTTTTCTGCTACTGAGATTGTATGCCACATCCATCACAAGATGCCTACTATTTCCTTCTCTCCAGGTACTCTGTTGAGGACCATTCTTTCCATGTTGGCAAATGTATGGGTTCTGCTACTGGAAGAACAAAAAAACCCAACCAACCAAACAAACAAAAAAGCTGTAGGTTGAGAATAAATTAGACCTTACTTTGGAACTTTCTGGGCATCCACAAAGAATTCTTACCCCTTTGAAATTAGTATTTCATCTGATTACAAGACAAATGTGATACCACAAGCAATGTGACAGTATTTAGCATACAGTATTCCTTTTCTGGCAAGCAGAGAGAATTGCACAGGATTTTCTTTAGCCCCAATGTGTAACAGGCTTGAACTGGAGAGTGTGTGTTATGGAAGCATGCTCAGACAATTCCTTTTTATAACTCCTGTTGTTGGGAGGCAAGTTAATTTATGAGGTTTGCTGTACAGGTTTCAGCTCTTTGAAGTGTAGTATTTTTACAGCGGCATTTATTCACAAAGCTGTATTTTGTAGACCAAGCAGTTAAGACTAGTTTGGAAAACTTTTCTCTGCACTTTAAATGTACAAGCTCACCCACTGTTGGCACCGGTCAAACTCTGGGGTCTACTTATCAAGTCATGAAGTCTCAGGAATAAATGTAGCAACCAACTGGCTTTATTAGAAAATCGGGCTGAACAGGGAAAAATGTATTGATATAGGAAAACTTCGGGGGGGGGGGGCTGATTTGACACTGCAGGGGGGTTCCTTTGCAGCCTCTGCGTATGGCTAAATACAGCTCACTCCTTACAGTTCCCGGGTGATGGGATTAGGAGCAGTCTTGTGCGCACTGATTCAAGTGGAGGAGGTTTTCAACACCTCTTCACTCTGTTCTGCGTTGCCACAGGATGTAAAAAGTGTAATATATATATCTGCACACATCCCGCTCACAGCGAGGACGAGAGGTGTGCTATCCCTTTTCTATGGAGGCAGGGGTACTACAGCTTGTCAGGACCTTCTATGCATAATTTCATGGTGAAAGAAGAGCATCAAATCTCCCACACTTCATCAAATCTGCCTCTCCCCATTTCTGATGTCCAGAGTATCTATGGGATGTTCTCATGGCCTCTGCAAACCATTTTTAATTACTTGTACAGATGCAGAATCAGCAGGTTAGGTCTTGTGGAACCTAATCTGCTGCATCAGGTTTAGTTAGTTCCTTGCGATATTGATATTTGCACTTTATAGATGGGTAAGTGCTGAATCAAATATTTTTTTCTGTAGGAAAGGAGGGTTTTTTTGGCAAATGGGAAGAAATTTAGTTAGCTGTGGTAATATTTTATGGTAGTTTGAAAAAAAATAGGTTTATTTCTTGATTACAGTTTATGTGTGTGTTAATTTTGAATAGTTCAAAAGGCACTACTCACTCCAGCTGGTAGCAGTTCACTTTTTGGTGACAAAGATCTGCAAGAAAAATGCAAGAAGTTAGCAAGTCAGGCCTATTAGGTCTCAGAAAAGAGCTGAGAGCACCATAGTCTGCATGTAGCTAATGCAAGTCTGTTTTAATAATGCTTTAATTATACATTAATTATTTATTCATTAAATTGTTTATCCGCATATTTCATCAAAAGTCTCAGGT
The DNA here is from genome assembly GCA_035590215.1 of Microhierax caerulescens. Classification (NCBI taxonomy): domain Eukaryota; kingdom Metazoa; phylum Chordata; class Aves; order Falconiformes; family Falconidae; genus Microhierax; species Microhierax caerulescens. The sequence goes on along the minus strand of JAVJGJ010000014.1, from coordinate 115,503,001 downwards.
GTCCCTGCCTAGAAGCCGCAGTTCTTTCAGTGGCTGACAAATCTGGCAGCATAGTGCTGCAGTGTGCGATTACATTTAAGCCAAAGTTGATGAGATGACACTTTTAGCTGGAGGAGGAAGGCTTTGAAATATCAGAGCATCCAAATTTGTGAATTTTCAAGCTTCTCTGATACCATAAATGTAAAGACAGTGTATTACTAAGTAGCAAGTACTGAAGTGCAAACATAAGACTGTAGTTGGCTTGATCACAGCTTATTTAATTTTTGAGTATTAAAAAAAAAAGACTGTCACTCAGAGATGTCTTCTCCCCAGCCATGGAAGACTCCTCTTATTGAAGGAGTCGGCAACCTTTGAAGAGCTTTTCTCCTTTATGTGCACAGAGTAAGCTCATCCTCAAAGTCCTCTGGAGTATTAGTAACAATCCATGTTGCATCTCAGCATTGTGTAATCAAATGTGTCCTGTTCTGAGACACGGTGAATTGCAGGGTGTTGTGATTTAAGCCTTGCAGACCGTGTGCTGAACACTTGTCTGCAACCTGTAAATAGCGAGTGGGGTTTATATCATTGACCACAGCAAGCTCTGTTCTTTCAGATGGCCCTTTGTTTTGTTCTTTCCTGCATTGCTTTCTCTTTTAATAGGATAACACGATAAAAATGGTGGGGTGTTCTCATAGTAGTTTACTCTGTTTTTCTGTGCAGTCAGCACCTAAACCGGTGTTATTTTGTAATATCATTAACCCCCGTGTTTTCAGAGTTTAATAATGTATCATGCTTTTTACATCTTTTATGGTTAGCATACAGTCTCCAGGCTACCTTCTTTTTATGCAGGTTATTAAAAAAGAAAGACAGGGTAATATTTTGGAAACTGAGCTCTATTCAAAAAGCTGCCATTCTGAGTTTTCCTCCATTATTGCCTAAATTTATTCTCTGCCATGTCACATTCATACAAATCAGAAGTGTCAGAAAATCTTATACTGTGTAAAATAATAATAATGCACTTCAGATTGTAATCAACAATTGAAATCCCTGAAAAGAATTTGTTGAAAGATTGTGGAGGTTTGATTTTTTTTTTTTCCCTCCCCCAAAGAAAACCCTGGCAATCAAATCTGTTTATTCTGTTGATTAATTAGCAAACGGTCCTTTTCATGAACGTAAGTTAATTCCCAGGCTATCATAAAACTGAGAGGTCTTTATGTGGTCTATAAAATAGCACTTGTCTCTTGCAGAGACTCGGTGGGTCCACGGTAAAACTGTTCAGCTGTTCTCTGCAGGGCCTTCTTATAGATTTAATATTTCCTCTGCTTTACCACCATAGCTACTACTGACTGCTCTTTCCTATGAGCATCTCCTTGTCCTTCTGAAAGAGGTTTCTGGAAAAGGAGTGATTGTTTTTGTGATATTAACCAGACAGGTAAGCGCCAGAGAGGTTCTGTCCATGTACGTGTGACATCTGCTCTGACCCACGGTGCTGGTGCGTGGGGACAATTCTGAGTCGCAGGTAACCTGGGCCGTCAATCCTGCCTCATCCTTCCTTCTCACGATCTGTTTTCAGGCATTCTCCTCGTCTCTGTTCTGTGAAAGACAGATGGATGTTTATGGAAGGTTTCAGATCTGCACAGTTCCTTCTACCTTAAGTTTTATGAATGCCTGCAGATTTTTAATTGCTTGACAAGCAGGATGTTGTAAACAACCCATGTTTTATGCATATATGGAATGTAATCGTGAGTTTTATGATGTTATTGATTGATGGCCTTGAAAAGTTGAGCAGGGAGGTTTAGAAGATTTGAGACTTGGCAAGAATGGATGGCTTCTTTGTGATACTTGGTGTCTTTGCAGTGTGATCTCAAAAGTGGTTTCTAACGATAAATCAGGTCTGTGGCTGCTCTTCAACAACCTCTGAGTTGCAGGTGAACATACCAGCAGCCTCAGCTTTCAAAGGTGCGACTCCTAAGAGAGGTATCCAACAATGCAAGTTTTCAGGCCCCCGTTGCCACATTTTCTCATGTGATTATTGTTTTCTTTTGTTTTTCTTTAGAAGTCTACACAGCTACCAAATTTTGGTTGACGGCTATAGACATGACCTGTCTAAGGGGAGTCCCAGAAAAACTCTAAAGACTTTGTCCACACCATAGAGGATTGTAAAGGTTCAGTCCCCGAAAGCACTAAGGATATTGAAATTCCACAAAGGGTCAGATGCAGGTTAACTTTTGCAGTAATTTACATTGGTTTAAATCACAGGATGGAAGTTAGTTTATTTTTATAGATAATTCACAGGCTCTGTATCTGAAAATGTGATCATCAGGGCTGGTCATATAAACTACTTTGTGGCTGCTCAGGATGAAAGCTGGTTGGAAATACTTGAAATTTCCATTTATTTTTTCTTTTAAAAAGCGAGGTAAAAATAAATTCAATTTTTTTTTCTACATTAGGATCAATTTTGGCAAGTATAGATGGAAGAAGGAGTGATAGGGCATTTTCATCTGCTGTTGAGCAAAAGACATGGACAGCCCCCTGCTCCACCTCTCTTTCTCTCTCTCCTTTTCATTTCCAAAGAGAGACATATATGTTCTTGTTGAAAACTGAGAACCAAGTCCATCTAAAGTCCACCAGGATCCTTGGTTACTTTGAAAATGTCTTAAATTACCAAGTGGGCTTTCTGAGGCTGTGTAACCAGATACACTGAAATGCAAGAAGCGTGATGGAATCACATTGCGAATCTCTCAGCCCTATCTGATGGGGGGGAAGGCTTTTTTGAAGGGGAGATAGGAGGGTGTTTGTTGGTTTTTAATTTTTTTATTTTTTTTTTAAGCTAATCCTATGTTGGAACTATTTGATTTTGAAAACAGATTATTTCCTGAGTTCAGTCTATTTTTTTTAAGCTTTAGTGAGAGTGCCTCCAGACATTGTAGGTATGCGCCTCGTGTAAATAAAGCGTGTTGTCCTACTGTTCAAGTGACTCTTCATACATGTATTAATGTATTTCAATAGAGAGGGACATGATCCTGAATTTGCTCTCCTCAGGGTAACTAAAGAGATGTATTTCAGATGGCAGAGTGGGTACAAGTAATGCAGTACTTGGATGTCAACGTCACATTCTCATCTCAGCTGAAGTATAACAAACCTGACCTTTTTTTTTTTTTTCCCAATTACTTCCTATATTTCTTCAACATGTAAAGCCAGCACAATCCTTCTTATTCAGAGATTCTGGTTTTGCAGTGCAGACCCCTTCTAGGGTGTTTTTTTCTGAGGGAAAAAAAAAGGTTTGAGCTAGCCTATGAGTATAATTGCCACCTCTGAAAACACGTTTATTCAATGGCAAACCCGTTGATTTGTCAGAGAACACTAATTTCAAAGGGATGGGTGATGAACTGCAGGTGGTTTTATTTGCCATTGTTAATAAGCATTGTCTTTGCAAAGGAGACTTAGTTAATTATGTTGCTTTAGGTTTTTTGGGTGGTTATTTTATTTTTTTTCCATTTACTACAATTGATAATAGATAGGAGTACAACTGTAACTTCAAGATTAGATGAACAAAACCCATGCTCACTGTTCCACTGAAAAACTCTCTTTAGCCAAGCACCTATTTGGCAGCTTTGGAATGTTAAATGATCGCAGATTAAGAACATTGGGTCTTAGTGCCCTTTTCATTCCATTAAGAGCTAACGTGTATAATTATAAAAGCAAATGTGCAGAAGGCAATCATGTAAATACCAATAAAGGTTTCTTAGTAGCAAAGCTGATTTCATGTAAATAACTCATTTTAATCTGTTTTAATTAAAAAAGTCTAATTACAGAGAACAGCTTACATTGATCAGCATGTTCAGATGAATGCTGGTATATGTCAGCCAGAAATAAATAAATAAGAGGGAAATCATCTGTATAAAGAAAACCAAAAATAGTGTCGGATAACAAGATTTGATTTAGAACATTGGCACTGAATATGTATTGCTGGTTTCATCCCAGCCAGTTAGAAAGTGAAGGACAGCTGAAAATACTTCTAATTAAAAAAAAAAAAAAGAAAAACCAGGCAAAATCGACATATGGCAGTGTATAAGAAACTCTGAATGGAAGAGTGTGTGACTGATTGCAGTCAGATCACACCATGCATGCCTTCTCCTTTTGTTTAGGAAAGTTCTTGACCAGGAAGGATGTGTGAAAGCCTCCTTCAGGTACTTACATACCTGTCACTACTGAGGGTATTAAACAGAGGTTTAGTCTGGGTAACACAAATTTTCAGATATTTAAAAGAAATAATAGTGAACTAGTAGTAAAGGATGGTTTCATGATTATTTAGAAAATAACAGGAAAACTGCAGTTTCCCATTACTCAGACACAATAACAAATATTTCAAAACAGAATTTCAAAGTGGAATAGACTAAATATTAATTAAATGAATTGTCTAATTACTACTCTTCTTATAATAATTTAAATATTTTCTAAATACTTTGAAAATCAAAGATTAGAAGAACCATCATCAGCAAGGAAAAACAATACATAATTAATAGATCAAGGCAGGGTGTTTTTTTTTTCCTGCAAGGTGGATTAAAGTCTACTTAAGAACAGATAAAAATTGACTTTTAAATTTTAAATGGCATATTTTTTCCTGCTGTCCTTTGAAGATAAGATTTATTTGATCATATTGTCTGTTCATCTACTGCTCCAATAAACTTTTGACTTTTCAAGTGATTTTAAACTATATTTGACAAAGGATTAGAGATCTCAAAGTCTCTATCATGTTCTTTAAAAAAAAAAATAATCAAATTAAGATGGCAAGGAAGGAGATAGAAGGTGATGGTAAGCTGTGAGTTTGATGCCATTGTTAAACATGAGAGAATCTATCAATGCTCTCATCTGACTATTAGCCCCCCACAGTTGTTTTTTGCTTTGGCTTTTTTTTGGGGGGGTGGTTGGTTTTTTTGTTGGGGTTTTTTTGTTGGTTTTTTTTTTTTTACTATGCACACTGAAAAAAGAACTTGAAAATAAAGCAACCTATTCCCCAAAAATACTAAATCATGTATATTTATGGTGTGACTCTATCACAAGATTTATAAGGTGGTCCATGTGGTTTTGGTGCAGCAATTGTTAATATTAGGTCGTTTCTACAAAAATGTGGAACAACTTCAACAGACTGTGGAAGCTGAAAGCACCTCAGTCCACCTCTAACACCTTCAAAGGTGAAAGAGTATAGAAGTTTCATGTTCAAATTCCTGTTTTATTTTGGTTTAGACCAGGCATTTTCCCAACATATCTTGAGTTCTCTAGCTGTCTAGTCTGTGTCATTAGCTCTAATGAGCATTTAATTGTTCACTGGGGGTAGAGTAGTTTGAACGGTACAACAGAAACTTTCTCTGTAGCTCCATGGGTACTACATTGCACGGAAGATGTAGATGAGTCAGTCTGAAATATCAGTCAGACAGAATATCACCAGAGAAATGTGAATTTTATTCATATTATAATATGTTAATTATAAATAAAGTCTGTGACCTGCGGGCAGTGGCGCTGGGGCAGCTCCTTGCAGGGGCCCATGGGGAGAGGAGCCCGGGCTGGGGACCCCCCTGGGCTGGCTGGGCCTGGGGGGCTGCACCCTGGGAGGGCCCCGGGCTGGGGCAGGGGGCGAGGATGCTCCACCATGGTGCTCCCCATGGGGGGCAGGAGTGGCAGGGACAGCGTGTGAGGGACTGACCCCTGTCCCAGCCC
>JAVJGJ010000014.1:115451199-115481977 GCA_035590215.1 Microhierax caerulescens | reverse complement strand
GTCTTATCCCTACGACGGGAGCTCTCCCTAGTGTGTGCTGCTCCTCGGACCAGGCCAGTGTGTTGTCTGAGCAAGCTCTGACCGGCACAGCCAAATCTGTGCCGAGGAGCACACCAGGGGTCCAGCGGTGCGGATGGTCGGCTGCTGCAGCCTTGGGGATTGTCCTTGGCACCGTTTTCCCTACAAGTACAAAAAATCTGCCAATGCAGAGCTTGCTTTGGATGGGCCAAATAGAAGCTGGAGACTGCTGTATCTAGTCTTCTGGCTTCCTAAGATCTTCTATGGGTTTCTTTGGTCAGCGTAAACTTTGATTCAGCTGGTGATTTCCTTGCACTAGAGGAGGAAATCTGATGGAAAACACCTGAAGGTCAGTGTATTGCAGGCGCTAGAAGTGTTCTGTTTCAGAGAAGCCAGCTGTTTCTCTTGTAAATGGAAGTCTTTATTCTCCAGGATATGGTATTGAATTGCAATTCCACGCTGCAACATCTGTCCTCTAATCGGTTAGAAAGAAAAGTGTTTATTTTACACTGAGACCGATATTTACTTATATTTGGGAAATGTTGACTTGTGTGCTGTAAAAACTTTAATTGGATTATTACTTCATAACATTATCAAACTCCTCCTTGTCAGCGGAATCATTCCTACCCCACACCATTTTGTTTAGCTGTCCTTCCCCCTGCCTCAGATACCTTACCCTTGCAACCCAAAATGTATGTATCTGAGCTATTGATCCTCTCAAAAATCTGTTATTGCTAGGTGGGTCTCAACAGCATTACAGCTGAAGTTGACAAGCAGATGATGGATTGTTCTCATTAAACACTATTTCAAATGGTGTCTCAAACTTTCAGGGGTTAAAATTAGGATACAACATTGGAAGAATGGAAGACTGGAAAGATTAAAGCTTTGCATGACCCAGAACTACACCCCAGGTAATGATTAAATCATGGATTCTTCAGTAATGTTTATGAAGGTGTTGGGGCTCCTTGCTTTTCACTGCTCTGGTAAGGGAAAGCCTCAGATCACTTTACTGTTCTATAAACTGTTTTTCACATATAGCAGCATAGATGAATCTTATAGTCAGGTTAAAACTTGAAAGGGCAACTTAATCCTATTCCCTGTCGCTATGTATTAACTGCTCTAAATTTGCTTACTAGTTGGGTATCTTTATGTTACGTTGGAGTTTTAGTGTAAATATATTCTAAATGATTAACAGCACCTTCTTTAGTGTGAGTCAGGAAACTTCAATAATTATTTTTATAGAAAAGAAACAAATATGGTTCTAACCCTGAATGTAGTTCTGCAGAATTAACTGGTATTTTCAAAAATTTTTTTTTTTTTTTTTTTTTTTTTTTTTTTTTTTTTCCCCACAATGGGAACTGAGTTACAAGTTGTATCCTCTTGAACCTGCCCAAAGAGGCATAATGCCCTGACACACTCTGGTAGCTCATGGGAGATGAAATCTGGCTGGAGATCCCAGCTCCCTGGGGAAAGCTTGTATGTGGGGCACTTGGACTATAACTGATGATGCACAGCAGTGCCAGGAATTGGATCATGCTAATGTCAAGTAGCCCGGTTTTGACTGAAAAATGTCAGCATTACATCTGGCATCAGATTTTATTTTAACCTGATAACCTGAGGGCTTTGAAAGGCCTTAAACATTTTAAATTTTAGTTTATTCTGCTGCTGTGATCTGATCCCACTTCTGTGCATAGCGTTGCTGCACTGCTCTTGAGGTATTTTTCTAAACCGCTGTAGCTGGACTGCAAACAGAGTAAGCTTTAATGAAAGTTTATTTAAGACACAATGCCAAAAGAGGAAAAGAAACAAAATGCAATTTTCTCTCAGTCTTTTAAAGGAAATCCACTAACTGGGGCTTTTGTTCTTCCCAATTTACTGCTCAGTTTAGATCTCTGTAAATCATTATAGGCCAGTTCTGTTTCAAAAACCAGACCCTCACTGCCACTTGCTAGCTGAAGGGGCAAATCAGGCTGCTGATGTGGAACAAGAGTCTGTGTGCTCCGTGTGGTATGAACTACACGTTTGCAGTGACACATGCCATAGTCCAGGACAGAAAAAGACCCTCTAAACGAGTGGGTTCTGCCAAGGCATGTGATGTTTCAGTGAATGGATGACCGTCTGCACACAGGGCGCTGTCTGTGCTGGGACAACACCTGGGTCAAGGGGGAGTGTAATTGAGCTGCACTCGGTAGCTTCAATTGTTCAGAGATTTTCAGATTCAGTCACTGGCTGATGTTTCCCCCAGTGTGGTTATAAACACATCCTGATATTCCGGCTAACGGAGGGATTGACAGCTCTGTGTTTAGAATCCAGTAAAATCTCTCTCTTTATGCTCTTGAATACACCTCGTGAAAGATTCTTCATCTGTGCTCCGTTACCTGCAAGGCAAGATACTGTGACATTCCCTCTTTTTCCCTTAAGGTATGTTTTCCTCTTAAAAGGACATGAGGGAAGGGGTTTCTGTGCTGTGCTTTAAAATGCCACACTTCATAAAGGCATTATGCTTTGATAATCTTTTCCCCAGCACCTTTGTCAACTGAATGGTACATCAGGCTCCTGCCAGAAAGCCCCTCTCCATCACCAGGCGTGCTGTCCCTCAGCAGGCAGCCCAGCCGTGACACGGAGGAAATAACAGCTTGCCACCTATTCAGAGGTAGAGTCACCTTGGAGGATCTGTGCTACCTTTATTTTTCTCCCTTGAAAATACTGTCTAGTGTACATAAGCCTATTATAGATTTTCTTTTGTTCAGAATGACTAGCAAGCTACAATTTGGTTTCGCTTACAATGCTGTCAAAAAATGGAAACACTTTGGATGCAAATCTTACCCTAAAACTGACTTGAAACAAGATGAAACAGTGTAAAAGACCAGAAAACAAACAGAAAAAGAGTATTTTTTGGTTTGCTTGAAAAGTAACTGTCCTATAGCATATGTGATAAAGTATGTGTGTATTTATTCAGAGTAGTTACATATTAGTAAATGTTAACTTACATCTACTTAGAAGATTTATTCCTTTCTGCTTCTGATTCATATCAAACTTTATCTGAAACGTTGACTTTAATCAGAAAAGCCTGATGATACAAATTTAAATTTGCAATTCAAGGCTATAATTTAACAAGAGTCTGACCTTTATGTAGGCATCATGTTGCTGAAAAAAAAAAAAACAAAAAAAACCCAAACAAACAGAAAAAAAAGCCAAACTACCCAGCTTCTTCTATAAAGGGAAAGTTATTTTTACTTAATAAGTTATCATTCCAGGCTCCAAATTATGCTGGATTATGAGACTACTAGAACTCGCTCCTCATTTACAGCCATAGCATATGAAGAAAACACTTTTCCTAATTTTTCAGTTCCTCAGACAATTCTCTACTTTAAATTACTCTTTGACTTAGAATACTTTAATGACATGGGGAAAAAATGTATTTTGAAAGCAAGTGTGTCTACAAAGAAGCTATGGCTGTAAAATACTGGTTTAACTCTGTGTTTAAAATAACTACTCCTATTAGAAACCACAGTTTCCTGTACTTTACTGGTTAAAAAATCTGTATAGGTCAACAGATACTACCTGAATTATTTTCTTTAAATTTAGAAAATACAATGAGCATTAATTAAGGTAGCAAAGAATTTATTGGTTTTCAAATTATGCTGATACATTTATCTGAAGTAAATGAAATAATTTTGTTTAAAATCATTTGAATTGTTAAATAACCATTTTTATATTAAAACTAAAAGTTTTTACATTTTTACATTTTACATTGTATCTCACGTATCAATATTGTACCTTTACATGTGCATTGTCTCCCAGAAGCTTCATTATTTTCAGCCCAGAGGCATCACCTTTTGAAAAATTTGGATAAACACCTTCCTGCTGAGAAGAAATCAGTTGATTTAAAAGAAACACCTAAACAACCAGAAGCCTACAACTGTTTAAATCTAGTCTACATGGAGATTAAGGTACACAAACACCATCTGAGAAGTGGTGAAGCTTTTATTCTGAATTCAGAGGCGCATTAACACAGTAATAATAATAATGACAATGATGATGATAAAAATAAAAAATATGGATTAGCATTGCACGATGAAGGAGCAGCATTTTGCAGTGCAACAGTACGATAGGCTCTGTAGTGAATGATTGCTGTGGTTACTCAGGATGGTGTGTGCCATTGGCACGCTGCAGAGGTTATGGCAATAAAGCAAGAAGTGGTAGGAGCCAGCGAGCTCTTCACTCTGATCAGTGTAATGGCTCCCCAACGGGCAATGTGCACCAGGAAAAAAACCCAAAGCACTCAGAAAAGTAGTTAGTATGAACACACTGCTACCTTTCCCCCAAGGCTAATAATTCTTCTGTATACATATGAAGTACCCGAAGGCTCTAATCTATGCTCAACCAAGCAATTTCACTTTGTATCTTCTTTTCTTTCTAGAAAAGCCTCCTGATAAAAACATACCAGCTAAACCTCAGGCTGCATTCTTTTCTCACTTGAGTCGCTGCAGCAAGACAGGGAAGAATAAAAAATCCTGGAGGACTTCCTTGAAGGAGAAAAATATTTAAAATGAAAATGACAGTCAGAGAAGCAAAGTTGACAAAAAAAGAACAAACTTTGCCACCACTGAGCGCACAACTTGTGCGGCTCACAGGAACAGTGTAGGACCTTTCTGAGCTCTTCTGAAAGCTTAATGTTGCCACTCCTTTTGTAACTAAGGTAAAGTCAAAAGGGGTCACAGATGTGCTAAGAAAACTCACTTGCATAAATTCTGCAGCTTTTATCTAGTGGCATCCCTTTTGGCATTTTAGCCTCATTGTCCCGAGACCTGCAGGACACAGGACAACGAGTAAGCTCAAAATAAATGGAAAAAATCCAATACCTTCAACCTTAAATACTCAAAGATCATGACTTTTCTCTCTCCCCCTATGCTGTCTGCATAATGCAATTTATTTTTTTTTTTCTAATGTAGTCACATATTTTTTTTATTCCTAGATAAATGTGTGGATCCTTGTATGTTTTCACAGCAATGTGGTTCAAAAATGTTTTCAGTTCATTGACCTGGAAATATTATATTTTTTTATTAAATCATGTCAGCATAGATCCTAACAAGCATGTGAGATGCTATAAATTTCAGCAGATACAGAATAATCTAACTGTTGGACTTTGCCACGTTATTCCTGGAGTGACTTCTACGTATCCCCTACAATATCCTCAAACACCAAAGGATTTGCCTTGCTTTTATTTTTCCTTTTAAGTTGTAAACATCAGGTCAAATGATCCTTATGCTGAATTTTGTTTGCCTTTTCCCATTTAAGATGCACGTGTCTATGTGAGGTGAAATCAAAGCAGGGGCAGCCATGCCTTGGGATAGCGGGATGCTGGGGCCCAGCCCCTTGGCCAGCTGCTGTTCAGCCTTGGGAAGGACTTTGCAAGAAAGAAGCTACTTTTATCGAGAAGTTTTGAAGCACAAGACGGAGCCAGCTAAGCTCAGAAGGGCATGGTAACAACAGCAGTGGTACTAAAGGTGCTTCGCACAAATTCCTGTTTCTCCCCCATCCATCAGGTTTCCCTAGCCCCAGCAGCAAACAGGCAGTAGGTAGAGAATTATATATCCTTGCAAAAAAGTCCCAGAGACTGGAAAAAAACATTTAGAATGAACCAGGGAAAAGAACAATCTCATTATTGATGAAAATTGATATTTTTTTAAAAACATCCTATAATGAATGTTGCATATGTTTTTATCAGGTTCTTGTTATATTTTGTTAGTCCTGATCTCGAGTGTATCAGAAATGGAGCACTTTTTATTTTTCTTAAGAAACTGTGAGTTTTAAAACTACCAAAATTTTTGGTTTAAAGCAATCCAAATAGAACAATTTATTTTCAAAGCTAAAGCAGGTTGGGCAGTATACTCATGCAGAACCCACATTTCTTGGAGCTAGAGTGTGGTAAATCAAGTAGTAAAACCCACAGAAAAAGGTAGTATGCTGTTGAGAAACACAAGATGTGGTTTGGAGTTTCCTATAAATCATCAGGACAGATACTTCAACTTTGTTAGTGCTGAAGTTATGAATTATAATAGAATGCATCAAAAATATAATAAAATCACATACAGAGAATGGCTTCTTTCAACACCAATAACCAGAGTGATTCAGTTTTCATAAGCAGATGTTGGAAACTCTATAAATATTTTTGGCTGTATCTCACAAGGAAGCAGTCCATGTTTGCTGACACAATCATTCAAGATGTCTTTTTCAGAAATTAATGTCAGAGCTACATTAGCCAAATTATAAAAATCCTGAGATCAGAAATAAGCCACTGAAATGGGAGTAGCATAAATGTCTCTTAAGCTGTTTTTCTTCAAAAATCAGTCTTTTCTTCTGAGAAGTGTACCGCAGTTTATATAGGTAATAAATTCAGGCTAAGGGACTGACTTAAATCTGCAATGTCCTTTCTTTTGCTGTTACTAAAGCCTATAATGCAGTATCTTCTTTTCTAGTTGGTTATTGTCACTCAGCTTATTTCAGGTCACTTATGACAGCTGCTCTTGTTCTGCAGCAGAATCAGAAATGCACACAACTTTTATGCCTAAACTGTAAAACAGGGTCAACCAGCTCTGTTCATGTTCAGTTACAAATTCAAAAGTAAAGAAAATTTGCAATCTGCTGGGCAGAATCCAGCAGAGCTGCAGCTGAGAGCTCCATCACCTCCTTTCATCTCTGAAGAAATTTTATGGCTTGAAGGCTCCTTCCTTGCTGCAGGTCCCTTCTGAAGCAGCAAGCTTCATTTCTAGTTCTGGGAACTCCTCTATCACTAGGAATGCCCACTCAAGTGTTTCTGCTTTCCACAAGCCATCTCTCTTCCTTCCCGTCCTTGAGTTTTGATCAAATGTTACAAAAGGCATAGGGTTATGGCTCTTTAACATCTAGATTTTGTAACGATGCGATAGTGGTTGGTATATCCCCAAAAGCATCACATGCAATGCTCGTGCAATGGTTCCTAAGGGGCTGAACGTACAAGGAAAACGGGCAGCCATGCAATGACCTGATGAAACACTGTGGAAGTCCACTCAGTTTCCATTAAAACATGTCTGTAGTGGCTGGGTTAATTACCTCTTACGTGTAAAACTGTCTAATTTCAGTTTGAAAAGACCTTCTGTGGAGGCCGACCAAAACAGAGCTGCTTCTTGACTCGGTGGGAGACGTGCAGCAGGACAAGGCTGTCTGCTGATGTTGAAAGCTCAGTGGAGAAGAGGAGGGCTTTCTTCAGGCAGAACAAGAGGTTGTAAATGGAAAAATGGCACGTCCTTAAAAAAGTCTAATATTGCTGAATGCAGGAAAAGATCCATGTCAATGAGATTTATTATGCTGCGGAGCGGTTTGCTGGGGCAAGCTGTGACCCCCCCAGTATTTTAGCACAATTTGAAGCACAGCGAACAAAAGAGATACTGCATGGAAAAGCCTTTCTCTGACAGGAAGATAAAACAGATGAACTGATAGATCTTTACAACTGCAAATCTATGGTTCTCTGACATGGAGGTCCCTGTAGCTTAATTAGTTCCATTAGTTTCAGCTGAACTGTTATGATGTGGTAGCTATTGTGCAAAGTGAAATCAATAGACGTGCGTCTGTGCCGCACCATAGACTACACCGCAGACAGCATAAGATGGAGGAGGAATTCACTGTGATGTAAAATTGTCACATGAAAAAAAAAAAAAAAAGAAAAAAAAAGGAAAAACTGCTCAAACTTAAAAAGTAGCAAAATGTCTCTTGCACAGTAGATTTGTACCGGAGAACGTAAAACCTTGCAGTTATGCAATCCATTGTCACTAAGTTCTGGTATCGCTTCTCGGAGAGAAATTGCAGTTACAATGTGGATATCATAAATAGGATGTCAATTGCTGACCACACGTTTCCAGGAAGGAAAATGAGGCAAGTGTCTAAACAACTGTGATTTTAAAACAGAATAAACTACTCTATAGCATTCCTAATATATATAAATTAATGTGTAGTAGTTGGGCAAGTTTATTACTATGGCAATTGTAGTACTGTAATCTAATGTGCAATGGCTCTGTTCAGTCCCTGTTTTAATTTCCAGTGGAGAACTTAAAAGGGAATGTAATGGTCATTTGTTGTTTTACTGACATCTTTTGGAACTCTTGAGTTTCTGTTCAGCTCTCCTCTTCAGCGAGCTTTGACTTGGGCCAGTGAAGACAGCACTGTTTTCCACCTGGATAATGAAGACAGGCACAAGCTGTCTCCTGATTACAATTGGAAGGCTGCCATCAGTAGAAGCTCTTTTCTTCGCCTCCCCCTCCGCCTCCTTTGTTGTTTTTTTTTCTTATTTTTTATTTAGTTCTGTGCAAAACCTCAAAATAATCCGAAGCAATGGGATCACAAGCCTTTTTGAGTCCGAGGTTACTCTAGTCAATAGGGCTTTGCATCAGGAAAGATGACAACTGGTGGCCACAGTCTCCATGTCTGCACGGTACCTGGCTTCTCAGTTGGGATAACTAGTAGAGGGTGGGACAGATTTGGTACTTATAAATACTTCAGCAAACTGATAATAGGTCATTTTAACAAAAAAAGCAACACAGGATAGTAAATATTGACAGGTTTGCTGTCAAATAAGAGTAGACTTTATTTACTGGAAAAAAAGATAGTGATATTTTCCTTGAGAAATACAGGGTTTAGTCCTATATATTTAGTGATGTCTTTAATATTCCAGATTACCTATTTCATCATATATCCAACAATTCCGTTCTTTATGGGCACTGACAGAATAGCTGTATTTTACTACTTCCACAGAAAAAAAAAAACAACAAAAAACACCAAAAAACCCCCGAGAAAAATCAGAGTATATCTCTAGTTTGAGCTAAGACCTGGTTTCTAGTCATTTGCCACACATTTTTTATGGAAGTCTTGGTCAGCCAGTGCTTGGTCTGCTGGTAAAGTGAGTTTAGTGGCCACTAAGCGTGTGGTTTAAACTGGTGGTGAGTTTCCAGGACTCATTGCTTGAAAACACTTGGAATACTTGCATTAAGAATCTTCAGAATATGGTATTACGGTGATTACTATCAGGCTTAGTCACACCACTTAGACCTAATAGCAGCGTCTGAGTGTAGCTCATCTGAATTGCAGGTCATAGATTGCTACTGTGCTATATAATTTTTTTATTGATGCTTGTGTTTAAAAAAGTGATGCGGATAAATAATGAAGGAAGTAACATGAAAAATAAGAAAGTAAGCTTTCCTCAGATTACCAGGTTTGCTGCTCTTTCTGTTATAAAACTTCTATTTCATTCCCCCATTTGTAAATCAAGATAACGGTTGTAATGCACTTTTAATTTTTTAAAAAAGTCTTTATTTAAAAATTTGGATTTTCAGCTTCGCACTCCTATCACATTTAGCCTTAGATGAGAATTCAAAATATTAAAGGATACAGACCTTTAATGAATATGTTATTTTTTATTTTAACTTTAATTTCCCAGATCATTTTGATGCTTCAAGGCAATGTTTGAGCAGCTGTGAAAAAAATTTGCATGTCCACAGAGTGCAATACTGTACGCAGTACAGGCATCTGCAGGGAAAGCCAGCCCGGCTGCATGTACTTACAGCTCTGCTCAATTAAATAAGGTGTGTATCTATTCTGCAAAAATGTGCCGTTCCACAAATAACTTCAACAGCTTTCCAAGACAGATGAGTATCTAAAGAGATGACCTGTTTGCATATCTTTGGGCTTTGTGCCAAAGAGATTTGGATATTGCAAACCATCTAATATTTTTTACAATGCTTGGAAGGATAGAACGGCATCCAATTTGAGCAGTTGTTTGGAGGAAGGTGCCAAGTTTTGTCTCAGTGACATAAAATACCTTAGCATGAAGAAAGAATGGTAATAAAATTGTAAGAGAAAGAGATAAACTGAGACTGTATCAACAGGAAAAAAATGACATCTCTTTGTATTTACTGCAGGTGCTGCGTTTGACAACTTTCAGCCTCTCAGAGATGGTCTTTTTAAGGCAATCTTTTCCTTAATTTACCTTAATTAGGTGAGTGGCATATCCTGTTCTGGACCCACATATTTAATCTCATCAGTATGTCAAGCAGAGGCAAGGTGACTTTAATAAGAGACAGTAGAAAAATACAAAATGTACTACAGCTTTGGACTCCTAAATCTGCTTCTAACAGGCTGCCCAGCGAAATGAAAGTGCCCTGGAGTGAGCTGCTGAACCGTTTTAAGACACAGAGCCGGTTTTTTGCCCGGTCCCGTTTAGCTGAGGTCATGAACACACATCCTCCCCCAGCCACAGATGTGTTGGCTGACAGTCAGCCCCTTCCCAGCGAGGATCTCGCCCCCCCGTTCCTTTCCTTGTGGCCACCACCGCAGCAGATCCAGGAGGTTATGTGAGCCTTCTCCAGCACGTTTCAATGAACAGGAGCTGCGTTAGTTTAAACAGTTGAATGACTAAGTTTTGCTAATATTGGCCAATTTTCATTCATCAGCCTAGAAGGGAAAGAAGGGCAGGAAGGACATCCCTCCTTTTTGCAGAACGGTACCTCCACGGTCAGTTGTACCGATCCCCAGCGAGGGGTGCTCCTGGAGCCCCGCTGTAAATGCAGATGTTCTCGTGTGTTCTACGTGGCCAGATTGAAGCACCGCCTGCACGCAGCAGCCGGCGTGAGCTTTCCCTAGATTCTTCCCTTCTGCGCTGGTTCTTATAGTAATAACCACAAAGCCTTTGAGGATGGCCAAACCCAATCCTAGAGCCAAATGGTAGGAGAAAATAAAGCTTAAAAGAGGTGGAATAACCAAAGTGGCGTTAAGAGGTACAGATAAAGATTGATCTAAAAATCAAATGCCCAGAATCACAGCTCAAGATCTTAACTGTTCATCACAGCATTTTTCAGTTTTGCTGAGAGCACATATGCCTTCGCTAGGGAACTAGGGAACTAGGAACTACAGAGTAAACAGATGTAATTTCCTTTTGCATCAAATAAAACTAGTGACGAGCCCAAGAAAACATAAATAACTTGACTAAAACCATACCCTGTGTCAGGGACAGTTACAGTAGGAAAATAGGCATTTCAGCTCTTTGTTTGTAGCATTATTTTTGGTGACTCTAAATTTCCTTAAACTCCTGTAAATCGTGCTTTCTCCTGGACACTTTTGAGAAACAAAGAACAGTAACTACTTTGAACTACTAACTTTATTTTATTCTAGCAGCTGAAACAGTTGGCTTACATCCACTTGCAATATTTCCAGCTTTGCTCCATTTATATTACCTTCTGTTTAATATACTTCTGACCATATTTTCCATAATTACCAAATGCTAGTAAAACTTCTGAAATTAATCTGGAAACCCATTTATTTTTACTTTTATTTAATATAACAACTTTGGGCTCTGCTAGTTGCTTAACGTTGCTTCATTTTTGATAGGATGATGAAATATTTTTAAAGTGCTATAGATACCGAATTTCTATTGTTTTTGCAGTAAGCATTATACATTTTAGGATTTAATAATGGGCACTGATTTTGATGACAGGAAACATTTTCCAAAAATCCTCTTTTCTATTTATCCTTATAGCTTTTTGAGAAAGAAAACTGAAACAAAGATGAAAAGAACTGTGTATGGGAGACTCAAATGAGCGTGTCAATTTTTGTGTGGTCTTCTTCTGGTCCATGCTAAGTAGGTTAATTCATTTTCTTTCAGAATATGATTTTGAACAACAGCATGCCATTAAATATCTGAGTCAGCAAAAACAAGGAATGAAAATAATGACATTACCTTTATAAACACTATTGTCTTGGCAATTCACAGGTTATATTTGGGTTCTGGTGCACTCAGGGTGTTCTAGACGGAGCATAATTGAATGCATTTCAGTCTAATTCTCCTAAATAACTTCACCAGTGAAAAACCCTGAAGGCATGTTGATTTTGCTACACAAATGTGCTGAGGAACAGCTCTGCCTTTTGGCTTTGACTAAAGGGAGTAAGTTTTGTTTGCAAAAGGACTACAAAGCCAGGAAATAGGAATAGCATAGCAAATAATGTTAATAAAAATGAGTGAAAGTGTGTCAAAGTAAAATTTAGAACTATCATCTAAAGCTACATTATTAAAAAATAAATAGCATGCTACACTAATTATACTGGAAGAAGCAATAGAAATATTACTTCTTTGAAATATGACTCTGAAAAGTGTTTTTTAGAATGCTTAGTGAGCATTGAACACTTAGTGACTCTGAAACCTGCTCATCAGAGTGTCCGTGAATGATTTTAGTGTGCAAAGCAGTTGATCGAGCAATTGATCAAGCTTAGAACTGATCTCTGGCATCCTAAATCATACGTACTTTGTTACAAACAAAATTATCTTGTGTAAAGCTGTGTGCTACCATGTCCAAAAGGCTTTCAATGCTTACCCAATCTTGTACATCTTTATTCTACACTGCAATTGAAAAGATAGATCATCCTTCTGACTCATCCAAACAGGGTATGTTTATCATCCAGAACTCTGCAAGCTCCAGTCCTTTTTTTGAGGCATTTCAGTGACACTACTATAAAGAAAAAAGGAAATAAAGTATGTGCACTCATTAACCAATTGTCAGCTAACAAATGGAATTTCTGCCATTTAGAGTTATGTGAAAAACAAAACAAAATTCAGGAATGCAGAGGAAATGAAGATCTCCATCTTATTTTGGCAAACACATTACTACGTGCTCATATGCATTTTTTCATTATTACATAGTGTAACAAAGGAACCACTGGAAAAGTCTGCTGTGCTTACAGTTTCAGCCTGCTTCTTTCTAACTTTGGAAGTTTCATAAAGCTTGAGCTATACATTAGAGAGAGCTGGTAAATGATTCAAAGCAGTTCAGGTGATTATTGTTCACGTATCATAGAACAGTAACACACAACGTTAGTTTGAGTGTTATCATGTATCATAATTGGCTAGTCCCTTGTACTCTTCCCGTTCCTCTTTCTCCTTTCAATAAGCTATTCACATGTACTTCCTCATAAACTCTATCAGCTAATAATTAACACACTATAGAAATAAGGATCACATTTTGCATTCCAGTTTCATTTCCCATGAAATTTTATTTCTTATTTCTCATGAAGAAAATATAACTGTCGACATGGTGGGACGTTGCAATATATATTTTTATTCTAGCAAGTGTGACACCTTTGATTATAGGAAGTCAAACATAAAGTCTCTGTGGCAAAAATTAATAGACCCTCCTGTTCCATTTCATCGAGAAGTTATTTCACCTTCAAGTGCACAGCAACCTTGCATGTTTGCAGAAAATATATGAAAGGAAGCAAAAAGAAAAAAAAATCTATCTGGGCAAAATTTCTTTCATTCAGCAGAGCTGCTTGAATGCCTCTTCAGCATTTACCTTTAACCAGAACAGATTGGAAATGTTAGCACCGCAGTAAGCAGATGGTGTCAATAATGACTGATGCCCATTGGAGTTCCATAAACACAGGCATATTCATAGCCTGTCAAGCAGCCCATATTGTAATCAAATGATAAAAGTTACCTACTGGAATAAAAAGTGTGAACAAGACCAAGCTGTTTTAGTGTTAGGGTGCCTAAAACTGGTTTCCTCATTGCATACTCTCCTAACGTACCACCTTTAATGGAAGTGAAGTTGATAGGGATTGGTTTTATTGCTTTTATTAATTGTGTAACATAAACATTAACACACTAAGTGGCCAACTTCTCTGAATGTTTCTAAGCCTTTGAAGACTGCTACTCCCAAATCCAAAGTTGTGTCCAAGCTGATGGACTACTGGATAAGTAGAAACTGTGTTAGCATCACTGCTTAAGTAATCATGCTTCTAATAAACAGGAGGATATGTAAACAGCATTGATGTTATTTGGCCCATTCTATTTACAGCTCATTATAGCATCATCGTTTAGATGTCAGATTTTCATGCAGAAATCACACAACCTCATTGTATGGAAACCTTCTAGACCGTGCAACAAAAGAATCCATAGGAAGCCATTGCAGATGGTAGCAACGTGGAGTTCAGTTCATGCATGTCACTGAAAAAGTGCTATTTAACAAGGCAATAGTTACTGAAATCGAATTTAAACAATGCAGTCATTTGAAAGTAGTTTGGGAAGGGCAACTACTGAGTGGAATTAACTTATTGATCCACTGGAATGTGCTTAAATACATTTTCTCTGGTAGGGTTCTGATATCATGACTGTTAGGACAGTTATGTTATTGCTAAATAAGATCTCTCTTGTCACAAGTTTATAGAAAAGCTACTTGTTATTTTGATGCCATTAAGATAATGATTGAATGAAAGTCTATGAATAGAGTATGCTCAATGATTTCTGTTATTAACAGACTTCTGTAAAACTAACACATGCCTAGATTCCCAGCACCGCAAACAGTCTGGCTGCTTACTATTTAAGAAAACTAACTTGTGTCAGCAGACAGGCTCATTGCATGGGGCAAAATTACGGTATCCTAGGACAGGACATAGGGCAGCCTATATGTGTATGTGCATATGCCCCTGTCAAAGCTGTACTGCAGCCAGGGATTTAGCTGAGTTCAGGTTTTCATGCAGGATTAATACAGTAGAATGTATCTTGATACAGTTGAAAATGGAGACATAAATTTGTTGCTAACTGATACCTAATTAATTACCGTTGAGTGCGTTCTATTTAATAAGTACACAGACCAAGAATCTATGGACTAAATCCTTCAGTATTCTTTGTTTTGTGAAAATCTGAGAACCTGTGTAAAATCAAAAGCTACAAAAAAAGGAACTCAACACTTAAGTCTTAGTTCCCATTTTAAAAAGTCATTTAAATAAAAGACACCAGACAATAGGGTATTTCAGGCATTCGAACAAATTTACTTCCATAGTGAACATGTGAAGTTGAAGAGCTAAATTCGATGCTGAGTGCCTTTATTCATATATTTAAATGAACACCATCCTTATTTTGAGCAGCCTCAATGATTTGATCTGCTGATTACCAAAATAATGTGATTTATATTAGAAAATAAGCATTGCCTGATGCAGTGTTTATTTCTAAAGGCATTTTTGTACAAACCTGCTACACCATGCTCCTGTTGTTTCTTTAATAGTGGTATTTTTGAACTTCAGAAATACAGTCACTTATTGCTGCTTGGTTATATACACTTTGTGCTATATGAATTATTTAATGTTATTTATTTTTATTTGACAGAAAACAAGACAGGTCAAAAAACTGTAACAATTTCAAGCTACTTGAATGATACGCTACTTTGGAAAAAAGTTCATTCATTAATAATCACAATGCAAAAATGGAATTTAAGAATGATCAGTCACTTCTGTTTTCTTCTCTACTTCCTGGTAGTATGAATTAAGTTTTATATAGCAATAGGTCTCCTTTGTTCTTTACAGTAATGAAGAATTAAATAGAATACAGGTCTATTAATACATAATAAGTATTCTCTGCCTTATCATTCCTCCAGGTATCTAAACACTATGGTTTTTTGAGGATCTCAGATGCTTTTCAACAATTTTCAGAAGCTTTGCTTATCCTTCTCATAAGTTCTCAATGTTTGGTAAAATTTCTCAGCAGCTAATGAGTCAAATATCTGTCAGCTGGGCTTTTTAATCCCTGATAACACAATACTTGCCCTTCTGTTTGAAAAAAAAAACAAACGTGGATTTTCTCCAAAGATTATGATAGTTCACTATTGGACAGTCATTACAGTGATGAGTACGGTGATGAAGAACCTAGATGGCAGAACAGGTACTGATGAACTAGAGAAATGTAGGATATGAAGCTGAACACAGGCTTGTAGACATTCCTCATTTATTTATTTGGCTTGATAATTTCCCTTTATAATGTGATAAAAGGCAGATATTTTTCAGATTTCACACAGTTTCAGTACCAGTGGGGCATTGGGTACAACTAACTCCTTTGTCCACTGTTTTCCTCCATTTTCGTCTAAGGCATAATATGAGAATTCAGAATGTATACAATTCCCACTGCTACATATGAAATATTTTCATTGATTGATAGAATATTGTTAAGTATTTACTAATATGTCATATGGTCTTACTAGATACTAAAAATGTGTATTATGGATTTCTACTCCAGCTAAATCAATTACAAAAAAAAAAAAAGGAAATTAAAAGCCCTATGTATGTTCTCATGCATATCACTTGAGTCAATATTTAACAAAATGTAAATTTGGTTTAGTATATATCAGGAAATGTAAGGATATATTATGCAGATCTCTTCAGTAATTGAATAGTCTTTGAGGAATAAGTAGAATTACCATTTTTCCAACTAAAATATCATACACAGAACATCACAGTATCATGTTAAAGGACTGAGCCAAAGAAATATCGTGTTCCTGAGCATATACATTAGTACATACACAAACTGCAGATACGGTAGATTACATTGATCCGCAATATTCTAGAAGCTGACAAGGAAATTGGGAAAAAAGCTCCTGCTATTGGGTATCAGCTAATCTCCACGGACAGACTAGAAATCACCGAAGTGGTGGTTCAGCAGTCTGGGTAAGCTTAGTGTCATTGGTACCAAATGCTTTTGGCTCAGAGTGAAATCAATGAAGAAGAAGAGCTTCCACGCTGAGATGCTGGTTTCTGTTTGTAGCAGGTGACGCCTAGGTCAGTGACAGTTGCAAGCACAAGGTTTGTATTCCCTTAAAACTGATTAAATATTTATTGTGGGAAAGTTCCATTACCTTTTACATGCCTCTGACTGAGCTGGATCCATTCTAAGTGTTTCTGCTCTTCCTGTTGCTTTCAAGCAAAAGGTTGGCCTCAGATGAATTCATCCATTTACGTAAGATCTTTCTGCACATCATTTCTTTTCTCTCCACTTCCCAGTCCCTGAGACTGCCAAAACCTGCCCTAGCAGAAGTACTGGATAGCAGGTACGAAGCGTGCCTTGCTGTTCTTGCTCTTTCGAGGTTTTGACTGTTCCCTGCCACCTTCCTCACTGTGAGTGATGGTGTAATTTGTTGTTGTCTTCAGTCATGGCCATTTCCCTCCTCCCATATCTTTCCTGCTTAACATTTAGGTTTGTACATGGCATTGTAGATCAGTTCACTGTGGTTATTAGATTACAGATAACGATGCACGGTGTTCCTTACAGCTTGCTTTGTTTTAATACTAGGGTTTGCTTTATATTTTTTCCTCCAGACATTTCACTGTGCACATGTTGTACTCTCCTCGGTCCAGAATTTTGAAGTACAATGCTTTCATGTTTCATAAGAATTTTCAGAGTTTTATTTTGAACCTTGATATTTTGATAGTTCTTTATTCTGCCAGCACAGACTGGAATAGGATGGTAGTCAGGGGAGAGGGAGGTACGCATCACTACAAAGTCAGTACATTTTCCAAGATCCCTTATGCTGGGGTTACAGCTGTCTCTAAATAGACTTGTCTAACCTCATATTTCTGTCAATCATTTGAAAGAAAAGATCTATGTTAATTTTTCATCCGGTACCTAGGAGAAACCAGAAAAGACACCCTAACAAAATACATGTAGGAAACGGCACTCAATTCTGCCACTTAAGCCTGAAAGGCATTGAAAATCTATAGTTTTCAATTGTTTTTCTTCTTTCTGTGCAGTGCCAGGCCTTCTGTATGCAGTAAGATAGGTGAATTTTTTTCCTCAGTGCAAGTCCACCAGCAAACAGAGACACACCTGGAATTAATGTGACTCATTATTCCTGAAAAAGACAGAAGGGTCCCATAGTGAGATAGTCCCGCTTCTGCAACTAAGGAAACATGAGCAGAAGGCAACTGTTAAATTGCAAAGATTAAATTTCATCAACAAATAGAAAAGGAATTATTGTTGCTCCAGAGAATGGACAGCAAGAACGGTCTTACCAAAAGTTAACAAGAAGTCACTTTTGGTTATCTTCTGTTCATTATACACTGGCTATGGTAGGCACGGGGATTTTATTGTGTCTAGTCCCATACAGCAGATGACTACCACAGCCAAACCAGACACAAGGTCAAGATGCTGCATAGCCTGCTGCTCTGGTAAATCCCACACACCTCAATACTCATCTCTATGTTTTAGCCCTTGACAAATCAATACCTTGTGGCGTTGCATGCATACACATGCAGAGCACTCCTTTCTTCCTCAAACACAGGTCATGAAGTAAAGAGCTTCTACTATTTAATAATATTTAAATAAAATGTAAGCATATTTGTAACTGTTCTCCCATGGCAGAAAAAGGGCAGTGTTCCATGGGTGCCAACAGCTGACCCAAATCCATCTGAGGACCACAGTGACTTCATGTTAGCTATATGGAAGAGCTCCAGTTTGCCAAGGGCCTGAACTGGGAAAGACTGATATAAGGTGAGCAAAGACTTGGGACGAAGGAGCTACCTGAAGGTGAGCAGACTGAGGGGAAAGGGTACGGTTACCGTGGTAAACTTTTTAAAAAGCTGCCTTGAAGTGGAGCCACCATTTCAGTAACCAACAACAAGCACATCAGAGCCTATTACCATCACCATTTTCTGTGCACTGTGCAGGTAATACTTTTTGTAAAGTGATTTCTGAGTGAGCTTGTAGTTGCCAGAGGACACTGGGAAGTTATTGCTTTGCTTGTGTTTGACTGGGGCTGTTTTTCCCTTTAGTCTTGCCGGAGAGTTTCACGGGCTTATTCTGTAAAACAGCATTCCTGCATAGCCTGCCAGGGGAGGCATGGGTGTCTTCTGCTTATTTTCTTTCTGTCTATATCTTTCCTCTTAAAGATTTCTCCAAGTGAAAAGCGTATCAATAGCTGTCAGATTATTTCTGTCTAATTCATTTCTGGCCCGTATTTATGAATCTATGCTTTCTCACTAGAAAATAAATTGCAGAATCACTGAGCTAGCAAAACAGCCAGGAGCTGAAGGGAGGTGGAAGAAAAAAAAAAATAAATCCAAAGCGAGGTTTAACTGAGATAGCTGTGACCTGTATGTTAAAAAAGAAGAAATAAAATATATGCTTTCAAATAGTATGTTAGGAATCAAAGGCTCTGGATTGTCATATGGATGCGGCGTTGCTCAGCTATGGGCACAACACTTTTACGTGCAATGTTTTATTTACCAAGCCGAACCCATCCAACCACCAGTCGGCAGTTCAGAGCTCCATCACCTACATCCTAGTACAGATCATAGCATCCTAGTAAAGCCTTGTGTGAACATGATGCAAACAAAGCTTCTGAAAGCAGTTTTCCTCCACCCGAGGAAAAGACAACTGAAAGAATTAGGTGATTTATGGGTATGATCTGCAATAGCACTCAGCTATCCTATAGCTTTGCCATCTACAGCCCCCCATGGATGGCTGTACAAGCTGCCAGCTGTGCCTACAGCTAAGCAAGTTCTTCCTTCTCCCAATAATAAGTTACAAAACTCCCTGCTTGTTGGCTAGTTAGGAGGCAAGCAGTTTTGGAAGCTAATGAAAAACACTGTTTTGAGAGAAGGGAGGGTTTAGGCAAAAGGATGAAGAAGGAAAAGGAACAGAGAGCAGTTTTACTAAATTAGAGCAGAAACCTGGGAAGCTGCTAGGCCGAGGTAAGGGCCAAGTCTGCTCCCACCTTCCCGCTCCCATGATTTGTGCGAGGCACCGGCCCCACTTCTCTGCCTGGCTCAATGCTCTGAGCTGAGTTTCTGTGAGCCCAGAGGAGTGGCAGCCCCACAAGCCAGGCCCCCAGTTCTGTTAACTGGGAGCTCCCAGCAGGCAAATTGGCCTGCAGTGTAGCAGGACTGGGCAGCCTGTACCATGTGCAGGGCAGCACCAGGCTATATGATCTGCCACAGCTGAAAGACCCACTTTGGGATAGCAAGTTGAAGCAAATAATGAGTTTACCTTCAATCTGTAAATTAGGGAAAATTCCACTGTCTAACACAGTCACATTTTGGTGACTTCCACCCACAAGCAACACAGGGTTAAGAGGTTTCCCTTTTGAAACGAAAAGGATGCTAAACATTTTCTGCCAAGAGTGACGGATGTTTACATGTGAATATTCTGGGTTTTTTCAGCTTACATATTGACAAGCCTCAGCACACAAAGACATATTGCATATTTGCTCACATTTAACAGACACTTGTTGTAGGCCCTGGTTGGCTCTATCCGTAATCCCCATTTCACACAGTCTCATTTTTCTTAGCTACTCCCTCCTCCAGAACTTCAGGCCTGCTTTAACAGTGTTGCTAATCACTGCTTTCTGTAAAGACAGCATCTCCCAGAGGAATTTGAATTATGGGAAGAAGCAAACACTGCTACTCGGAAAACTGTGCAGAGAAGCAGAGTGATTTTTAAAATGATTACTGGTGATATCGAGTGTTGAGTAACTGCAGTATTTATCATCTAAATTACTTTTATCGTGTACTCCAGGTCATTCACAAAGCCTAAATCTAATCCTGCTTTGTCTATTATGCCTCAAACATGTGTAACTTAAAGTATGTGGTACTTTAATTTTTTTGGTTTAGTCTGTTCTGCTTGGTGAAAGAAGTGGCTTTATCACAGGAAGGGAGCTTCTTAAAAGCAAACCAATATTTTGGTTCTTAGACATTTATACCACCTTCACACCGAAACGTCATGATGGTGTATGTTTGCAATTAGACATATTTAAACTGTCTCGACTCTGTAATTCTCAAAATTACAAGTTCCAAGGCATGACCTTCCTCAAGTGAGATGTGAATCGAGCAGTTTGTCGCTGTGTAACACTCATACCGAATCACAGAGACATAAAACGGTTTCCATACAAGTCTTCTGCTTGATAGGGATATGGTAGCCCCCGTACCTTTCTGTTCCACTGAACATTACTCGATCAGCTGTGTTTGATGACATGTTGAAGTGAAAGAAATTAATTTGGTTAGGGTTTTTTTTTCAAACAAAAGGTTTTTTTCCAATATTTTACACTTTGAAGTAATCAGTTCCTCTGAGTTGATTATCTTTTCAATATTTACGGGTGTTGTGCACTTTTCCCTATCTTTTAGGAGCAACCAAGAGAGAACAGTTCCACTTTTGCTTGCCATCAG
Source organism: Microhierax caerulescens (assembly GCA_035590215.1). Taxonomy (NCBI): domain Eukaryota; kingdom Metazoa; phylum Chordata; class Aves; order Falconiformes; family Falconidae; genus Microhierax; species Microhierax caerulescens. The sequence continues at coordinate 115,460,953 of JAVJGJ010000014.1, read as the reverse complement.
TGCCTCAATCAACAGTGCTATCGAGTCCCCACAGAAGGCACCAGTCAGGCACGCTTTCCGTGATGAATTTAGCTGCTAGCAGAAATTTAATATCTTTTTAAGATAGTGTTTTTAAGCAGCAGAGAGAGATGGAGGCAGAGAGACTACAAAGCAGCAAAAGGCCAAATTTCCAACCAGAATGACCTTCACATGTAGAGTATATGGGAAATTTGGGTCCCCAGCACTGAGAAACTTTCCTTGTAACATCAGTGACTGGGAGATGCAGAAAGCAGGTAAGCAAAATCTACTTTAAAAAAATCTTAGCTTTAACAGTGAAATACCTCTTATAATTCCACACTAACGTAACCAAGTGGGAGAAAGAAGAATGGGGAAGATTAGGTGGCAATGAAGCTGAGAGCAGGCTGCATGGTGCTTTAGAGAAGTTCTTTATGCAACAGTAGCCAGCGGTTCTGTTGGTAATCAGGATTCATGATCAGATTTGATCCCACAATGTCACACGTGACTTTTTGCAGGCACTACACAGCACTGCCCTTCAGTGCAAATAAAAGCTGGCAAAGAACGTGGGACTCTGTGCCCAGCTGTGAGACCTTCCACTCTGCAGGAGTGTCAGGGCCGATACATTCCTTCCATTACAGTAAGGAAGTGGTGTGGGAAAAAATGGTAAAAGGCATATTTTAGTCAAGGAGTCAGTGTGGCTGAAAAGACCTGTGGGTAAATGGGATCCCCGTTATGCAAACCTGACAGGGTAAATTAATTTGTGGTGTGTAGATCCTTCCTCTCTTTCAATTAAATATGCAGCACGGCACATTGCACAGCCCAAGCCAAGGTGCCTAGCGCTGTTGAGACCATTACATCACCGTTAGCCATAACGTGTAAAGAAGACAGATTGACTCAACTATACAGCACTTTTGGCACCGATTCAGCAGTCTGTATATCCTGTGCATGCATTGCACATGGTAGAATTCTCTCCTCTCAGATGACGGTGCTACCTTCGTGCCTACACATACAGCATAAACCTTGCTGGGATCATGGCTCGTAAAGGTGGACTTATCAAAACGTTCTTCCAATTAGAGAGTGAGGTGACCACTGGTTAAAAGTTTCTTTTCTGTAAACAAAGAATTGGTCACAGCCATGCACATTATTCTCTGTCATTTAGCCAAGCATACTTTTAAAATAATCCCCTCTTTTTTTATAAATATGTATGTGTACACAATTTTAACTCCAGTTGCTGTAATTGCATCTAATCTAGTCAAATTCTTTTTTATTAAAGTTCACACTGTGAGACTAATGAACCTAAACCACTAAAATCATCCTCAGTACACATGGTTAGATCTATTTACTGAATCTGCATTGTCTCATGCCCAGAAGGGAAAAAAAAACCAACAAAAAACCAAAAAAAATTCCACCACCAAGATGCAAAACACTTCTTCTCAATCATTTTCCCTACAGGAAATATTTAACTATGTTTTAAAAGGTAGGGGAATGCAGGCAATGTTTCCCTTCCTGAGTTTTAATAGGAAAGAATGGTTGACTGATGAAGAGTGGTTTAAGGGATAATGAAACTGGAGAAAAGTCAGCCGCTGGTGATGGACAGCTAGATGATACAGTTGCAGACAGCTGACATACTTACAAAATTGATGTATCCAGAAGCTCAAGAAAAGATATAGTCATTCTGGCTGACAGTCAACTGTCCTTTCATATTTTTTTCCCAATGGCCTGAGGGCACAGAATGATCTAGAAATCATTCTCAAGGTCATTCTTACTCTCTTCATCCAGTTCCCCCTTCAAAACATGGTCTCCCATGGCACGTGTAAATAACTGGCAGTATTTGCAGCAAGGAGACAGTGGACTGTGTAGGTGATGCCTATGTAGCGAGGAAAACGTGTGTATTTCAATCTATACTGGTCTTTACAACATAATAGGCCTATCTTTGAGGGACTGCCAGATATATTACTAAGTAAAGCAAAATAAAATCATACTTTTTTTTTTTTTTTTTTCCCAATACATAGGTTTAATGACAGTCTCTTTGCTCAAAAGCCCAAGTAAATAGGTCTTGCTATGTGAGAATGAAGAAACTTTTTGAGATTCAGGGAGCTGTTTCCCATTTTGCTCCAAATGCATAACTGAGACAGCCTAGACTCTAAAACTGGAGATCGTGGTCAAAACACTTCTGTTTTCACCACTCTGCAGGCAGGGGATGCTGATTTATCCTGTTTCAGTACCAGTGCCCTCTTTTGAGAAGGGAGCACAAACAGGACACAAAGTGCCAGAATTTCTGAATGAAAGTTCCTCCGTAGGTAACAAAACATATTTTGCCACCAATAAGAAGTGATTCTTTCCCATGCTAATGACATTTCTGTACTGGGAAGAACAAAGACCTCTTCTTACTCTATCCTCTTTGTGCCTCCAATGCAATATCAAATATTTCCAAACTCATGAAAAGTGGTATCAAAAGAGGTTATCTCCTCATCTGCCTGAAGGGAATGGCTGTTATATCACATTTAGAGTTGGGCAAAATACAGAACTACTTTTCCATCAACATTTTCATCGACCTTTTCATGGTAGTTTTTCAGTCGTTTTTAGCCACTGATAATTATGGTTCATCCAACACAAATGCATCGATAAAGTATTGCAGTAACTCCTCAGTAATGAGAACACATAAATCCCCTGCTCAGCAGCGTATGCAATCAGTTCACCCCCTGCAAAAAACATTTGAGATACTGCAGTCTCGATGACAATTCATTTAAAGTGGAATTTGTTAATGTTGGATGAGATCCTTGGCTGCAGTAAATCAGCACAGCCTCCTTGAGTTGATGGAATGACACTGGATTGCGCCAGATGAGAGTCAGTCTGCAGCTTTTGGGAACTAGGGGTTCCTGTTCATGGGCTTTGTTGCTATCGTTACATCCACTGTAAGTTTACTTAAATATGGTTGGGGTTTTTTTGTAAAGAAAAGTGTCTTTGTATAAAATATGTGTATTCAAAATTGCAAAATGTTACATCTCTCTTCTATTTTCAGAGCCCAAAATGACAAAGTCTTTACTGAAGTGGTTGGCATTATTCAGTTTCTCTCCCGTATTTGGCTAGCGGTGGGAAGGTCAATCGTGGCTTTGCTGAGCCGACCTGCTGGTCCTCTCATCTCCCAGACAGGGGACCCAGTCAGCTGTGGGCTGTTTCCAGCATACATGCTGGATTTCCTTCCCACAGAAACCATGGTGGAGGAGAAAAGGCAAGTCTTTTACAGTGTCAGGACACCGATTTCATCTGGGGAACTGAGAATATTGGAAGGTTTTACAGCTTAAGCGCAGCCTCCGTGCTGTATCCCACCTTTCTCCTCCTCCACCGGCTGTAGTACTCGGTGTCACTTGACTTTGTTGCATTATTAGTGTTCTCACTTTGGGGAAGTGGGTGGCAGTTTTGCAGCAGGCTGCATGTTTTCTGCATTGCTCACCTTTCAGAGCTGCAAGTACAGGCAAAAAATGTAATTTCACAAAGTCCTTAAACACATGCTAAACCCATGAATTTAAGATACAGTTTGGGAAAGGCAAGGGAAAAAAAGTGTCATATAGTGAAGACCCCCTTAATTTCTAATGTCCTGTGATTAAACCTTAGGAAGAAGTTGGACAGAAGGAAGGGCCTGGAGTGTTACCGCTCAGCTTTCTGCCTTTAGCATTTCCATTCACTGTGCTAATGAAGTGCAGGTAACAAGAACCTGTATAGGTAAGTAAAAATACTGGCACAGGTTTGATTTTAACATTTTGTATGTATAGTCTGATTTCAGGTGTGATAAACATATCCCAAAATATATAACACTATGTCCCACAGCATACAAAATTCAACCCATCCTGCTTTCTTTTATAGCCCTCTATGTTCAGAGGGCTACAAAATTGCCTTGTGTATGTGTGCTTTCAATTAAAATTTCCAATTTCCAGGTCCACTGCTTTGTCTCCAGAAGTACAAAAGGCAGCCAAAAGCAGGGAGAAATGATTCCATGGAGCTGGACCTTCGCACTCCTTACGAGCTAGTTAGCAAGCACCTGCTACTCACCAGCTTAGAAAACCAGTTGAAATTCAAGTAAGCCTCAGCAAGAACCTAACAAAGAACACCGGGAAGCTAGGCAGCTAGCCAGTTACATACGCCTCATCTCTCAAAGACTTCTCTGCTCTGATGCTCTCCCCAACCCCCATACACCATTTCCCACCTCCACCCCCCCACCCCACCCCACCCCACCGCTTTTCTTTCTATATTTCAAGTGGGAACATGTCACTGTTTTAAATAGTTCCTATACATTTTCTAGAATGGAGATTTTAATGCCTTGTAGTGACAGGAATTATTGAACAAGGTATGGCTTAGGAAAAAAAGAATATGTTAATCTAGAAAGCCAAGCCACATTTTCTCTTCAAAAGAGCAAACATGTAAGTGTTCGTGAAAAATGTGCTTGGGCCAAATTAGGTTTAAAGCCTGGCATGTGATGTAAGGACTTGGAGCACATCATTTCCAGCTTTTCTTAGGTAGTCATTGTAGCAACAATATGAACTTAATGTCAATTGTGTAGCAATTTGAGAAATGCTTTATGATGATGATGAACCATTCTGCATTTCTAAGACATTTTTTTTTTGTCTGGTTTACAATTTCTGTTTTCTAATAATTATGCTCAACAGAAAGATCAGCTAAATCTGATGTAAATTTATATTTTTGGCCATCACAGACATGTTAAAAGAACAGACGCTCTCTGAGAGTTCATGAATGTGGATGAAAACCACATTCTGTACTGTTTCAGAAACAGTGTTGAGGCAGTCTCAGTCCCTGGCCCGAGATATATCTGACATCCCCAGATATACAAAGCCAAATCTTTGCAGGTTCAGCTGAGCCTTTCATCATTGTTATGGGTGACATGTACAAAGTCTCAAAGACCTGTAATCCTAAAACAAGTGATCTGATTTTCACTAAAAGGTGGGAGAGCCACATTTCTGTGGTCAGTGTTTGGTTTTCACAGCTCTAAGTTTGGTTCCCCTTTGGCTGCAAGCAGCATGGCTTGAATGTCCTTAGGTTAGTGATGGTTTGAAATTTTAAATTTTTAATTCAACCTGAAACTCTATCTGCTATAGGGGTTTGCTGACTCTAGAGTCCTAAAAAATGGGAATCCATTGAACTTTTCCTCTAGTTGGATTAACAAAATATTGCACCTACTCGCCACTTTTGTGCACCTTCTCCTACCCGCTGAAGAACTGGGTGCATGGTTCTCTTTTGTTGAAATGCAGAAACCAAATTAAATGAGACTAGTAATCACAACTATGTGAATATCTGTCAAAAAAGAGGTCTAAAGCAAGAAATATACCGAAAACACATACAAGAAGAAAACCAGATCTGATACTCTGTTATCTGTAGATTGGAAGACAGAGTGGGAAGGTTTTCCTTCATGATGTGTACTGATGTGGGAAATTAAATTGGTCAGGGTAGCTTCAGGGAGCAAACAATATTTTTGCTTAAGGGTATATAAAATGTCATATTTTCATCCCAAAATGCTAATACATTGCTGCTTTGTTAGCATTTTGTATTTAGTATTCACTGCTATTCATTGCAGGCAAAAAAGTATTTTTTTTACTGCAAAAAGCTATGCTAACACTCTTTAACATGTCCAGAAATTTGAGATCTAAGTCTGTATCTGAATAAACACAGGGCTGAACCTCCTTGCTGACCGAGCTACTCCAAGTCACCTGCAGTTTTCAAGCCTTATACTCGCTTCCTTGTGATAACGACAAGAAGTACAACCACACAGTAGGGCTGGACTGGCAAGGGGTGGGGGGGTGGGGGGCAGGGGTTTGGGAGGGGAAAAATGTAGTAACAGACCAGGAAGGATATGGTTTTAACCTGCTGAGGTACAGTTTGTAGTCTCAGGGTGCAGGGATTACCTTACTCTGATGCATTCATGCTGTGTTCACCTGTACAAGATTAAAACAATGACCAGATGTGAGGTTGGCAGGGAATTGCAACTCCTTGTCAGTCTGGTAGCAAACATTGACCCTCCTATGTAGTAGGTGGCCTTGGTCTGCTTCTTAGGGATGTTCAGGGTATTTTCCTTGATGTGCTTTCCCAGGAACACAGGGTGCATCATCCTTCCTCTTCTCCTGAGGCACGTGACAATTAACTTTGGTCTTTTACTGCGCATTGTGAGAGTATTTGGAAGTGTTGTGTGACTTGCAGTGTACCACAGGGTGTGGAGTTGCTTCTGAATTAGATAGATATAGCCTGGTTGTCCATGACTGCAGGGGACAGGACTCAATGATCCAAGTAATTGTTTCCAATCCTATGTTCTCCAGCATCCAGAAGTACAAAATAGCTGGTAGATGAAGGATGGTATTTATCTGGCCAAAAGCAGTCATGCACACCGTAGGTGAGTGCCTACATTTTCAGCCGACCAGCCCATGATCTCTATGATGAACCAATATAAACAGGCACTTCTGAGGTGCAGTTCAACTCATCGGAAGGATGTAAGTTAAACTACTCAGATGAGTCACACCCTAAAACCAGGACATTTGCTTTAAAGGACTTTAAGGACACTCAGGTCAGGTGTAGAGAGCTACAGCATAAAGTTAGATGACATTATTTCAGCCAGTGATACTTGGATGGAATATAAATAAGGCATGCCAAATAATTCCTCTGCTGTTCACTGGCAAGATACCAAGCGGAAGACTGCATCCATTTTTTTGACATTACACTTCAAGGAAGGTGTGGACTGGTTCAAGGGAGTCTACAGATGAGCGAGAAAGATTAAGGGCTTGAAAACCAAGAACTACAAAGAAAGACTAAATGAAGGCTAAATACAGATTAAAGGAAAAAAGGCCAGGGAAAGGGAAAGAGAGAAAAATAGAATTTAATACTCCTCAGATGTATGAAAAATTGGTACAAACACTGTATTTTGTGTGCCTGGTGGGTGCAACAAGAAACAGGGATGTACGTTGCAGCAAAAAAAAAGATGAAGACCTGACAATGGCTTTGCTGAGAGAGTGCAGCAGTAGGAAGCAGCTCCTGAGGATCAGTTTCTTCTCCAGGGCTCCTACCTGCTCTTGGTTGAGAGCTCAGATGTGTCAAATCTCTGCTTGGTTCAGTGTCTGCTGGTAGGTGAGGCAGGATAGCTGAGACCGTGCCCATCCTCCTCCTGTCCTCCTACCTCTCCGTGTCCCAGTTCTCACCCTGGGCTCTCTCCATGTTGTTGAGCCATGTCTTTGTTCCCTTCTGCTGCAGTAACAGGCAAAAGTTTGGCCCACAAATACAGAAACTGTGCTCAGGACTCTGCCGAGAGCCCAGTCAAAGCTTCGCCACTCCGGGGAAACAGAAGCACGTTTGGCCCCGCACGTTAACAGGTGACCAGAAGTGCCCTGCGCTCTAACTACACCAGAGATTTTTGACGTTTTGCACATTTCCAATATAGCAATCTCAAGGAATGGTGAAACAACTGACTTCTGCTGCTGTTTGTCAGGCTTTTCAGGTGCCACGGCAACTGTTTATGTTGAATATTTCACCCCCTCACTATTACAGAGCCAAATTTTCTGATGTTCTGACAACTTTCCGTATCTCCCACTCTTTCATCCATCAGGCTGTAAGAGACAAGAAGAAGTGGGGGGTGGGGGGAGAGGAAAAAGTCAGTCAGCATGTATTAAAAGCCCACAGAAATGCAGAACAAAAGAGTAAGGAAAGTATGCAAATAAGCATGTTTGACTCCTTGCTGCCAACACGTGAGCTAGAGTGAAAACAGCCAGAAGCTCTCTGAACTGAGTGAAGAATACGTGGGAGGATTGTGGCTGGTTAACTGAAAGGGAGACTTGCAGTGAGGCCTTTAGCGAGCTAACCTTATTTTGTGAAAACACCTACATATTTTTTAAAGCATATTTTCAGTCCAGCATTCCGAGCACATAATTCCTTGGGTTTTGAACAGACTAAGGAAAGTGCTGTTAGAACATCTCTCCTTGAGCTTGACGCTGGCGCCCTTCCAGACCCTGCCCTGGGTGGTTTCTACCACTCCAAGAAGTGATGTGGAATCTGCCCTCCTGTATCACCTCCACTCCTGAGAAGAATGACATACAGTCTCTTACACCCTTCCCCGGCCTTTTTCCTTCTGCACAGCACCCAGAACCCCCTCCCAATCTCATGGCCTCTTTAGATCTGTGATGCTTTCACATCACTGCAGTGAGCCAGACAACTGCTCAGAAAATTCTGCTGGTGCTACAGGAATCAGCCTGACCAACAGTGCTCCAGCTGTTCTTGCCTAACCTGTGGGACCACAGGTGACAGAAATGTTACCCTCAGATAAGTCCCTTCAAGCCTGCTCAGCTGAAGCCTCCCAGTCATGTTAAATGATGCCAGATGTACTCCTTGTCACACAATGTTGCAAGATGCTTATGAAGATCATACAAGATGACCATTAAGAAGTCTCATGCATCATGATGTGGGACTGCATATCTAAATACTATTAAAAAACCAGCACTAAAAAAATATGCAGGAGCAATTACCTGCAAATAATCTCCAATTATTTTTGCACAAAACAAGTTTTGGAATGGGTTTCAGTAGACGTAAGTTCTTTCCATGCCATTTTCCTGTTCTTTTGACCTGAAAAATTCTATCTTGCAATCAGGTTAACAAGCTGAGCACTGAATTAAAAAAAAACTTTTGCCTCCTGAAAATTTAAAGTAGAAGAATACTTTCAAGGAATTATCCCTTTTCCGTTTCTCACATGTAGAGGTGGGAAGTGGGAGCCTTAGGAAGGTGCTATGTCATCTTACCTGGAGGATATCCTAAAGATGAAGGACCTCCTGTCCGTGTTTGATTGAAGTCAGCAATTATATAGCTCAGTCTTGTTTTCTGTGGCTTACAGTACTGACATACCTCTCTGATTTCCAAAGCCCTTTAGCCATTTGGCTCAGAAATGTCTGCTTTAGCTCTTCCTCCTTGTTTTAAGAATAAATAGGAGTATTGTACTTTTTAAATTCACGTAGAACAATGACTGACTAAAGCATCTTTTCATTCATTTTAAAGAAGATTGAGATGGCTATAGCACACAATTACTAAATTTAATGAAGTAATTACTTTTCATATCGATTTCTAATTTCCTATAAAAAAAGTTCCCGTTGTTATTAATGGAATGGGAATAATTAACAGTATCTACGAATTAAAACTACCCATGCTATATTGCATACTTTAAGGTGCTGTATAAATTTATTGTGTTCTTTGCATGGAAGCTAATACTGTGTTGAACAAACCGCAGACCACTCATTCCTTTCAGTTAGTGCTGTCCTCTTACAGTAGCAGTTTACATTGTCTTCTCCCCGATACTTCAGTATTCTGGCTGCTGCCACTCTGGAAAAAAGACCTCTGGATCACTGTGGATAGCACAGTGAAAACATCTGGTGACATGCATAGTGATAAGAAAAGCAAGCAAAATATTATTCTCAGTAGGGCCAGAAAAGATTGCTGAAAATATTTGAGGATCACTATATCATTTCAGTGATGTACTGTCAAAATTTTATTTAATTCTCTGTGTCAACACACAGCCATCATACCAAGGATTCTTTTTTGTTGAAGAGATCATAGAATCACAGAATGGTTTGGGTTGGCAGGGACCTTAAAAAACATCTATTCCCAACCCCCTGCCAGGGGCAGGGACACCTTCCCCCAGCCCGGGCTGCTCCCAGCCCCGTCCAGCCTGGCCTTGGGCACTGCCAGGGATGGGGCACCCACAGCTGCTCTGGGCAGCCTG
>JAVJGJ010000014.1:115418863-115451041 GCA_035590215.1 Microhierax caerulescens | reverse complement strand
GGCAGGGGCTCTCAGGTCTCCCCGCAGCCTTCTCCTCTCCAGGCTGAGCCACCCCAGCTCTCCCAGCCCGTCTGCACAGGAGATGTCACATACCTGAGGATGTGGCCTGACTTTACCTATACATTTGCATCTGAAATTTGCAGTTTGAAGGATTAGCAATGCCTCTACTTAATGCCACCAACAGAATTAGGACAGCAAACGAGTTTGTGGGTACACAGGTCTCCTGCTTTAATCTTCAACCTTTAACAGTGTTAAAAAAGTCATAGGACTACGACTTTAGCCAATATTACAAAGATTTTTCCCTTAAGTGTTTGTACTTAAAGATAAGGAACAGAAGATAAGAATTAATAAATGCATTTTAGGCAACTTCCCTTATTTTGTTGTAAATAATTTCCAGAGTAGGAGAGCACAGGCACATTCCAAAAGGCTGAAAACCAGCCAGCCTTACTCAAAAAGTACAATTACAGCTGACAAAAAGATTTTAAAAGTTTGCACCGCAACGCATTCTCCAGTTTTAGTTAGCATCAGTACTGCAGACAACTGAAATTACAAAAGAAATAGGCATTTATAGAGCTAAAAGGCACCCACGTTCACATCAACACGAAAAGAGTACGGCAAGCGTTTAGCGTATAAGCCCGTTCCTACCCCTATTAAGGTTAGACTGCGTGCTGATGCTATTCCTCAAATTGCTTGCAGCTAAAACCTTTGTGCCTTCCTCTGGCACGTCTGATACTGCTGACTAAACCAGGAGGACTGATGTCTGATAGAAAATCCTGTGACCCCTTTCACTCTTCTGGTCTGATTGAGCAAGCACACCTGCAGTAGATTGACAGGACACCAGCCTCCACCATGGGAGCTGCATTTCCATCTGGGTGGTTTCTTCTGCTCAGATCTGTGTGTCCCATCAACCATAGATAGGTTTTTGGGGGTTGTTAGTTTTTTTTTTTCCTGTTTCTATTTTTAGTATCTCATACCACAGGAAAGTGGTTCAGCAGCAGTTTCAGGTGGTTATTTGTCTGATTATGCTGCTGTGGTGTATGTGTTCTAGACTGAAAGTACTTTTATTGGACTCCAAGTTGGAAGCCCAGAAGAAAAGTGGTGGGGTTTGTGCGTTTTTTTGTTGTTGTTTGTTTGGGGTTTTTTTCTCCCTCTCAGACAGAATCCCATGCCAATGGCAAGTCAGGAGCTACGCAGGACACAACCATTACTGCCTGTTCAGGAGGCACCAGGCTCTCCTTCAGCATCTTTCCTTTCCTTGCAAGTCTTTGTGTTCCCTCTCTGGCTGCTGTGGGCGCACACCTGACTTTTCTCACCGGCTGACCTTATCTGAGAGTTCAGCGATTTGTGCCTCAGTGTAATTTCATGCCAGTTGAATTACATGCTTGAACCTGCTTGTCAAACCACAATATCAAACAGGCATAGGGTCTCCACAAACCATAGCCCTCGTCCCAAGGGAAGATCTTCCTCAGCAATACAGGAATCCACCCAATACCCAGAATTACATGCTAATATTATGAACTCAGCTTTTATTTGAAAATTCACTTTTTTTTAAATCATTACCAAAAACCAAAGTTAAACCAAGGGTATCCTAAAGGCTTAAATATTAAAAAAATACCCAATATAATTACTATTTTAAAGTGTCAGGAAGTTTTAAGATTAAGAGCCTGATATGTTAGGTTTGTGTGCTTATGTTTGGCCGTATTGCAAAAAAAGCAGACTTTTTCTGTACAGCTTGATTAGAAAGAAACCCCTTTGACACAAGAGTCTCCTTTCCATATTTTTTTTTTTCTGGCAAAAAGGGTTACTGGGCCAGTTTTCTTCATTAACTTCAGAAGCTGGCATATCATATAACAACAAACCAATGAACTAGACACATTCTAATTAATCACTTCAGGGTTACTTGATTGACCACACACTCAATGCCTTGATTAAATCAATGTAGGGTTAGAAAGTATTTCACATTGAGCTTTTTGGGGACTATGGGCTGGAACTCAGAAAAAAGGAAAACTACTAGAAACCACTGCACTGGCAAGAGCAACTGCATTGCTCTTTCTCAGCAAATTACATTGCAAACACTTGCTACCTCTTGACTTTAATGCAACTACTTTAGGAAAAGCATGGATCTGCAATAATATTATTGTCAGTTACAATGTGTTCACTACAGTACCTCATTAACTGTAATCTATGCAACTGAAAATAGGAATTTTTTTTCCTAAACTGACAGAGATCCGAGTTTTGTTGCAGTCTTGATAGCTTTGTTTGTGCAACAAGATCACAAGAGCTCACCCTGAAATCCTGCCCGCCCAGCCCCAGCTTTGTGGGCTGTCCCAGCTTTGGGACAGTGGTCCTGGCTCTTCAGCTGGGGTCTGGCCAATGCACTGCTGTGGCCGTGCTTTCTTTGCTCGCTGCACTAACCTGAACCTCAGCTCTGATATCAACCCTAGGGAGAGATCCCGCTGTGGGGCAGAAGCTCAGTCACCTTATGACACTAATTTGTAGGGAAGCTTGGGGTTGTATTAAGAAAAGGAACCACAGTGCTGAACTCCTGCTCAGCTGCTTTTATCTCCTGCTCTGAGATAGACGACTATGAGCCAGCACAGAGAGTAGCTCTACTTTGTGAGGAAAAAGCCTGGTTCTTATCATGGTTCCTTAGAGCTTCTAATCAAGGAGGAAAAGTAGCATATAATGGAGGGGTATTTGACCTCCTTTCAGCCTCACAGAAGCTTCTGAGACAAAGAAAAGTGACTAAAGTGACAGCACTGAAGCGTGTCACTTCATTTAAAGAAGTTATTAGGCAAGTAACCTTTCTGAAATCATCTAATCTAGTGCTTGAACAACACTCAGATCAGCCACCGTAGTTGTGCTCTAGGTGTCTCCGAAGGGTGCTGATGTGCAGAGCTCTCTGGAACATCAACACTGACAAGAGTTTATCTTTCAGGTGAGTGAGGAGAGCCACTGATGGCCACAGCCCATCCTTTACCTCCCAGCAAAGGGTGGGCCGCAGTTAGGGGACTGGAGCATCCCTCATATGAGGAGAGGCTGAGGGAGGTGAGACTGTCCAGCCTGGAGAAGACAAGGCTCAGGGGGATCTTACCTGTGCCTGATGGGGCCAGTGAAGAAGACGGAGCCAGGGTCTTCCTCATGGTGTGCAGAGAGCTGACAGCGGGCAATGCATACAAATTGAAATACAAGAGATTTCCTTTAAAAATAAGAAAAAAAAAACTTTTTACAGTGAGTATGATCACGCAGCAGCACAGATTGTCCAAAGCAGAGGTCTTCAAACTGTTTAACCAGGGGGCCGGTGCACGGATGAAGTGGCAGGCAGTCATCTGCGACTGCTTGGTTTCCCCCCCCAACCCCCAGCAGGGGTGGGGAGTTCTGTAAATACCAGGGGGCCAGATTGAGGACCCTGGGGGGCTTTCTCCGACCCATGGGCCGTAGTTTGAGGACCCCTGGTCCAGAGGGTTTGTGGAGTTTCCACCCTTTTATATCAAAATCTGACCAGGTATGGTCCTGGGCAACCTACTCTAGGTGACCCTGTCACCTAGAGATGATCTTCAGAGGTCCTTTCCTACCTCAGATTTTTTGTGATTCTGTGATAGCGTGAAATAAATCGGGGGGAAAAAAGCAAATGGTGATTTAGAAGCCTTAAGAAAGAATAGCGGCGGGTAATCTTTTTAAGGATAGCTCAAAAGATTTGACTTTTGTCTCCCCTTTTCTGCCTACCTTTTACCATCAAAAAGGACAAAATACCAAAACAAGAAAAAGGAAGTATGAAAAGGTTGGCCCTCAACATGGCCAACTATATCACAGATAGCACAGCCAACCGTGTCCTGGGGTGCATCACGATAGCACAACCAGCCAGCTGAGGGAAGTGGTTGCTCCACTCTACACTGCGCTGCTGCATCCCACCTCAAGCACCCTGTGTGGTTTTGGGTGCCTCAATATAAGAATGACATCAAATTATAAAAGTGTGTCCAGAGGAGGACAACCAAGACGATGAAAGGCCTTGGAAGCAAGACTTAAAAGGAGCAACTGAGGTCACTTGGCTTGTTCAGCTGGGAGAAGCGAAGGCTGAGGGGTGGCCTCATCACAGCCTACAGCTTCCTCAGGGGGGGCGGGGGGGGAGGTGCTGATCTCCTCCCTCTGGTGACCATCCAGGACCTGAGGAAATGGAGTGAAGGTGCATCAGGGAGGTTCAGGTTGGACATTAGAAAAAGGTTCTTCACCGAGAGGGTGGTTGGTCCCTGTAACAGGCTGCCCAGGGAAGTGGTCAGGGCACCCAACCTGTCAGAGTTCAAGGAGCATCTGGATGACGCTCTTAGTCTTACGGTTTAGATTTAGGCAGTCCTGCGAGGAGCAGGGAGCTGGTCTTGATGATCCTTATAGATACCTTCTGGCTTGAGATAGTCTATAGTTCTGAGTCTTTTTTAAAAAAAAAAATATATATTTTCTAAATACAGGATTTTTTTTTAAAAAATGAAGCATAACAATTAGCAATTGCATTATTTTGTAAATTGGAAGTAAATGAAAAAGCTTCATACTAGGATTGAACTTTATTTTTGTGAGTGGTTCCCTGAAGGTGATTTCTGTAAAAGGGAAGGAGAATCCACAACCCACAGACTAAGTTAAACCCACGAAATAAATCTTGCTTCCCTTTTGTTATGTGGCCTGTAAGCCCCTTAGCGATCAGCAAGAAACAGATTGTCCTGGATTATTTGTTCTTTCACACACTGATGTAGACATTCCCTAACGACACTGCCAGAAATATGTTTGAACATGACAAAAACTGTAGGTTTCTCCCATGATGTAATAGTACCTACCTGGGAATTGCTTGGGCACTCCATCATGTGGACACGATACGGAACGGATTAGCCAGAAGTTTTTGTGCTCTGGTTCACTGCAAAGCACGTTAGACATTAACCTGTGGTCATACGTGCCTTCCTCTTGCTCAGATTGTCATTGAGCTGATGAAGAGCAGGCAAACGAGGTCTGAGAGCTGTGAGATCCTATGCACACTGCCATCTGCTTCTCATTATTTCTGCATTCCTGTTCCACAGGACACCAGTAGGCTAAAAGGGTCAAATTCACCTGAACAGCTACAAAGATGCCAAGTTTAGTTGGATGACTCAATCACAGCTCTAGATGTATAAAAATGCCTGCGGTTTAAGTATGGTAAACTGAGTTACTTTTCTTGGGGTTTATAGTCATTGCAAAGAAATAGGTATTTGTGGAGTATGATCATCTCGTCTTGAGGTAGGGGTCTAAGACAGACCAGTTGATGACCATCTCTCTACCACAGACTGTTTCTTTGCAAATGGAGACTAGCACAAAGAGTTCACCAGTGGACTGATCTATGGGCATGTATCGTGACACATCTGATCAGGTTAATCCCAGTAAAAAAAAAGAAAAAAACCCCAAAAAAACATTTGATGCTGTTTACAGTCTAAGAAACTATTTGCCTAGAATATAAAGCATCTGAAGAAGAAAGGTGAGATGCCACAGGTTACTCTGGAGGACTCCAGCATGTAAACATTGGGGATACTAGGAACACTCATCTCACTGGATCCTTGTGAGATCTCCAGCTCACTTTCTCTTTCTGTGCCATTAACTTCATTCACCTGATGTGAACACAATTTGCTAATTCCAGAAAATAAAAATAGGGGAGTCTTACAGTTAAATTTACCCTGCTAGCAGGCTTTGCAAGGCATGGAAACATCCTGACATATATTACTGGTATTACAGATTAAAGTAGCTGTAAGGGAGCTATAGTATTGTTCTTCGGTACAAACCTATGCCTGCAGAGCTGTACAAGAAAGCATAAAAGGTTTGACAATTATCAGTCTCTCAGGTGAGAAGATAAATATTCAGTCATTTCTCCTTCCTAATTGCACTGAGCTTCTGTATTTATTTATTCAAGAATGACTCTGGGAGCTTATTCTAGCTGCCTTGACAAACAAATGGGGTTCTGTTTCCTTTTTTAGAACCTAATTCTGCATTTTGGAAAACCAGGAAAATGCATCTTAAAAGTAAGCACGCATAAAAGTGCAGAGAGAGCTCCATGGAAAGTGTATACCCAAGAATACTAATATTTGGCTTGCAAATTTGTAAATATGAAAAATAACAGGTGACCAAACCATTTTGGATTTCTGCCTTCTCCTGAATTAGATTATGGGTTGCAGCCCCCTTTGGGGGTCCCTAACTTTCAAAGCACAGGACAAGTCTGCCTTTCAACTTACTGTAGTTGGAAAGGAGTTCCTGGGCTTCTTTCTTCACCGCCCAGGTATTGAGGATGGCAGAGGAGCCGCAGCTGAGCACACACTCCCAGGCACCCCCAGTAAGTTTCAGCTTTCTTGGTATCTTGATCATTTCCCCGAGATGGATTGCATCTATTCTTTTCAAAAACAGAATTGCTTTGTGAGAATAGCTTTGGGGAAAAAAAAAAAAGAATAAAACAACAGAGGAAGAGCACAGATTTAGTAAGAAAGAGGAAGACAAATGGCTAAAAAGAATTCAATAAGTGGCACTCGTGAACCAGGAGTTCATTTTCAAGCACTTTCTAAAGCCTGCACGATTACTAGTGGCTGTGTTAATTAAACTGATCCCCATTCATTTCCACTGCTTCTGCCCACTTAAAGGCCAAGCTGGAAGGCAAGTATCTAAATGTTCCTACAGGAGAGTGCCCATGGAAAGCACACATCCAGGGCAGGAGCAAAGGGGGAAAGAAGCATACGGTTTTCACACCCAAGTGTTGTAATAGCTGCTGAAACCACGTAGTTTTTTGCTGGTCACATTTCAAAGTTAGAGTGGATGCAGAATGATTTAAAATGTGATCAGGATTCAAATAAAGGCCCATTTATCATGAAGTCTGAACATCTCAAAAAGCTTCAGACTTTGCCATTAGGTCTGCACTACCAGTACATGTCTATATCTATGTATACCCTCACTGTATATTAGAGTGGGGGTATATATATGTCGCAGCACAAACCAACCAGCCGGCTGCACCAAGGCTTTCACCACCCCACCCCAGGTTAAGTTCAGTAAGCAGTTCCCACACCTTGCCCCAGCACAGCCACTGATCCCCCACAAGGTTTCTAAGGTTCATCTACTGTCTGTGCTGTTTCTTCATCCTCTTCAGGCCTGTCCACCCTGCTCTTTGCCTCTGCTGCATCCTTCTCCTTGTCTCTCCTCCATCCAGGGCACACTCTCTCTCCTCCCTCTGCTTCTCCCAGGTCTCTCCTCATCCAGATCTCCTCCTCCACACCCCTCAGAGCTATTTAACCACTTTGCAGGAACCAGCCACAGCTGCACCTTATCCACGTCAGCCAACCCACCGCCCCTGAAGCCAGCGCACAGCTGGATATTATCAATGTTAATTAACCCAGCTTCATTCCACTATAACTCCTCTACATATACGCATACTTACAAAGAACCGGAGGCCCATCAGCAGGCTGTGGAGCAGATGTGGGGTGCTGAAGCTGGGGGAGAGCAGCACCTGCAGTGGCAGCAGCCCCACCGCAGCCTTCGCAGGGTGCAGTCACCGGCTGGGCTCTGCCACCCGCGTGTCACCGCTGTGTGGAAGCGGAGGGACAGGCTGGGTGTCCCTGGGCTCTGGCAGCTTCCTTCCCACTGCTGAAGCCTTTCCGTTGGAAATTAGTCTGTCTAGAAAACATATGGTTTTCAAACTCAGCCAAGAACATACCCCACACGAAGTCAGGTCTTTGGCAGGTGCAAGTTATACCTGTTGACTTTACGCTGTTCTCAGTGAATTTTATACCAGCTAAAGACACAAACTTGTGCTTACCATACAAATTAAACAGTTTCACAAAGTGCCGCGTAGGAAAGAGGTGTGTGGGTGCATGCGTATGCGTGTCGTGGGTAATATCTGCAGTTCTTAGGAAACCGCCTGAATTACCCTAATGCAGCTATTTCAGGCATCTCGATAGCGCTGTACTAAGATTTCTGCAGCTGCAAGACGTTGGATAGACAGATAATCCTGTGCCTCAGTAAGAGGGGAAAGCATTGGCTAAAAATCGCTGAATTTGTTAGTCCTGCCCCAAGTTATATGCACATCAGAGAAATGGCATTTCTAAGAGAAGCTTAAAACAAGGTCTCTTGAATGATTAATTATTGAAGTGCAGATTGTTAGGCTGGATTTCTAATAACAGTAATTTGAAGCCATCTGTCTGACATCGTCCGTCCTATCGTTAAATTATTTCTAAAAAAACGTTACATTCTTCAAAACACCAGATAAAACAATAACCTGACGGGGTGAAAGGAAAAGAATGTATAATGAAAATCTGTCCTTCAAATATACTCAGTCCTAGGGCTGCCTGGGTGATAGGTACGTGGTATTCCAGCTCACCAAACCCTGCAGTCGAACCGGCCAGCCACGGGCGCAGCGCTTCGTGAATCACCGGTGCAGCCATCGCTTAAGAGAGGAGGAAGATAACAGTCTTCAAAACAGCAAAGGCTTGAGCAGCAAGTAAAAAGAAAAGTAACGGGAATGAGCAAAGTGTGTTAACTTGTCCAGCAAGCAGGATATAATTAGCAGTTAAGGTGGGATGAAGGATGGAGAGGTCTTAGTATTGCCAATGGTGGAAAGTACTGCCACCTAATGAAGTACTACTGCAGAGATACTACTGATGGATGTTATAACGAAGCAAGAGAGTGACTTTGTTTCTTGCTCCTAGAAGGGGATATTTGACAGCATTCATTAACACTGAGACACTACTGCGGTAATCTTCCTGAATGAAAATGATCAAGGAATCGTTTGAGTAAACCCATAGGAATCTATAAAGATGTACACACAGAGGCATATACACTCCCACACATACATCTAATTTTCTACAATGTTTTTTTAATACATCCCCCTTCATTTCAGCTCTTGTTAGTTTTGTGGGAATGTGGATTTTTTTTTTTTTTTTCCCTCAGGTAATCAAAGAATTTGCATGTTCACCCTCACTCTTGCACATGCTATAGCAAAACATACAGAACTGCTATGGTCCTCAGAAGTATTATACTTACAATTACAACATGCAAGTCAGGGTGCAGTATAATTCTGCACATGAAATATGCTTTATATATATGCTGGGCATATATATTTATGCATATATATTATGTATATGCTTTATACAACTAGGATCATAAAATTGAAGACAATTTGTGGGCTAAAAATAATACTCCTACTATATTTGTTGACATATATCACAAATGAAAGCAGTCAGAAATGATCAACTAAATACAGATTAGGAAAAGCTCATGTGATAAAAAGTCTAAAAGGACGAGAGGGCCAGTTCTAAACATTTCCTAGTGAAATACTTAATCCTTGAGAGATCAGTTCATTACTGATCGTGGGGGCAGATCTCCTGCAGAGCTCATGATACAAGTCTGCCAACATGTACAGAAACAAAGCGTGGAAATCTTACCTTATTACATGTCTCATTTACTGAGGGTTTAAAACAGCAGAAAGGCTACTGACCCTTTTAGAAACAGAATCTTTGAATGCATGGAAGTTTTTTCCTTACAGAGGGCATAAGCTGGTGACATAAAAGATATGTAGTCCTTGATATGTATAAAATATGTAATACAGCCAATAAGTTTATAGGGCAACAGTGACTGTTTTGAAAACAATGGAACTATTTAGGGTTTTTATCTGGACTATAAACATAGATTGCTTCTGAATACAACCTCAGAAATGCTGGCTGAAATAACATCTCTTTCATAAAAAAAGAAATGCATGCCTTTGAAACCTCTCAAGGTCAGGTCCTATGCCATTCCTGTCTTGGAACACGTTCATGTCAGATGCCTTGAATACGAGAGTGTTGGAAGGCCTTCAACAGTAGTCTTCTAAATTATTTGTCCAGTGAGAGTTATAAAATCCAGAAGGTAATTTGGACTGGATTTAGGGATGACTCAGAAATCAAACCAAAATTTAGCAATTCAGATGCAAGCTGAATGGCATTTCTGACCTAATTGAAGTGAAGATCAAAATAATAAAACTTACTCTCATGCCTGAACCTTGGCAATTGTCTAAATTGAAGAATTAAGGCATTTCGTTTTCTCTGTAGGCTGTTTTTCCCCATCAGAAGCAACACTCTAAATCTTTTAGACCAGAACTAAAACATGCATTTTAAGCATCTCCCAGTGAGTGGAAAAGCATTGATTTAGGGTTCTGGGTTTTTTTGCAAGAGCTTTCATTCCAGACTGTTACTTTCAAAGCAATGCAAGTAGGAGTCTAGCCTCGGCTAGCTGCATTTTGTATAGGCTTTAGTTCCAGCTTACGCTGTCGAGTCTACTACTAAGAGTCTGTTACATAACGACAGGGACTAGTGTTAACATTTGTAATTATGAAAGACTTGCAGTGCTATTTGCTGATTTGTTTATGTGTCTAAGAAGCTGTGCTTGTCGCACTGTTAGCAGGAAAGTCACCCCTATTACTACGGCCTCCCACACTAACGATACTACCTAAAGCCATGGTCCTATTAATCATATGTGTATGATCCCCAGCTCCTTTCAGATTGTGACCCCCATGCAGAAGCAGGAGTTTCACACTGGACAGATAACATCATCTGAACCACACTGTGGCATTTGATGTTTCCAGTTTCATTCCCACTTCATCTGAGATGGCGCTGGAAAGAGTCAAAAAACCAGGGAATTACACACCTCTTCCCAGCTGCACTCCAGGTTTGCAGCAGCCAGCTCACATACAGTCAGCAGACTCCACACTGGGGAAAAAAAAACAACAGCAAAATAAAAACATACAGTCACAAATTTAAACAAACAAACAAAAAAAAAAAGACATCAAAACCAAAACCCCCAAAATACAACCAACCAACAAAACACCAGCAATGCAAACACTGAATGAGAGGAGAATGGGATAAAATTATGACTTGGATGCAGCTGGGTGGAGTTATGCCAGGTGGGGATCTGGGCTACAGACCCTCGTGGTGTTCCTGAGACTGAGTAAAAGATGAAGATCTGCATCATCTTCAAGAATAGGTGTGTGGGCATGTCACCGCTCCTGGCGCTCGCTGGGACCGTTTCAAATCGTCCTGGCCTGCGCCACTGCTGTGCGATGCCGCTGCCAGCACCGGCTGCCGAGCAGTTCCCTGGCCATGCTTTTCATCCCTAATTGGTAAACTCCCTTGGGTTTCAAGTTTGTAAAACCTTTTCTCTTTATAAACACAGGTAAAAAAATGCTTCATAATTCTTCTCTCCCATATAATATAAAAGCAGAGCTGGAGCTGTTACCGAGTCTTATTTTTCGTTGCCCTACACACAGCGAATATGCCAATTTCTGTTTGCGACTTGTCAAGCAGGTGTTTTTCCTGCCTTCCTCCTGCTGCCTCTTGGAATCTTTCGCTTTCTCTCTTTTTTAAAGCTTTCTTACAAAAAGATTGCCTGATTGGTACTAAAATATTTCAGACAGCTGATGATTTGGACTGCTGTGAACACAGGCTTCTCGCCAGCCTGGAGCACAGTCGTCTGTTCTCCTATTCCTCTTTATTTTGTTTTGCTTATTCAAAATGAAACCACGGAACGGGCTCTACTTTTCCTTGTGGACCATGTGTAGGGGACGACACAAAAGGTATACTGATCTCGAGGGACAGAGTGCGAGGGCCTCTCATGGCAGGGGAATAAGAATTTCTCAGCCTCGCTGATTTTTAGTGGACTCGCATATAATAGGGATAGGATCCACAAGGGCAAAAAGAGATATTGGAGGATGTAGAAATCAATAGCTCAAGCACTGAGAATAGAGTGGCAAAGAGTTGTTTTTAACTCTTTGGGTTTTGTTGGTGGTTGGGTTTTGGTTTTTTTTTTTTTTTCCTTTTTATCAGGGAAAATTAATAGAGAATTAGATCTGGCACTGCTAGGCTAACTGAGCATTACTATTTTCCCACAATGATTGTATTTTGCTTGGAAACTTCCCCAAAAGAGTAGTTTGTACAACCCAAGGCTACATGCTGCCTCTAGACTGTTTTTTCCTTTTTCCTCTTATATTTGGTATTTTATTAGGGTATCCTCCTTTCAGAAAATGTCATAAGTGATACTAGATCTAAAGATCTACTTCTCATTTGTATTAAAGCCACTTTAATACTTACACACCACTTTGGTAATGAACACGATTTGGACCCTCATGTTTTTCTCACTAGCAGCAAATTATGTGCAAGGTTGCACGGATGACATGGGCAGCATCCAATTTATAGAGTTCCCTTTGCAGCATCCTTGACCATTCCATTAATACTTACGTAAAGACAAATAACTTCCAATGGCATTGTCATCGCGTCATGTTCATATTGTCTCACGGTAACTATTTTAACCCCCCCCAAAAAAAGTTGTTTGATAAGGTTAGGCCCTTAGATGTGCTTAATGGTGCACACATGAGCTCAACCTTTGCTTAGATGCATATTTAAGTATGTGCATAAAACATTTGCAGGATTAGCACGGGAAGCGTATGCAACCTCTGTGTAAATATTATGTCTGTACATACAGGTAAATGCATGTGAATATGTACAAACATCATTCACATGATTTTTTTTTTTTATTTAAATAATAGTGATGTTACTGTTAGGATAGTCTTCAATAATTAATACAGGTATGATCTCTATGTTCCTTACCTACAGAAGGCTGATTTACACATGGGTCAAATTTTATTTCCTCCATAAATATTTGTTCCAAGTACTTTATGCCAAAAAAACCCCTCACAAAATAATTGCAAAAGTCTCACAAATAATTGCAAAGATTTCAGGGATGGCTGGGCTGCAAGAGAAACTGCTAGCAGAAAGAAGAGTTTTTTATTTTAATCGGATTATTGGCATAGTTGGAAAAGGACTTTGGGGCCCACCATCATATTTTTGAAGCTTGCCCTTTATGGCTGCTGTTGAGCCACTTAATAGAAATACACGACAGGGTAGATTGCAAGTACTCAGAATGCAAAACAATGATTTAACTTAGATTAAAATTGATTTAGCTTTCTTAATACTATTTTGATACTTCAAACTTTGAGGCTGCTGTCTCTGCTTTCTTATTTTCAAGGTATTGCTTAGGCAATGTGGAATTACTCATTTCCACATTAAGAACAAAAAGTAACAGCACTGGCTTGGCATATGCAGAAAAGTTAAATTATTCAGGCTTTGGTGGAAACTGTCATAAGACATCCACCTTTGTCATTTCTGAAATGTCTTTCAAACGCAGCCTTTTAGACTCCACACTACATCATTAGCAAACAAAACAAAAATGCAGAACATCCAAGGAGCTGACAAGTACAAGCTCACACAGAGCTTCACAGTCATTTGTCAAACCAGGTTGCTGAAGTTATTGTAGCTACTTTAGTTATGGTTGATATTCTTCTTTGGGAGATTTTTTTTTTTCTTTTTCTTTTTCTCCTAGTATTTTTGCTGCAGTTTGTGATGGACTGCCAGCTGCTTAGGGCTTTCAAAGTTTGAACAACTTTATTTTCCTATTAGTTATATTATATATATATATATTATATATATATATATACACACATACACACATATATATATTATTAAAATGTATTTAAATTAATTTAAATCTATCTATTTATATATATATATAAAATTATATATTTCCTTTAACAATCATATATGGGACTGTTCCACTTTTCTCCAGTGCCCGTGCCAGTAACATCCCACCCATAAGCTGACACCCTGCCTTAAATCTGTGCATTTCTAGTACCAGCAACCTTTGCATTGCATAATTACAGGCAAGCTGGAACAAGTTTTAAACATTTGAGCTGTGATTTGAATTTCTGTTTTTTTCAGGGTGACACTTGCACCCAGGGGGAAGGGCAAACATCAAACGTGAAATATCACTTTCAGTCCTGCGCGGGATCTTTCGTAGCCCATGAGACATGCTCATTGTAGCAGAGCCTGCACACAAAGCCATGCTTGAACTGTGAGGAACATAAGTTTTCTGGTACACTACTCCCAAATACACGCACTCAGTTATTGTTGAAGCCTGTGATGAAGCTTTGAATTGACTGTAGCATCTAATGCCATCTCTGTTTTCAAGTCACCCTTCAACTCATGGTGGAGAATATTTTAGTTTGAGCAGAAACTCTCTGGAAAGAAACTCTTTTGGCACTTTATAAAATACATTAGACTACTTATCTCTAAAAGCATCCAATTTAGCGTGAAATCCAAATAAACCTTAAAAAATATAACCAACAATAAGAATGTTATTCAAAAGAAAGTAAGTGCTGAAGCCTTAAGACTTTTATGTGAAGACACATAAAAATACTTTAACAAGTCCTACTAAAAGAAAACTTGTTCACACATTAGGAACTTGATTTATCAAAATTTTATTTCTAAAACCTAAAATGTGACACTTCAGGGTGTTCCCCAAAGACATGCATAATGCTATGGTCAGTTTTTAGAACTGATATTTTCCATCCACTCTGGCAAATAATTCATCTCTTTTTTTGTATTGCCAATAATAGCTCTCTATCTAAGTTCTCCAAAATCCATCTCAAAGAAGATCATTGCATCCTATGAGCCATGAAAAGTTGATACGGGAAGAAAGAGAGAGGAGAAGGTATTTTCTTTTTTATATTGGTCTGGGATTTTTTAATAAAGAGGTTCACTTATTTCCCAGTATATCAAAGATGAAAACGTGCTCACAAAAAGAAGAGACAGCTCTACAAGTAGAAACTTTTACTTTAGGTTTCAATACTGCCATTTCATTTTAATCTAAAATGTGCCTTACATTAGGCAAGAATCCAGGAAAAAAAAAAGCCCGGTTTTTAACTTGACAAAGATTTTGCCACATGCTGTATGTTAATAAAGATTATAGCAATGACAAAATTGCATCACACCAGTAGCAAGAGATATCATTCACTGTGCATTTCCATCTTTTTACCACAGAGGATATCAGTACTGCATGCACAATAAATTAACAGTCTTTCTGCAATTTAAATTAGTTTACACTTTAAATGTGTTTTAAATATTTAATTATAAAAAGTTATTCCTTTTGTATACTATTTTACATCTTCTTGGCAATCTGCTGTGCTAATTACTGCATGCCAGAAATATTGCATGGGTTTGGCTTTTTTTAAGGTGACCATGTTCTAAGCATTCAGTTAAAACCGCTAAGCTTTCAGGGTAGCTGCTTTGGGCGCTTTTTTCAGTTTAGTATGGAAAGGACTCGGCTTTGGGTGCTTATTGCACAACAGCCTCACCCACTAAAGGCAAGAAAGGGTAGGAAGGAAAAAGCAAAGGTAATGGGCCAGGACCACCAGCACTAGGTATGTCATGGTTAAAGAGATGCTCTAAGGAATTGTCCTGCCCCTCTCTCAAGGAGCTCTTTGGAGATGCTTCCCTGAAAGACGTGGCTCCCATTGCCATCACCATCTGCTCTTGCCCTTAAATAAGGGCTGCTTCCCAAGAGGAACGTCAAGCCACGTGAATCCAGCGCCTAAATGTGCATACAAAATAGCAGGTGTGGCCCTGCATTCACTTCCCAGGCAGGTTTGCCCCTTCTCACGCGGCCCCTAAGGCATGCCTCGCCTCCGGCTGTCAGCAGAACTTTGAGCAAGGAGGAAAACTTTGAGTTCTTACAGGGATTATACTGATGGCGGCAACGGGCGAGGGGCGCTGTAAAACCCAGGGGTGAAGTCCTAAGAATTATCAGGTGAAGGTATTTTGAAGGTATTTTGGACACTTCCACCGGACTCCCGCAGGCCCCACTGGGGCACGATGCCTGTAGGGGTCCCTACTGGGGGGGGGGCACACAGCTGCCGGTGTTGTTCAGCTCGTGCAGCCCTATACGTACTGATGCGATTGCTCAGCACGTGTACGTTGGGCCACGGATCCACAGTTATAGTAGCATCAAATCTGGTTTGCTGTTTGCTGTATACAACCCAAAGTGTTTATTCTTCTTTGGGGCGATAAAGAGGCTTTCCAGTTGTCACGCTGTGGCTACTCTTTTAGGTTGCATCTGAAGGCCACCCCAGTAAGGACATCCTTGGCTGCACCCAGGTTGCGTGCTGGGATGTCACAGGTGCCAGACTGCATCCATTCTGCACACGAGGTGGTATGTCTGACCTCATGAGGTCTGCCAAAACCTCCCGGCAAAGCCCCCTTACTGTTCCTGGACCATGCTACATTTCCACGGGGCAGGCCTATGGAATGGGATCATCTGCCCCAACAAGCTTATAGGCCATGTAAAGCGACGTGAGCGGATAACTTCTGGGAACACTGTGTAATACGGATCTTCTAGGCGTGCTCTGAAGGCAGTCTAAAGAGCACCGTGAAGGCAGGGTGCTCCCAAAGTCTCAACCCTAGCATAACAACCGAGGCATCCCTGGAGCAGTCTGGAGGCCGGATAATTCAGAAGGATGAAGTTTGGTCCCAGGGACACTGACAGGCAGCACTGCAAGAGGCTACTGCAGACACAGGCAGCATCAACAAGAGCAGTGACACCGCTCTACCGCCGGACCTGCCTCACAGTAAGTCTGTATTTTTATTTCCAAACTTCTAATATGCAATGGAGAGAGGAAAGGAATGCAGTCATGTTCAAATGTCAGCACAGTAATATGTTGGTGACCAAGCACAGTGCATGACTAAATTTCACGCTTCTCTGAGTTGCAAATAATTTACAGAGCTATCAGGCCACTGGTTTCATTTTCCTATGAAAATGGCAGTCATTTGGCCCGGGAATTTGCTATTTAGCATATGAAAAAAAAAATCCCTTCATTACAGGATTTCTTTTTTTTTTTTTTTTATTTTTTCCCAAACCATCAAATGATGCAGAAAGCTATAACTTTTAAATTCAGAGCTTTAGTGCGCTCATTATGTCTGAAACTTTTTTGTTTTTCATACTTGCAGGTATATTATATACATATAGAAATAACATTCCGGTGATCTAATTTGGAAAAGGTTTAAAGACGCTTGTTTCCGGGTTTACCTTAAAGCCCAAAAATAACAGCAAAAAATCCCCACAACAACCAAAAAAACCCCAATGCAACCAAACCAAAAAAACATAGACTAGTTTATGAAGAAAACCACCATCTTACCACTCTTGCAAACTCGATAGTCTAAGCCAGCCAGATCAACGTTGGGATGATGGTACAAAATTCAGTAATTTGTGTCAAAGTTTTGTGGCTTATATTTCATTTCGGTACACCCAAATGCAGAGCTATGTTTAGCACCTAAATCAAACATACAACATTCCGAGGGGTTGTGGGCATCTTTCCAGACATTTTTTTTCTGCATAGCAAGATCAAGAAAATTTAGGTCACCCTTGAGAGACCTGATGTTGTGTTGTTCTTAAACATCTCTAAGGATGGAGACTCCACGACCTCCCTAGGGAACCTGCTCTCCTTTTTCCCTATTCTTAGCATTTTTTTTCCTTCTTCTGATAGCCTGGATCTCACTTGCCACCATTTACTTTTGTTCTGTCTCCTATGATTACCGAGAAGGCTTTTTAATCTCCTTTTTAATAGCACCCCTTACCAATAAAACCCCAAAATGAATGGCCTGATTTTGCAGAAGTGCAAGAAGTCCCAACTTCTCCAGACCAAATCCGTGCTTCTCATTGGAGTCAGGGGAGTCGGAAAGCACTTTTGCTGTTTACCTCAAGCCACTTTTTGGGATGGTCTCATTAGAACTCTAGTTTTGGACTTTAACGTTAGAAAAGTTCATCTGAAACGCTCTTCTTTAGTGGTATGAACCTGCTGAGCAAAAGCAGTGAAGGTTTCAAGGCATTCCTTAAGGCCTGTCTCACCAACAGACAACCTTTCCCAGCCTTGTCCCTAAAAGCATCCTGACACCATCAGCCTAGAAAGTTTAGAGAAATACTTCTGAAATTCCCCACGGACCTCTTGACCCCTAAAGAAGCAACCTAAGGAAACAGAAAGGTGCCGAAGCCTTCATGAAATCTATGCTGGTAGTATAAACACCTGAGACTGGCCGTATTAGAGGTCTGCCCCAGGGCCCATCAGAATTAGCGTCCTGGTTGCGACTGTGCCAGAGGAGCAAAGCTCTGAGGCTGTGGCAGCCGAGCCGTGGTCCTCCCTCCCTCCGTCACCTGCTCTCCCAGCCTGCAACTCTTTGCAGCGGTGGCTTCCTGTAGGTCGTACTCAAGTTCATCCTCGGGATGAGAAGATACTCAATGGGTAGGTACAATGGAGAGGTAGAGAAGTCGATTGGTGTGTCTGAAGCCGAAATAAAACATGACGGAGATAAAATAAAAAATAAAATTGTTGAAAGAACGTCTTGTCTCTTGCTGGAGGGTTACCTGAGGGTGCACGATTTGTGGTTCCTGTCACTGGGCTTCAGTCAAGCGTTGAGCACGTGCTCTGCAGTTTCCTTCCGAGGAGGAACAGCAAGAACACGGTTCACAGTTCGCCTTGCTCAATCAGGCCATGCAAGGTGGATCCTTTTAGTACCAAATTCTTTGAAGTACAGAAGAGAAACTGAAGACCTGCCATCATCTGGTGGCTGGAATCAGGCCAGCAAGTATTGCAGCCCTTTCTGACTCCCCAGGTGCTCACGCAGGGCCTCATCCCGCACGCAAGTCCTCAGGAACAGGGAACAGGGGTGAACAGTAGAGTGGGGACCAAGGTGAGGCAGAGTCCCGGCTGTGATGTGCCTCTGATGGGAGGGAGAAGATCCTGACCTAATCTGCTTAGCTAATTAGAAGACTACAGCTGATTTAAGAGATGTGGTACAGGGCTGGCCCCGAGCAAGGGTTAGCTTGCTGCTGCACCGTTAAAGGATGGAGCGTGGTTCCCCTGCACAGCCAGGCTCCCCACTATGGAGGCACGTCCGAGAGCTGCCTCTGGGGTGGTGCAGTTGTATCCTGAAAGCAGGATAATGGTGAAGTAGCACAAATCAGTCCCCTGATGAATTCTTGAGGTTTCAAATTGCAAACACCACCCCCGCCCCTTATTTTGTTATTCTCCTTTACTCAACATCAAACAGCAAGGTCCAGGAAAGGAGTCAGTCCAGGTTAATGGAAAACTAATCACTGAGCATTAAATGCTCTCACAGTTACTGCTGCCCCATAGACTTTTTTCTTTCAATATAGACACGATTCCTCATGGGTTTGTTCATCCCAACACTTTGAAGCAAATGATTGTTTTAGGTAAATCGGGCCCCTTCTGTGTGCTCTGAGTACTCATACATCTGCCAAGCATCACCTCAGCTCCTACCTGCTTTGAACTCTCTTTAAATCAAAAATGACTAACACAATGAGTAGGTGAGAGGTTTTATTTTTATCTTATTTTTGCATCATGTCAAGCCTGAATGCAAATTCACGCTCCCAAGGGTATCTCAGGAGAACCTAGGGGAAGACAATAAAATATCTACAGTATTTTACTAGCAATATCAAGGACAAACATGGTTGAGTGGGATACACCAATAGTAAAATACATCACAAATAGATGAGTGGCTACTACAAGAAGTGACATAAGGGTTGATATCTGTCACATTCACCCTGCATGCATGTTATCATCGGGGCCATTCTCACAGTGCTATGTAATACCCTGAAAGTCATTGAGAGCTGCAAAGTCAATTAGAGAGATATTTTACAACAGCTTACATTTCTTTGGGTAGAGTATTGTAAATTTTTATTCCACCATAAAAAAAAAAAAGAAAAAAAAAAAGTAAACAAGGCTCAAGACTTTAAAAGACAGTTTCCTTTGCGTATATTTAATTACTTATGGTATAACACATATTAAAATTCAGGAGACGGAAGGGAAGGATGCCTGCCCACAACAATTACATGTAAAATAGAAGTGGATTAATACTGCTCAATTGTCCCATCAATGACTTCATATAAATTCATGGAAAACTGCCACAGCAAGTAGTTATTACTGCTACAACAGTGCAACCTTAAACAATGGCCAAGGAAAAGAAGTTTTGAGACTGAAATAGTCTACATAATGCATGTCTTCACTGGCAGAGTTCCATTCAGCTGCCTGTTCTTCACTATACAAAACAGGATGATATAATGAAATAAAATAGAATTGGCTATTATTTGTTAGCAGGTGCATGAGTACCAGGAAAAAAAAAACATTAAAAAACAGACAAAGTCAAATAATACATACTCTTCTTAGGGCTTCTAAGGGTTTGTCATGCTGAACTGATGGTTGTTCGTGTTCTCAGAAAGTAGATTGATGTGTTTAAAGGAGATAAAGGAATAACTCCTAATTTGTGGGCTGCGATTTATCTGCTAAGTTTGCACACATGGATGAAAGACTATTTCTCAGGCCAAGACTGCAAGGAGGCTACTCCAACAGGATGAGTTCATAGCAGGTGGGACAAAAGTTGCATGAAAGCTCTGATCGTCACCAAAACACTGGAAAATCTGCCAGAAAGGCTGGTCCAGCCCTTTGTCCTGACCTGGGAACATGCTCATTGCAAACTGTTCTGCTGATGGGGCCAAACTGTGCAAGCGTAGGTCTGGAATGAATGTAAGGACCTGGAAGAAGGACAGTGGAGCTCCTCAGCTGCATGCCACCACAGTCTGTCAGATTCAAGATAAAATATCCATTTCCATTATTCAGTGGATGGGTCTGATGTTACATGCCTGCATTGAG
Organism: Microhierax caerulescens; assembly: GCA_035590215.1. NCBI lineage: Eukaryota > Metazoa > Chordata > Aves > Falconiformes > Falconidae > Microhierax > Microhierax caerulescens. Next base: position 115,430,475 of record JAVJGJ010000014.1, on the reverse strand, counting down.
GAGTGAGGACCATAGTAGGGCTCATCTTATTACCTGTGTTTAAGCAGGAGGATGGAAAGGATCAAGGGCAGGGGTTGTCTCTGGCAACATCTTTTTGGAAGGAGCTGCTGCATTTCCTGGGAGTCCAGAAGGAGCCAGAGCCTGGGTGCAGGGATGCATCTCTTACTCAGGCTGAGGCGAGTACCTCCAGCCTGGCAGTAAGCAGGTCCTGACACTATCACTTACATCTGCAATCCATTGCTTTCCCACATTTGGCTCCCTTGTCTGCCCAGCAATTTTTGTTGCCAGAGGTCTGATTCCAGGGTTGCCACCTTTATAGCCAAAGTGAAGCTCGTGCTCCCAGCGTACAGATGCTCCATCAATGTTATATTTCCTGGAAACCATAACCTCACCTAACACTATATAACTGCACATTATAAAATCACAGCTGAATATCTAGTACAGTACATCCCAGAACTATTTACTAGTGTCATGAGAGTAATTATTTCAGCTATATCTTGCGTTAAGGGCTGTAGGTCACAGTGGTATGGGTACTCAGCTCTGGCTCTTTCACAGGCCAGCACTGTCCAAGAGCAGCACCTGGTTGTACAGAGCTTACAGAGCAAAATTTGCAGAAGGTGTCTTTTACACCAATTTCCCTTCTCTGCTCCCTCTTCCCTGCTTTTGTAATAAGGTATCTACAAGTGCTTTGAAGAGAGCAAAGAGGATGCAATTGCTATCTCTTTAGGGATTTTGAGATTTCAGGGGGGGTTTTTTGTTTGTTTTGTTTTTTAATTTCTCTATTACACAGAACACATTTTTCAGGTGGTATTGCAGGATCTGCTCAGAAGGGCTCCAACAGGCAGACCACAGCTCATTCACTTTTCACCCCTTTTCTTGTAGTATGTGGGAGCAAGTTTCGCAAAGGCCAACACTACTTTGAAAATGAAACATATATTTTGTAGTTACTCAAGCTACAGGTCTTCTAAAAAATTAAAAAAAAAAAAAATTACTCTGGTTAAAGAATATCTGATTTGCAATTATCAAGATGCCAAGGTCAATTTTAACTGGAGGGCTCCAAGTTTTAATCACATGTCTTCTCCAAATCACTATTAAGTCATGAGGTCGAAACTCTTAGCTTGTAATAGAAGCGCAATTAGATTTTAACTCACTTTTGCAGTACTGTGCACGCCTAGATCCTCACTGCATTCTGCAGGTTAGAAGCCAGATTTTCCACAAAATGAGAACATAATATTCTCTTTTATATCTAGCAATTTTTGAGCCCTCTCGCTGTTGTTCAATGCAGATAGTTTACTCTTCAATGCCTACAGCAATAAAAGAATGAGCTTCCTCAAAAGCTCCTCTGGTAAGCCTCTTCCTGTGCTATACGGTCCTAACATCACAAATTTTAATTTAGCACCTCAGGGTGCCTCTTCCCTAAGATGCACACATATGGATGTACGTATTTGTATAAGAATGGCTTTTTAGAAAGATACAGCTTTCCAGTCGAGCACGGCTGAAATCAATGAGGAAGAAGCATGGGATGTGCATGGACCGAACCTCTCTGCTTGGGGCAGTGTCGCTTTGCACCAGGACACCTAAATCAGGTGTGCTTCTTACAGTGCACCACCATCTCTTCAGTCATGCTTCTTTTATACTCCAAAGACCTATGGTATCTATGAGAGTAGCCGATCAGATCCAGGAAGGATGCTTTGAGCCTTGGATTCACCCAAGCACTTTGGTTTGTTACCTATGTGGCGGGATTGATAGCGAGTGCTCTTCAGTGCTTTCTTGATTTGGGACTTAAGCAACACAGGTAATGCCTAGAGCAGCAGTAGCTTTCTCCTGGCTCCGTCCTCAACCCCCCTTTGTTTTGTCATGTAGCATGAACAGCAGCTCTCGTAACTTTAGGACATTGCCTGGAAACCATTTAAGCTTAACCTATAAATCAGTGATGATGCTCTCAATAGCTGCTTTGTTCTCAAGAACACAGGAACTCAAGCTGGCTCTGGTGTGAAATGGCCACAAAATACAAATACAGGTAGTTACTACAAAAGGGTTTTGTTCCAATTTATGCTGCTTTCCAGCAACAAACAAAAGTCAGTTCCAGAAAAGAAACATATTTGAATGGCATAATAAAGTGTAAGAATGACAGCATTTGTATCTGATACGGACTGAAACAAATTTGAGGTTAACAGATGAAAGAACTAATGGGAATGGCACATGGCTACGTTGGTTCTCCTATGTGTTTTGTTCCCCTAGGATTGAATTTGCATTCAAACTATGTTAGATCTCCCTGAAAAGATTACACCGTGGAGGACAAATAACTAATTTAATAGAAATAAAGCACACTGTGAGGTATGTCTTCAAAAATATCGCTCTGACAAATAAATCTGCTACAATCAGTTCTCTACTTAATTCTTAATATACAGTAGGAAATCCATATTGGAATCAAGTATTTGACTCAATTTTACAGCTGTCAGAAAACACATAATACACCTTCCCACAGACTCCGCTGAAACAAAAATCAACAGTAGGAAAAAAAAAAAAAAAGGAAATCTACTGTATCTTGCAATGAATTGAAGAAATGGTCTGTGTTTCTTCATGGGAAACATGGGATGTAAATCTGTGATTGAAATTGCTTGTGTCTGCTTTCTACTAAATCATAAACGGTCAGAAAGTTACATGAAAAAGCTGGGGCCCTGTTTTAGCAGAAGGAAAGTCCAAACCAGTGACAATTCTGACTTGGGTACAATTTTGTGTTTCTTTACATTGGTTTGGCATAAGCACTTAAGAATAAATAAACACGGTTTTTACATTAAGAAAATTAATTGAAAATGCAGATCCTATCAGCTGTTGCTGTGCTATGCAACTATATAAATCCAACAATTAAATACATACAAAGATACTGTTCAGGATTGGAGCCACAGGATGCTGCTTCAGGATTAATACAAGAGGATATTCAGAAAAGTATAGATATCACTCTAATGCCTCCAAAATAAGTGGGGTCCTTTCAGTTATATGATACACCTTGACTAGGTGTGTGCAAATACAGATTCAGAAATCCCCATTTTTTCTTAAAACAGAGAATTCCCCTGATGGCAGTTCATAAAGTGGTCCCCAGAAGTACTGTGGTGGCCCAGCCAAGGGCATCACAGTGTGTTTGTGGGCCACCAGTAGGCTGGTTGGGGCAGGAGTGCCCCAGGCTTCCCTGCCACCCTGTCCCCTGAGGCTGTGGCCACGGCAGGTCGCGCACATTCATGGTGACTGATTTATCTCACAGCATCTAGCTAGGCAGAAAAACCAGCGAAAAGGAGTAGCATTAGCTCCTCTTATCTTTACCTTTCCCTTTACCACTACAACATGGTCTTTATCAATTGGAAGGGGAGCAAGTACGTTTCCCCCCTATACCTCCTGAAGGCTGCTCAGCTCGTCAGTTTTCACCAGCACCCATCAGCCAGGAGTGGAAAGGCTGAGTCAGCATCTCCCAGTCGCAGCGCTGCAAAGCAGGCTGATTTGCACAATGCTCTAAACAATGCTAGACAATTCAAAATATATTTATTTTCTTGAGCTTCAAGTATTGGCATCTATTAGCTCTAAAGATACCAGCTACTTCTATCACTGCTGGGTATAGAGGAAAAAGGTTTTTTTTTCCTGCAAAGGCAACACCCCTTAATATCAAAGCATGCATGAACAGCATGAAAATCCTCCCTTCCTTCAACATATGGCACTTATGTCTGTCCAGAAATGTGAATTTTGAAAGTGCCAGAAATGCAGCAATCTGATTACAAAACAGGATTAACGTGGATTACTCAGCATCTTGTAGTATGTTACGCAGGTATTTCTTCAGAGGCAAAAATCCCAGCAAAATCTCAAGAAGAAAATTGTAAAGATTTGGCTGGCAGGAAAAGGCAGGCTTAGAAACCTTAGACGAAGCTCACCATGTAGGACAGGCGGATCGCAGTGAACGTGAGGTGTCTGTGGGCAAACTGGCCTCCATAATGCCAACGTGCCCTTCTGAAGGCATCGCTGGGACTTGGGAGATGCAATAAGCCTTGCACTGCTGCCAGATGCAGGGGCCAGCTTCACTCGTTGTACACAGTCCGAGCACGGGAGCACGGGGAAGAACTATTCTGTGTAAATCTTCCAGTAAATCTGAGACAGCAAAATGTTCCTTTCTTTTTAAAGGAAGGCAGTTCAAAGAAATGGTTTAGAAAACAGACAAACCAGGCTGCTTGGGAAAAAGCATTCTTTGTCCTTGCTGCAGCAAGATATCACAGGCAAGCAAAACTGCAGTGACTTTCTGCACCCTCTCACTGATCTCTAAAATGCAGTAGAGAACCTGAGACTTGAAATTAAATTCCCCTAGAAAGGCATTTTGCTCTTTTTTTTTTTTTTTTTTTTTTTTTTTTTCCACCTTATAAGTCACAGCTTAACAAAAGGCCCTGGAAAATGTCTCAGTGTGCTAATTTAATTTAAATGTACTCAGAGAAGGTACAGGATCTCATAGAAATCAACACTCTTGGGTTTTCAGGGGGAGATTTTTTTTGCTTGCTTATTTTCCACATTCCAGTACTCAGCATGTTGTCAAGTCTTCCTTCCTCTTTATAGGCTCTGGTGAATATAAATTATATATGTAATCCTATAAATGATCTTAGTAATAAGGCTATTTGGCTGTTCCTTCTCTATGTACTTAATTAACTCACAAAATGATGGTATGGGAAAAAATGGGAAAAAAAGCCACCCAACTCCTGGCTCTACTAAAGTCTAGAAACTATTTTTCTGACATCTTTAACAAATGCAGAAATTTGGGGTAGGGGAAAGGGGGAAAGCTACAGAAAAGAAAAAGAAATCTCTTGTACTAGGGAGAAGAAGTTACCAAAGCCCAGAACGTCCCACTAAAACATGCAATTGTCACAGGGAAAATCTCCTCAGTTCAGGTGGTTTAAATCAAATCAAGATCAAACGGTTTATTGATTTATTAACAGCACATAAATAACTGGCAATCTGTGACCTCTATGTTCAGGATCAATACCGGCAATAGAAAAGATTAATCACAAGATTAGACACTTGCAAAATGTTAATGTGCATTTACAGACACCTCACACCACCCCATGCCACCTCCAAGACAGGGCACCCACAGGCGCAGAAGCCCCCCTGTGCCCCAAGGGCAGCAGGCAGCCCCCAGGTGCCTAGCCCCAAAGACGTTTCACTTTGCTTTATCACTCCTTTTCAAGCTGGCTCCTCCTTTTTCCAAAGTCTTTTTATAACTCCCAGCTGCTGGTTAATCCAGCTGATGGTCACCTTCCCCCATTGCTCCAGCCTTTGGGGGTGAAGCGAGCGGGTTTATGCTCACTTTTCTAACTTTGCTGCCGTGTCATCCAGGCCATCCAACCAACAGGAGGGGTAGTGCAAGTGCCTGACCTTCACCCCTTGGACCCCTGTCCTCGAGAGCTCTCTGAACGATTGAGCATCCTACCAGCTGCTGCTATCCAGGACACCTGACCAAGAGGAGGACCACGTGGGCACCCCCGTAGAAATGGCTTCATGTGACAAATGATGATGAGGCGGGGTTTTGCCTTGAAACGGGTTGTGGTTTTGGAAAGCTGACTGAAACGCTTTCAAACACCCATGGAACTTTGCCAGAGTCGAAGAGAACATTGTGAGGAAGGTCGTTTGGGCATGAGGTTAGGGAAGGGGGAGGCTACAGCCACGATGAGATGGACTTTTAAAAAGAGTTCAATATTAGACATATGCATTAGCCAACACCTCATATACAGATCTATTCATCCCCCTGCACGTACAAAAATCAGAGCTATGGCATTCACTCACTCGGTGCGCTGTTTGATGCCAGGCTGCTCTTGTAACGCCTCTGGGGGCTCCTCGATGCTGCTCAGCTGGTTGGAAAGATGGGGTGCCCCTATCTGCAAATAGTTTGCACAGAACCCACCGCAGGGAGTTGCATGTCAAGAGCCTCTCACGTGGAGGTACCACACCAAAGCTTTTGAATTAACCCTAACAAGAATTGCCCTCCCCTTCCCTCAGCCCAGCAGGATGGGTTCAGCTTTGCATCCTGGGGGGGAGGAGACACAGCATCATCTGTAATTAAAGCTAGAGGAGCCAGGGCAATAAAAGCAGGGAGCCAGACTGCCAGGGGGGATCATGCTGGACCCAAGGGTCTCCCATGGGTTGCAGGGTGGGCACTGCAGCTCTCCCCACACGAGGTGGTGTGTTTCAGTAAGAGGAAATGACAAATTTTAGGGAGAAGCACATCACCATTTAACAGCTGGAAGATTGTTTCCATGTCGCAATCCAGCTTTGCTCAGCTTTCCATTTGTGTCTATCAAAGGCTCTCTGAAACAGGCAAAGCTTTTACAATTAAGACCCATGAAACTATCTCAAAATCCAGTGCTGCTTTATGTAATTTGTTCCAGAATGCATGTTCTGTGCGTCAGCATGAGTAGTAATCCTAATAGTGACAATTTATTCTTTAAATATAAAACTGGATATAAAGGCAGCTACAAACTTGTTTATCATTTACATTGTGGTAACAAAAATACGACCTAAATTGGAGCTGTAATAAAAATAAATGAGTGCGTGACACAAATTATTACTTTTACAATTAGATTTTGAATTTTCTATTACACGCTAGCACTTAAAGATAGTGCATTTTTTAAATTACTTTGGTGGGGAAGGAAATGTATGCAGCTTATTTATTAAAACTTTTTTAACACTAGTCACTCCATATTGTCAGAGTCAAAACATCTCATCTAGCTGCATTCCTCCCAAAGTATTGTGTTTTGGTTAAAACACTTGGACTGTGCTGAAACTTATTGTAAAAAACCTTCCCAATAGTCACTGTTTATGCCTCAGAGTAGCAGTAGTCATTCTAATGGTTCACAAAGTCAAGTTCATTGAGCCAAGTCACAGGTTGTTTTTTCAAGTTGTAGTTGATTCTGTCATTTTTTTTTATAAATCTCAGATTTCAGTTTAAGAAAAATGAGGTCTCATCCTGTAAATGTTAGTGTCACCAAGTGGTGGTTCTCACCAAAGCCACATCAGAAATAGAGATGCTGGGGTTCCTTAGCGACAGAGATGTCTACAGAGAATAGAGAGCAGAGCTCAGACATTCACCATAATTACTGAATAAAGCAGAAAATCTGGAATCGGGAACTTTTTCCTCATCTCATTTATGTCCATCATGCAACATAACCAACATAGCTGCTTTTCTGCCCACCTGGAAGTGGTTATAGCATTATGACCTAAATATTTTCAAAAGCTCCAGTAATATCATTTGCTGATAGTTCACTGTGACTCTTTTCAAGGTGTCATGCACCGATAAACTATTTCTATATGACCAACAAAATAAAAGTATTTGCCAGCAGCCACCCCTCCTTCACCAACACCCCAGTGCATCAAGTTCAAGCACGTGAAGGGCTGTCGTGATGAACAGTGGCAATGTCTAAAGCAACTGCTGTGCAAACGCGTCGCTTCTAAAATATCAAATGTAATATATAGTGCTTCGGCATATGTTGGCATTCATATTAGTTGGAAAAATAAAAGAAAGCTTTCTCAGCAAAAGCTTTAGCTAGACCCGTAACAGGAGCATCATGACTCGGTCCCTAGACTGCTCGCTGCTCTTACATCACTCTAGACATGACAATATTTATCTGTATCTTTGTAAAAGTCACCGTGTTAATGTCGAAGCATCTGCAGGCAGGGGTGACTGACTATATCTCAGCAAGCAAGCTCATCCTCACGTCAATTGTAATTTTGTTATACACAAAAGTTATAGAGCTCTACGCGTTGTATCTTCCTAGTATAGACATTTTAATCGAGGTGCTGGACAGAGCTGTGCCCTCTCCACATCCCTGGGAGCACCGTCCTGAGCGGGGCTGGCAGAAGCGCTCAGGGTTCAGGCACCCCGAGTCCCCCGAGCGACTGAAAGATGGAGGATGCCTGCAGCCAGCGTGCTGGAGGGCTGGCCCGTGAGAAGGAAAAGGGTTCTGGGTGAAACTGCAAATTTTTTTTTTTCTTTCTTTAATTAATCATTCCTTTCTCTTTGCTCTTTCTATTGGCAAATTTTGATTCAGATGAAAGATACCTGATAGGTAATTATTGGAGAACCAGAGCACTCCACTATATTTATCTTTGCTCTCACTAATCTTTATTACAGGATTATTTTTCTTCTATCAAAGAGCCAGAGAGACTGAATAATCTTTGGAATTCAGACTTCTACCTTTAGTAAAAGGAAAAAAGGCTACACACAGGACCTTGCTTTTGCTCACATTAACATTTATACATGCACTTAATTCTCTTCACCTGAGTGCAATTAAGAACTTGCATACGCATTTGCAGAACTGGGGCCAAAATAATTATAGTTTACACAAGACTGTGACAGGGAAGTATTTCATTACTGCAATTAATCCTTTAAAGCATTACGAAATGGCCAATTTCTCAAAATAAAACAGTACTTGTTGCTAATCAAAGGTAAAGTTTAGGTAATGGGGATAGATGTTATTTAATAGCATAGGAATATATAATATTTAACAGCTCCATAATCCACAGTTATTTTTATTTCGCTAATGTTTATGGCAAATGGAAGAGAGAGAATGAGAAAGCTTTCCCTTATACTATCAGAGGCACTTGGGTTACATTTTTACATTAGGTGGCACTAATTCCCTATTAACTGGTATTAATGTAATATGCAAGAACACTTCAGTTTCATAGAGGTAATGTATAACTTTAGTGCTGCTACACTTCACAAAGTCTATAGTACAGTACTAAATGCAGGCGTGCCTGTGCCTTATACCAGTTGTAGTAACCTTCAGCTGTTCTTTAGCAACTAAGTCACATCACGTTTTGAGATGATGGACAATTTCAGAATCTTAGACCAGTCTCAGCTATCCCGCACGTGCCCCTGTCAGCTGCCGCCAGAAGGAACTGGTGTTAATTCAGATAATTAACTGATCTTCAGTGCGATAGGTTGTAGAAAATAATCGCCAAGGGTACCAAGTATTTGCATTCGATTACAAGGTAACTTTTTATTACACGCCAAAAGAGTTTCCCATCAATTAAAAGAAGCAAAACAATGTGATCTACCGCAGAGAGCCAGGTGGCACAGGCAAACAGCAGCTCAGATGCAGAGCCTCTGTATGCTTTACTACCAAGTTCACCGGTTTCGGGTCTGGTTGCCTTCCTCCGTGCAGCACATACCCCGCCTAGCCCAGGCACAGGGCTTCGCGAGCCACCGTAAGCTGGCTGACTTCAGAGCAGCGACAGCGGGGTGGGACGAAGGGGGAAGCAAGAGGCAATAGTTTCAAAACAATGCAAGAGGAGGTTATCATAGAATAAGGTGCAGCAGTGCAACGCAGGCAGGTGTTGCAGTGCGGCACTGAAGCCCCGTAGGGCCAGCTGGACGGTGAGTACACGCAGCAGCGTGCGGTGCTGCCTGCCTCGTGCCTGGAGCAGCCCGGGCACCCCGTGGTGCAGGCGCGCTCACCCAGGGCAGCGCAGGCTGGGCACAGCCGCGAGCGCTCCTTGTCAAACCAGCAAACCTGCTGCCATGAAACAGAGCACTGGGCTCCAGGCAGGGCGGGTTTGAGCACGGAGATCGCTCTGTCCTTGTAATGATTTCTGTAACGTAACTGGGATTTGTTGTCCGAGTTTTATTTCGATTTGGAAGACCCCTATTTGCATCCGCTGCTCCACATAATTTAAAGAAACCTGGTCACAGAGAATGGTGTTACAGACTGCTTGCCATTCCCTGTTTAAATACACACTCATTTTCCACAGTGCCCAGAACACAGAAAGGAGGGAGACTGAGCTTTCTAAACCCATTACTTAAGCATGTAGCCTGCCAGGGGTTCGAAGAAGTCAGATGGGCTAACCATTTTACAATTACATTTTCCATTAGCTGTATTGTACAATCCGTCGCCTCACGGCTCCCAGCTCGGTGGCATTTTGTTACAGTGCACAGTGTTTGCTATTGATAACTGCCAGGTTAATTGCTCAGGAGAGTCACAAGTTCTACTTGCCAGCACCAACACCGGAAAATAATTGACACAGCAGTGGGGGCGACTTTCCAAAGGAAAGCCTTGTAATGGGTTCATGAATCTGGAGTGAGAAATCTCAAGGAGCGGCAAATGAATGATTGATACAAATCAGAGGAAACTGCTTTTCTGGAAGGTGAAAGTACATCTCTGAGAATGTGCAAAATTAATTAGAAGTTAGAAGGAGAATTGTTAAGGAAAGAATACATGGAATTTTCTTTTTAGCAAAATCCATGCCAACATAGTCCTAAAGAAAAATATAATTGAAAAAATCAATATAAATTTATTTCATCTTGACATTTAAAAACATTTGTGGTTCACTTACAGTCAGACTAACTAGAAGAGTTTTACAGAGCAAGGAGCACTGCCCAGCCAAACCTAGCGCCCTGCTGGGGGTAGCAGTCAGACAACAAAGATGTGTTTCCACACACCACCTACCCCAGCACGTCACTACCAGCCAACCATTACGGGTGGCACAGGCTCCTGGATTCAGCTATCACACCCCCCCCCCCTTCTGCTGGCCCTGCCACCACGCCAGCAGCCCGGGGAGGCTAGTGGCAGAGCCAGCACGTCACAGAAACACACAGGGCTTCCAAAAGTAAAAATCAGTGTTTCCCTGCAGTGTTGTTTTATTTATTTATTGTAGGTGGTCAGCATTTTTTTAGGTTTGGACCCCACTGTTCTCCACAGGATCAACTTTCTTTTAATATTTTAATAATTTTCTTATCAGTTACCTACACTATTGTCAAAGTGTGTTTATTTTGCTGCCAGGTAGGCATTTGCCTAGATATTAATACAGCACATTAGGAAGTATTTTGGAGACAGCCACATTTACAGAGTTATAATGTTTGTTTTATATTTACAGTGATTTCCATCTCAGCTACCCCCAACTAGAGAGAGAATAACCTACCACCACCCCCAAAACAACGGGGTAGTTACCGCATCAGACCCTCCCCATGTTCCATCTGTCCCAGTATTTGGGTCTTCAGGTAACTTCAAAGAACTAAAGTATGTTAGAATTGTCTGGATGGTTTGCCATGTTCTTCTGGAAGTTGATGTAGTGTTAGTTGTAATAAACTAGGTAACCACAATACCATTAGGAGGATCTCCTCCCAGGGTTGAGCTGTTACTGATTTAAACAAGGTTGTCGCAGCACAAACCAACCAGCCGGCTGCACCAAGGCTTTCACCACCCCACCCCAGGTTAAGTTCAATAAGCAGTTCCCACACCTTGCCCCAGCACAGCCACTGATCCCCCACAAGGTTTCTAAGGTTCATCTACTGTCTGTGCTGTTTCTTCACCCTCTTCAGGCCTGTCCACCCTGCTCCTTGCCTCTGCTGCATCTGGATTCTTGCTGTGTCCAGATTCCCTCTTCCAGCCAGCCCCTCCTCATGCAAGGCCCCTGCTGCTCCCAGGGCCTCTCCTTGTCTCTCCTCCATCCAGGGCACTGTCTCTCCTCCCAGGTCTCTCCTCATCCAGATCTCCTCCTCCACACCCCTCAGAGCTATTTAACCACTTTGCAGGAACCAGCCACAGCTGCACCTTATCCACGTCAGCCAACCCACCGCCCCTGAAGCCAGC
>JAVJGJ010000014.1:115394181-115418763 GCA_035590215.1 Microhierax caerulescens | reverse complement strand
AACCCACCGCCCCTGAAGCCAGCCCACAGCTGGATATTATCAATGTTAATTAACCCAGCTTCATTCCTCTATAATTCCTCTACACAAGGTTAACTTACAAAATCAAGGGAGTGCACTGCAGAGTGGAGAATAAAACTGAAATTATTTAGGAAGTGCTTGGAAACTGAAAATAGTTAAGGTAAACAAAATGTGGTGTAAATAACATCTACCTGAGGATTGTTTGGTATTGATTTTTGCCTTTATAGGCTTAGTCAACCTCACAGCATGCTCTTCATGGGAAACTAACTAGCTTTTGGGTCTAGTGTGAGCAAGACCCAAAATCAAAGCCCGTTTTTTCTTGTTTTGGGCTTTAATATCATTAACAGTATTAATGTCATGTCTATGTTGTATTAGAGAAATAAAGAGGTATTCTGTTCACACAGGTGGTATTTTTAAGTGAACTGTTTATTGTCATGGAAGTGATTTTGTGGGGCTTGTCTAAGGAAAGGAAAATGTGGAGAAGATTGGGAGAAGGCTGGGGCAATACGTTATATGCACAGCTTTGTGCAAATTAGAGTTAGACCTAAATCAAAAGCCTAGATCTGAATTTTAGGATCTCTGTAAATTCCAGAGCTTTGAAGAATAGCTAAAAATTCCTACATAAACCACTCTAAACTCTCCTTAGGGTGACTACAGAACTGAATTTGAATTTTTGTACCTTAAGACTACCTTTGCTATGCACACTTTGACAACCAGCTTTAACTGGCACTGAAGCCAGTTAGTATATATAGGCCTCACATCTGTGGCAGGCCTATATACAGACGTGTCTTATCTTTCTCTCTCCTGCAGTTGCAGGAACCTCCTGCATCTTTAAAGTTAGTTTTCCCACTGCTTGGTATTCAGTAAAAACAATACGTGAATTTTACAGCCTACTTGCAAAATCAAGCTTGCAGGTTTCTGCCCTTATTCAAAATGGGTGCAAATAGTTTTGAAAACCCCGGCAGCTTTGTACAATGCCTTCGACCAAGCAAAGCGGGGACGTGACTCTGGCTCTGCTGTCGGTGTTTGTAACACGCCACGTGGGAGGGGAGCAGCGGGGGAGGCCAGAGGAGGAGCATCGCGGTGGGTGCCATTTGTTGTTTAGGAAAATACAGACTGAAGGGGAACCGAAAGGTTTTGGTTTATTTGGATTCCTAAGAAACATAGTGGGCTTTTATTTTTTTATATTTTTATTTTTTATTAAGAGTTCTGTAACTGAGAATTGTCCAAAAATAACCAATGGCTTGAAGCAAAGACAGACCGATCATACACTGATGATAAATACACACATGGCGAGACTGCTGGGACCCTGCCACGAGCCTACTTCTACTTCTTCATGGCAAGACTGGACACTTGTCTAGAAGATATAAGTTTGCCAGATACCAAAGAGGTTGTCATCAAACCAAGTATTTTGAGGAGTAAGATAAATGCTTTGATGCTTTCCTTTGTATTAAAAATTTGTGATTTGTGCGTAAATAAATGAAGACCAAAAGCTCTTTTTTTTCTTTTCTAATTGCTGATGGCACAGGAGGACCAGCTATCATGCATGAGAAACTGTACTGCAGCCAATAAACATATCCAGAATAACTATAAATCACAGTCAGTAATTAGCTTATGTTGTATTTCAATACAGTAACATAAGCTGAAAGTCTTTTTCTCTCCCGTGCCATGCTTCCCTTAATATCTATTTCCAGCAGGAATCTGAGGAAATATCTTCTGCCCCATTTGCTCTGTTTAAACTTTTGAATAAAACTTGTTCTGAGGTCTGAGAGGTCCCTTATGAAGTCTGAGTAAAGGCTCGTGCGTATAGTATAGTAGGGATGTTACTTACGAATGCAGACCTTTAAAATGCTTTTAAAAACTTGTAAGATGTTACAGTCATCCCAATATTAAAATGCAGTTACGGTGGCAGCACCAGAGCGCTGAGTCATGAAGCGCCAGGGGATGCTGTGTTCACTGGTAAAGGGATGGCAAGATTTGTGCTACCTCACGGGTATGGGTCCTCAGGTGCTTTGCTGATCCATGCAAGTGACATCTTACCGAGAGTGCAAGAAATGCAGCTAAACCATGAGGTGCCTGGAGCTGCTGAGCCAAACAACTATTTCAGCAGGCGAAGCCTTGCCAGCCTCACAGCTGTGGGCACATCACTTTGAAAAATCCTGGGTGCTGCTCCTGTGGCTTTCTGTGATGTTTAATCTGCAATAGAAAAGAAAGAGAAACCAGGATTCAATGGAGCCTTTCTGTAGTAGTGGCATTAATAAATTTTAGACTAAAGCTTACAGTGTTAAAAAAATAGAAAATGTTCCAGAATCAAGGAAAAAAGCAACCATGTCCATTTACTGGGACCCATTTTTTTGCTGGAAAGCAGGGAAGTAGATTACCATAATGATTAAGACACTATCCCTCAACTCACAAAACACTGCAAGACACTCCATTCCCTGCTCCTGTACATTTCTCTCACCATTCCAGCAGCATGAAAGGGCACAGAAGTGAATGATAATGTACTAGCAGAGTGACATTAAGGAAAATTAGATTTTGCGTAGTGGGAAAAGCAAGTATGAAAAGTGGCTATAGGAGCGCTTGTAGTGACTGGCCATTTTGCACTTATGGCTGTGGTGATGGCTGCAGCCAGCTCTTTCAGCAGACCTAAACCCTGTGCACAGAAACGTTCAGCATTTCTGTGTCCACACCTCATGATTAATGTCCACATGAATGAGCACCACGGAGTAGCTTGTACATTACGCATTTATGCCCTAAACCACAAATTGTTAAGTTGCCGTGTACTAACCCTTGCACTGCCAAGCCTTCAGAGTGCCTGGAAGAGCTGTCCTCTGCATGTGGGTATTGGCTCTGAAGAAATGATACTGAGAGATGGAACAGGTGGCTAAAGAAAGGTTATGACTGCAGTCCCACAGTCGGTCCCTAACAGCACCACCGGGATATAAAGCACATTTATTTTTTTTTTTAAATATTTCTTTACATATAACACCCCCAAGCATAAGTGCCCACTAACTGTGCAAGGCAGCTGGAAAATTAGTCACTCCTGTTTCTGAATAGTTCCCCCGCTCAGGGATGGAGCTTAATTTGGCTCTGAGCAGGAGCAAGGCCAATGGTATTGTTCTGCTCTCTGGCCCATCTCACTGTCCGTGTAAACATTATGTCAACAGCCAGCCGTTGGCATGAGCAGGGCTAGATAAATGCTGATGTTAAGAGGATATTGACACTTTTGTTCAAAGTCCTTCCCTATGTAAGTCTACTGAGAGAGGGGGATGGGGCAAAGAAAGAAGTCAGCATTACATACCTCAAACACAAAGTTAACCTGAATCACTTCATCTGGCCTCAACAGGTACGCCAGGACTCACATTGGACCCAAATTTTTTGTTGCATCTCTATCAAAGACAAATTTGGATTTGAATGCTATTCCAGATATGAAAATGCATTTTGTTGGACAAGCTCTATCATCCTATTATTCTAATTGTGAATGTAATTAATTTTATATATTACTTTACAAGGCAGCAAAAGCTGTTTCAGGTCACAAGGCAAACACAGTATTTGCTCCTAGTCCGATGTCTGTTCTTTTTCCCTCCCCTTCCATGTATCATCTCTTCCTTTTCCTTTCTCTGGCCTCTCTCCTCCTTACCCTTACCAAATGATGGAATTTAAGAAGATAAGGGAAGGTCTCTGGTCCTCCTGTACTGTTGTCAGGCTGCTGCAGACCTGTCCCAGCTGCCCTCCTGTGCTGGCAGATCTGATGCTCTGGTGGTGGTGGTGGGATGTTACACGAAGGAGGTCTGGCTGTACGGCTACATTAAACTCAGTAGCCCGATTGCCTTTAGATTCCCAGCAGTGGTAACCTCACAGCAGCATCTGAACTAGCCTTACGAGCAAAACCTAAGCACGTCAGGGTCCAAGGGCCCTCTCACTGCCTGGGTAAAAAGCACAGAACTAACATATTCCCATTGTGTATGTGTTAAAATCTACACGGGCAGAGGAATTCGTTCCTCAGCTTCTCCCGCTGTGGACCTTTCCAGTAGGAAACAGCAGCCTTGAATATTGATTCAGTGTTTGTGTTTGGAGTAGAACACCACTGAAAAGTACGACTGCACCTTATTACTGCTATAGTAAATGCAAGAAGCCCTGCCTTTCCTCTGGGTTAGTAGCACCAAATCAATATTCCCCAGGTACAGATCTCAGTGATAGGCTTAGTTACAACATTTTTTATTTCTTCCTTTTAACCTTCCTGAGGGATGGAAATTACATCAGTGCAGCAACCCGGACCAGCAGGCTTTGAACCAAACCTTTCTGCTCTGTGTTCTTATTCGATGTGCAGAATTTTATGTCCAGGTTTCTGGATAGTTCTGGTGACCTAAGCTACAGGTTCAACTTATTTTTAGAGTAATAATAGCAAAGAACCAGCTAAGAGCTGTGGCAGCTGAAAGATGTGTTGTGCCCCAGAACAAACAAAATATTCAGGGCGTGCATCGTCTCTTACCAGAGAAGCAGCTTCTTTGCCCTCCACACACTGATTTAGGTGGTGACATGGAAAAACTCTGAATTGAAGGATGTTCTCCAGGTCTCTTCTTCTATGCTGAGGGCAATGCCCCCATAAATGATGTGGGTCTTATGCATTTACAAGTGCACTATAAATGCATGCATATTTATTTTAAAGTATGGTGAAGGATGATGTATCATGGATTGCTGCTATATCACCAAGGAAACAAATGTATTCATCAGTTCCTAGGATGTCTACAAGGGCTATGCAACTGTCGTCTGGGGCAGAATCACTGTGTGTCCTGGTTTCAGCTGGGATAAAATTCATTTTCTCCTTAGTAGCTGGTGCAGCGCTGTGGTTTGGATTTAGTATGAGAATAATGTTGATAACACCCTAATGTTTCAGTTGTTGCTAAGCAGTGCCTACTCTAAACCAAGGACTTTTCACGTTTCCCAGGCTTGGCCAGCGAGCACAAGGAGCACAAGGGGCAGGAGGGGACACAGCCAGGACAGCTGGCCTGAACCAGCCAAAGGGATGTTCCATACCATGGAACAGCATGTTCAATGTGTAAACTGGGGGGGGTTGGCCAGGAGGGGCCAGTTGCTGCTCGGGGCTGGGCTGGCCATCAGTCAGTGGGTGCTGAGCGATTGCGTTGTGCATCACTTGTTTTTTCCCCCTTGGGTTTTACTCCTCTCTCCCTTTCCTTTTCATTACAATTGTTATTTTATTATTATTACTATTATTTTTACTTTATTTCAATTATTAAACTGTTCTTATATCACCTTATATCTTATATCAAAAGGGTTTACCTTTTTTTGATTCTCCTCCCCATCCCACCAGGGCTGGGGCATGGGGGGAGCGAGCGAGCAGCTGTGTGGTGCATACTTTCTGTCGGGGATTAAACCATGACAATGTGGTTTAAATGCAGATGTAACTGCAGCAGACATATGTATGAGAGCAAAGAAATACTGCACACAATTTCAAGAAATCATGTGTATTAACAGACAAAGAAGGAAATAAAAAAAAAAAAAAAAGCTGTAAAGTAATTGAAACTACAAAGGTAATGTAGGCAGGGAAAATTCAATTACCCAGTTTAGAACCTGAGCAGGGCACCTGTGATTAATAGGCTTCTTCGGTGAAACCTGCTGTGGGAAAGTTAATCGGGTTAGGGGCCAGGATCTGGTTGCTGCGTCACCCCCCGGCAGCCCAAAACGCTCCAGCAGAACAGTGGGGGTGGGGCGCAGCACCGACTTGGGCTGTGGAAGGGGAGGGAATGACAGCACCGATTACTTATCCATAAATACCTTTTCCTACGAATGTGATGGGCTTCCCTTATCACCTTTCCTATCAAGCTGCTAACAAGGTAAAGGCTGACTTAGCCTGGAAATCACGAGGAAATCCTAGCTCCGGAAGATGCGACAGCAGGTGTCGTTTGATGTTGTTCTCATATGGTTTTGGCTCATTCAATCTACTCCCACCGGTGCCAACACAGCTACATTCGATGTTGAAAGGATGAAATAATATCTCTTTATAAAGTTGGCTATGTTTTCTTTATACTGTTGTGTCAGCTCCTGAGCTGTGGATAGTTGCTGCTTCTTAATTAGAAATGTAAGAAATCTTGAAAGCACACCTTAGACAAACAATCTTGAAATTTTTCCCCAAAATGCAACTCTCCCTAATGACACTGATAAGTGTTGTTGTTCCCTCTGTATCTCTCCCAACCCCCTTTTCTACTCTCTGCTGGGAGCATAGAAACCTATTTCCTACCCTAGTAGTAATGCCGTGCAATGATTTTTCTCAATTTTTAAGGGTGGGGGAACAAATGGGTTTTCCTCTCCAAATAAGCAGGTGAAAAACAGCAGTTCAAATGAAGTGGAAACCTGTTAGTCCTTTCTCGTTAGGATGGCTCTGCTGAGATGCTGAGCTCCCTTTCCAGGCTCTGAGTACCCACTTGCAGCAGGAGCAGGGATAAAGCCTGCTTTTCCTTTAGGGCGTGAGCACTCACGTCGGGGCTAGGTATAGCTGCGACAATTCCTATGGCTGAGGATCTTGAAAAGGGGCTGCTTTGAAAGAAAAAGGGATTTCCCCTGCTCTGGACCTGAAATAGTAGTAGTATATCCTCCTGGTACATTATTGTGCAGCAAAAGCATCTAAAATAAAAAAGACATAAAGACCAAAACACTCATACAAAACCTCAGCTAATTTTCCATGAAGGACATGTGAATGTTCCTAGCGATAGCATGACAGCAAATTGCTAAAAAAGGGATAAACTGAGGCTGTGGTAAGGAGGGCTCTAACTGGATGAAAGACAAGGGATCCAGCAGAGTGAAGGGGATGCTATGAGCTCCCAGACTATAGACAGTTTGCTTTTTAGTAGTACCCATCCTGCAGAAAATACAGTTATACCATAGCCACAAGCACTTTTCTGTAGAGGCTATTGCCTAGAGCTTAAATTTTGACTTTTGTCTGCCTAAATTTCATCTCAGAGAAAGTACAGGTGGACTTCTCCGGGAAAACACAGGGTATCAGCTCTCTGCCTCAGACGTTTGCACAAAACATATTGAAGCACAGGAGGAGGGAGCTGCATGGGCTGGCACATGGAAGAAAAAAAAAACAGAAAAAAAAAGGCTTCGTGACCACAGAGCCCAATATCTCGCTCCCTGATGGGGGGAGAGCTCAGCCCCGCATCCATCAGTGAGGGGCAGAGAGAAGCTGGGAGGCCAGGGGAACTCCCAGTCTCCGAAGGCATCCTGCCTTCCCAACGAGACCTGCTCTCCTGGCTGTCTCCAGGAAAATGTCATCCCGCTGACCTGTGCACACAGGACAGTTTTGTGTGGTAAGCACAAACTTTTCCGGCTTTTTCCCTGGAATAAGTTGAATGTGTGTTTTACGGGCAGATTTGCTGTCAGTCCATGAGGTCAGCACGCCAGATGCTGGCTGCCAGCATAAAATTATTGGTGTAACCCAGCTGCTGACATTGCAAATGTATATTGTACACAGACCACTTTTTTTTTTTTTTCACTTCTACACAAGACAGTTTATCTTATTTGCCCTGTGCAATTAATCCTCATAAATAATAATAAAAAAAAGAAACAACCAAGAAACGAATTCAGAAGTATAACACTTTCAAATTCTTTAATTAAAACATAAATGGTCTGTGTTCCACCAGGCTTGGCATTTAAGTTAGCAGTCTTATATTCAGTATACCCAGTAATATCAATACTATAAGAATTTATGGTTTTTTTCTCCCTGTGTTATAGTTCACATACATTTACAATCTTGTGGTAAATTATAGCCAGAGGAAATGGAGTGGGAAATGCCCTCTCAGTCTCTTTGACATTATAAAGTATATTCAAAAGGGAGTCCTGTGCAGCAGAAAAAAGCCCCTACACACACACAGACAGACACACGCACAGACACACACACACAAAGAAAGCAAAACCCATCCACTGTTTATTTTTTTTCCCCCAAAATAATCGTTTGTTTGGAAAACATCTGTCAGCAAGATAGTGTAAGCTAAGGAAATATTTGATTAATTGCTTATTCCGGTATGAAGGTTGGGTATAGCAAAAAAAAAGCTAATCTGAAATTTGTTATATAAACATTCCACAAATTTAGGCAAAATATTTGTGGCATTTGCTCATGAACATAATCTAATAAACCAGCAACAAATTAGGAAAAGAAAAATGAAAACATTCCTGAATGTTATCTTTTGTCACTTTAAGCTACCTATACTTTTCCATGCAGTATATTAAAAAAACAAAATCATAAGTTGTATTGCCTAAGGGAATGGGCTGTGAAAATAAATTGCAAAAACTCAGGTAGTTTATAACCTTTTGCATATTTTCCCGACATATGATGGTGTTAAAAATTAGAGTATACTGGTAACTGAAGAAAATTCTGCAGTTAAGCAGAGCCAAGCACTGAAAACCTCGGGTAAAACTGAAAAATTTTTAAAAAATCTTATTCAAGAGAAAATATCTGAATTTCCTGCTCTTGGGAAAGCACTATTCAGTCATCCAGTTCCATTCCTTTTATTTGCAAGAAACCGTAATGCTTTAATTAATGTGTAGTACTGTTTGCTGGTTTAGATTAAGACATTTCAGGCAACCTTTAGGCAACCTTCGGTTCCCCCTCCCCCCAGCCCTGTGACATTGCTGTTTGCATTGTGGCACTACCCAAACCCCAGCTCTCACACCAGCTCCATTCTTTTTGGGTAGAACTAACCCAGAAGACACCCCAGGAGCAGGAGCACACCCAAGGCAGCCCTGTTACAACGGTCGCTCAGCACGTGCAAGGCAGTCTGAATGAATAAAACCAGGAAAAGCCTGAAACGTGGCAGCCTCGCTACCGTTTCACTCTACAAGCGGGTTCCTCTTGGTCCACGCTATGAGAAGGTGCAGCCCTCGTGTGCCCATTTTGGAAACAGTCACCATGAGCTGTGAGAGTAACGGTGGGAAGCAAAACTCCGCTTGAATTATTACAGCAGAACCATTCTGACTTGCAGGTTCGCCAGCTAACCAACGCCAGCGCTGCGACTGCTGCTAGAGCGTGGGACGAGAGCCGCTTCTGAAGGACAGGAGCAAGTCCCATAGTCAGGGATAAGTTGTGTCTACATCTGTCGGGAGGGCTGAAGAGCAGGGGGTCAGGATCTGTGTTACCTTTAAACTAATCAGCTTCAATAGCCGTGCTAGCACGGATGTAGCATCAGGAATTTAAAGGCAAAGTGTCTCCACCTGCCAGAGCTCTCGGGTACACAGTCTAGCCAGGCTGATGATGCCCATGCTACTGCCGCTTCACTTTCTGTGGGATTTCAAGAGCTAATGGGCTGCAGTCTTACCTTTGAAAGACTACTTTGGTACCCCCAGATCTGAGAGGAACGCAGGGACCATTTTCTTTAAAAAAAAAGGCACAAGGATGGTAACGCTGGTCAAGAGAGGGACAAGGGCAATGATACACAGATGGCTTCCTCTGTGCCTTAAGCTTTGCAACAATAACATGGCAGTTAGGCAAATTTGCATACAAAGAATGCAATCTGGGTTTCACTGTAAAATCACCTTAATTTTATCTTTTAATTGACAACCCGTGGACCAGCCCTGGGACCAGTAATCACCTTGCTTGCCAATGATCTTTTATACTTGCAAAGAGTGGAAAGGACCGCTTAAACCAGCAGCTGTTGCGACACGGCTTTACAGGACGCACGCGAACACTTGCTTTGCCCAGTGCATCTGCAAGCGTGAAAGAATTCCCTGCTCGTATACTCTCGTAAAGAAACACCGGGGTTTACATCAGTGGGCTGGAAAATATTTGCTGTGAAAAAAGTGCCCCCTTTTTCCCTTGCCTTGCAATTGAAGCGTTACCTCTTTACACATCCATGGAAGACACAGCTGCAAAGAACATTTTCCTCACGCAGCTCGCTCTCGTTGGCACACAGTTCCTCTTTGCCTCGCATGAAAGTTTAGGAGTGGGTAGAATATATTGCCTTTCCACTCATGGGTGTAATCCAAGGGTACGGTCCAAAAAACATTGCCATATAAAAGTCACCTGCTGTTTGGAAAACAAAGCAAAATAAAATGTTGAAGACTAAACTAACAGGAGAGTACTGAAGTGCATAGTGTGCTTTCAGGAGCGCCATCTGCCCCACATCTGCTCTGTGGGCCTCCTCCCGCTGGCTGCCCTCTGAACTGGGCATAGTGGGAATTAAAGTTTTGGCCCTAGGAATTATCCCTTCGGGAAATGCCTGAAATATGCCTCCCAGCAATATTAAGTTGTTTTGCATATTTTAAAACCTTTCCCACCCCTACAGGATTTGAGGCCCATCACGGAGGCAGACAGCCCCCTCTCTTTGTGCCACCCCACTACCACGGGCGGTGGAGGCCCGGCGGAGGCCCCACTACCAGGAGGAACGGGACTGGGAAGGTCATTGCAGGGAAGCAGAGCTGGAGCCGAAACTCTAGCTGCCACGACAACAACGGCCATTCATGTTTCAGCTGGCAAGAAATGCCAGATGTACTTTTAATATAGTTGCAATGAGCGCTCTTGTTCCTTCAAGAAACACCAACCTGCTGTTTCGCCGCTGCCTTGATCTTTGGCAGCAGCAAAAAGATGGCATGTCGAGCCACTTCCCCGGGATGAGCTCTCACATAATTCGAGCTGACACCATTGTGAATTTAAAGAACAAATATAAATATAACAATCACAGAGGGACCCGAATTTTTAATGGGCGTTAAAAGTAGCAGAAATAGTAGTGGCAGACCGGGTAAATTCCGTGTGAGTCAGTGGGCAGTCACTGGCATCCTTTGAAGTCAGTGGGAGTTTTGCACGCCTTAACTTCTCCCTGAGAAGTTGTGATTTCTTTACCTCTGAAAGAAATTTCTTATTCGTATCATTTAATAAAAATGTTTCATTCCAAAAGCAATTTTAGTTGGTACTGTATTGAACTGTAATTAAAGATTTATGATCCTATTAAAAGGTAATGTTGTACTTAATCCTTAATAATAACACACTTCATAAAAGTTCAGTGTTACGCACAAAGCTGGGAGCAGTTGACGCGTTCTGCAAAATATTTACTGTATTTTCCAAGTGTCAGCAAAGTGCACTGCCACAGCTCTACTTGAAATAATAATCCATACAACTGTGGAAGTAACCTACCAAACTCTAGACACTGCTTAAGGCACACGTTTTTCCATCTTGATTTCACACATCAGCATACAGATAATCCCACTTTATTTCACGCAGCTCCATTGGGATGATAGTGGGAGAATCGGGGCTGGACTCAGTCTCGAGCATGGTATCAGTATCTACCTAGGTTACCCCAAAGTGATTCATTTAATTATTATTGAGTTGTTATTATTTAAAATAAACACACGATAATCTCAATATCACAAACGTGATAATCTCAAAAAAATACGATAGGTGAACTAGGAAAAAAACACTATCCTGCAGAAATAATACAGTGTAACTTCGGTAAATTTAAATGAGAATTAGATCTATCACAAACCTTAACATAAACAACAATATGGACTTGTTGCTTTTCTATTATCGTATTTCACACACCGCTGAAATTGTGAGAAATTCTGTGATTCAAGACAAATTACTTATCTGGTTGAAATTTTTTGAATTATCTTTTTACACACATTTTAAGGAAAAAGCAAAAGAGCGCTATGGGCTATATAAGAATCCAAAGTACTTTCATTTTTTGCTCATACAAAGCTCTTCTTTAGCTTCAGTTGATGTTATGTTGGTTCAAATCAGCTTTAAAAGATTGTCTTGAAATTCAGCCAAATTTCCTGCAAACCATGTAGGAGCCAAAAATATTCCACGTAAGTAGCTGATATAAATACTGCTAATTATTTTAGCCGTAACTGGTTATGAAAAGCAGCTTTGACCATTATTCTACAAATGACAAACACTGCCCTGTTGTGCCCTTAGGATATGTAAAGGGAAGTAGTTGTAACATTTTGTTCGACTGCAGAAAAAGTGAGAACAAAAGACAACACTATTTTTTTTGTAGTTATTGGCAATGAAATTGTCAGGCTTACTGCTACCTAACATCTTTCTTAAACTCTTACTGCTCTTCAAGATGCTTCATACACATCAAATAATTCACAAAACACTTCTGTCCCTTTGCATTTCTGCTGTAATAGTGCAGTAAAAGTGACTTTTCTGTCTGCATTACGTCCTGTTGCTGGTTTTAGGAGGGTGGGGAAGGCTTCCGCCACGTCACCAACAGCAGCCAGGGCAGTCATACAAGCCTGATGAGCCTTTGCACTTTTTTCTCCCCACAGAGCTGAAAAGCTATGGCCATTCCCTACACCCATCCCTTGAGGACCTCCTGCTCCCTATGTTAGGATGAGACAATGGAAGAAGCGCTACTGCAGTCGGTCTACAATGGCACTTCCCTGCCCTGGGAAGTGATGCTAGAAGGGATACGAGACTTTTCCAGGAATATTCATAGGGGATTTGCATCGTGCTCTTAGTTTCCACTGTATTTTATCCACACATGCGCAGAAAAATATGCTGCTTGGTTCATTTCCCCCCGAGACTCAGCCTGCAGCAGCACCAGGACTTGCTGTAAGGTAAGAGAGAGGAGAGATTACTCCTTCACTGTGTTTCATCTCACACAGTAGGTCGCGGGATCCGAGTGTCAGTTAAAAACAAATGGACACCGCTGCTGGCCGACCAGAAGTGCAAAATAAATAAGGTGTCTGCCAAGGAAATCAAATGGCTTTTTTCCAGCTTACACTCATTATTAGCCACCCTTTCAGAGCAAATGCGATGCTAAAATGGGATCTTGCCAGCTGTTCAAAGGAAGCCACTTGAGCAGTGAGGAATGTTGCTGACAATCTCAGCGTGATATTTCCTTTACCCTACGGATTACAAGTTCGAAAGAGATGAAATACTGCTTTGAAGTGAGAGGAGCTGCAGAAGTTGCCGTTTGTGTGAGAGGGACTCTGTTCTGCTGCCTCCTGTACCCGACCAGGCTGTCCCGTCAGCCCCATTGCCCTCGGAAGACAAGCAGAGACTCGCGAGATGAATGGCACCTGCAGCAAGGGCAGGCTTTGCGCAGAGGAGTCATCTTCTTTGGTGTCACGACAAGTTTATGTTGTAAGGTAGAATCTGCAAATAATTTTGCCTCCCTGGTTTTCTCAGCAGCTGGATTTGTTCTTACCTGCAGTCACCTTTCAGGTTCCCTTCCTCCTTAGCTGTGGAAAGCAGTATGTTTCTTCAATTGTCCAGACATTACTTTGACAATATTCCCAAGCACTATTTGGATGGGCAAACCAAACCTCATTAGCATTTTATCTTAAGATAACTGGTTGAGACCAAAAGCCTGTCATGGTATTTGCCTGTTTAAAGATCATTAGGCCTCCCAAAGCATCATAAAAATAACGCTTCTCAAAAATTAATTTACCAAATGGGTCAAAATTGTCTCAGAATTCAGATGGATTTTCAAACGGATGAAAGAGCATCTAAAATATGCCATCTTCTCGCTCATGACACTCTACATAAGATTGGTATTTTTGCATAAGATTGGTATTTATACTTTAATCTCCAGTGAATAAGGACCTTTTCCTAAAGCCATATAAGAACTGATGTGGTGACTGACTCAATCTCGAACCATGTGATGTTCCAATAGCCTGGAACATATCTTCCATGGGAGATACAAGAAACACTATTTCAAGCATTTTTTTCATCTTTGGAGATTCTTCTGTCCTCATTCCCACAGTGCAAATGCCCACCTAATTGACGTGTGAAATGTTAAAAAACTTAATCCACAAAGGCTGACTTATGCTCTTAACTGCAATCATAGCTTCTGACAAAGAGATTTACAAGCTAATTATTTGTTATGTAAAAGCATAATTCCTTTTTCTAACTCTAAATTAATTGTTTTCAATTTAATTATATATGCTTATCTAGTATTATTATAAAACAGAAGCAAAATGGCATTTACTGATATATATTGATTATATATCTTTATTTGTATAGTATTTGTATAGAAGCCAAATTGTTCCTGTAATCTAAATCCCGCCTATCCATTCTCAAGGGACATGACCACAACTGTACTCTGTATCACAAGATCTACTGTACCATTAGAATATGATTATATATATAGATGTATCTCATATATTGGATATTATATCACCCAATCACCTGCTTTTTGTGGGAGTTTTTGGAAATCCTATTCAGTCTTCTTTTTTATGTGATTCTCAACTGTTGCCAACCCAGTATTCAGTATTTGCCCCGTTTTCCACAGCCCATAACTATTATGAAAATGCTGGGTGTCACTATCCAGACAGACAATGTTTGCAATGATGCAGTGATTAAATGTTGACGTTTATTCCTGTTTAGATAACTTTTTATTACCAATTGCTTTTTGTTAAAATCTCTTCAAGCTTGAGATGAAAAGAATGCATCAAACCTCCAATCTTTTAAATATAATGCCTCTGCAATGAAGAAACCATCAGGCCACTGCCTTGCTACCAAAAAGCAAAATATTGTCTGTACCTACATCTATTTTAGCATATCTGTAGCAAGCAAGTGAGAAAGGGGTAGGGTGAGTAATAGCGGCAATTGATGTACTACTTTTCTAAACCAACAGAATAAATTGGCTTTATAAATCACTCAGAAGTACTGAACAGTGATTTTTGAAATGCTCTCTCAAAATGTATGAGTCCGTGCTGCTTAATAGGTCAGAGATTATCTAATTTAAGTAGAAATCTCAGGTCTGTTTGTCCTGGTTGAGGGTGGAAAATGCTTGACCCGACTTTCTTATTAGCAATAGTTCAGAGACACAGGTAAAAAAATCAGCCAAAAGTTTGTTTACCCCAGGAACTGGAGTCTTTTTATTTTTCTTTTTTTTTTTTTTGAAAAAGCCTCTTTCTTTAAATAGTTTCAATTTCTGCTTTTACCTGCTTTTTTTCTTTAATTCTTTCACTCTCTAATATCGGATAGCTTCTAAACCACCTTGAAGTAAAATCAAAAGAAGAAATAAATCA
Source organism: Microhierax caerulescens (assembly GCA_035590215.1). NCBI lineage: Eukaryota > Metazoa > Chordata > Aves > Falconiformes > Falconidae > Microhierax > Microhierax caerulescens. The sequence goes on along the minus strand of JAVJGJ010000014.1, from coordinate 115,403,754 downwards.
GCCATTTCAACAGAGATTGAACTGTAAAGAGTTTTGATGGTTATACTTGAAAGTTCCTTATATCCACAATTATATTAGCACTAATATTAGGAAAATCATGACAAATATAAAAATAAAGTGAACTACATTAAATCTGTGACCCATTTAATTATAGGATTATCAATAGCATAGATAGTGTTAACCTGTGTCCTAGATCTCTTCTGATATGGAATGTTACTTAACGTGCGTTTCAGGATTATGCACAAGTCTGTAAGAGCAGGACAATGTCTTCCCTAAAGAAATTACAGTGTTCAGACAGGCAGAGGGGCAAGAGGCAGCTACAGCTGGGAGAAGCGGTAACAAAACAGGATTTGGAAGCACAAGGGACAGTAGTCAACAGCCTGCCAGCTTTCCAATGAACACAAGCTGATAAGACTTTGCTTTCCATATTTGATTGGGAAAATGGGGAAAACCCTTGTTTGATTCCAGCTGTGTTAACAGCTGCCCTACTGGCCCCAGTATTTTAGTTCTGCCATTTGCTATAAGTACCTGTATACCAGTACGCTGCATTGTAAGTTAAATAACACAATTCCCACAAAATCAGATTCAGGCTCTTAATTTCCCAGTATATACTTACTGGAGTAGTTCTGTGCACAGGAATGCTTACAGACACCAGGGTTACTCAGCTGAATAACAATTTTTGTGTATATATATATATAGATAGATAGATAGATAGATATAGATATAGATATAGATATATATTTATATATATATTGATATATATTTATATTTATATATATATACACACACAGAGAGATATATATGTACACACAGAGAGGTATGTTTCTGCAGTTGAGCACCTTTGATACAATTTGAACTAATTACCCTGAAATCAAATGATCAATCCTCTATTCCATCAGTAATTACAATCTTTCAGTTCCCCAAATGTCCTCCTTGAGTTCTTATAAATTCTGACTTCTTCTTGTCCTTCTTAGCACCTTCAGAGCAGTGGTAGATAAAATAAAAATAGATAAATTTCACAAAGGCAGGATTCATTTAAATAAAACTCAGTGAAGTCTTTTAAATCTTACTGAAACAGGTGGTTAATTTATTAATGCACAGCTCTGGGAACCTATGTGCAGAACTAAAAGGCATGTCTGTCTGGGTACGTATGTAATAAAAAAGGATCTTTCCTTATCTTCTAAGTGTCGCCTGCCATTTTCTTTAAGACAACTCTGAGTGGCAGAATCACGTTTACTTTTGAAGAGAAAGAGTTTTCCCTACATGGTCATGGCACAACATCACATTCTCAAGTTAAAAGCACAAAGCTTCCATTTGCATCAAGCATTTTTTAATTACGGGGTGGGGGGCGAGAAATTTATTAGTCCCAGAACATGGAAGGGATTGGTTTTTTTTTTTACTTTTAATTTGCAAAGCAGAGTGAGGTCATTTAGTACAATGCACACATTAATAAACTTCTCAGGCTTGGGTAGAAGTATCAACCTCAGCCTAAGGATAAAGATTCTTAATTCCTCAAGCAGCTTAAAAAAATCTTATTATCAATTGTTTTTAGGAAAAAGAAGACATGAATAAATCTGCACCAGCTTCTATCTAAAATGAATAATCACTTTACAACTTGTCCTGGAACAAAAGATTTTAAAGTTGATTCAGAATGACATCTTATCATGTTTAATGTCCCTCCTCATTCTATCAATAAGGTGACAATATCCTTGACCGCACACATACATCACTGCTTGAGGGTGTTCTCAGTAGCTATGGTCTAAACTCAAAAACAGCACCAAGAGGAAGCTCAGTGTGAAATGTTTCTTTTATCACTGAGCCGGGGAGCACATTTACTCTTTTCTCGCCTAATAAGTGAATCAATGATGGGAGGCCAGGAAACACCCTGACCCCCACCCCAAAAATCTGGAGACACAGCGGCAACCCTCCTGCTGTTTGAGTGGAGAGGGTGTCCTCAGTAAAGAGTGGCTCATCTGCACGTAGCGCTTCTGGTAACACTGCCAGAGCACCAAAGTCCTACGACTAAAGGGACTTGGAAGGCTCAGCTCAACATGCCACAGAGATTCCCGATTTTCAGACAACACCAGGCAGAGACTGCCTGTGGCCTGAACGCCTGATGCTCATACCCTGGCACAGAGAAAAACACCAGAGAGGGACACTCATCTCCAAAACCAAAATGCATTTGTTGTGTCTAATCAGATGAGCTTTCTGCCTCACAGATGCCAGTTCCTAGAAGAAAATCCCTCCTGGATGTCCAAAATGTGGAGGGGAGTCTTCTATCTGTTTTGACATTTCCACACAGCTCCACAAATTATCTTCTGCCTCCACAGGATGAGTGGCAGGACAATCGGTGGGCTGTCAGCCCAGGCCAGAGATTCATTGAGATGGACGCGTTGCCATTTGGATTCCTCCATCACCACATGGAAATACCATCCCTCAGAAAGTAAAAAATATCTGCAGCGCTTGTTTCCAAATTACAGGATTAATTAAAAGATGGTTATTAATATTTAATGAAAAGTAACTAGGCATCCAAAAGAGATAAACCAGAATGAGATGGGATGCAAGTTAGAATTAATAATGTATTGGAAATAAGAAATAAAATTAATTGCTTAAAAGGAAATAGAAGCTTGAAAATAAGATCTACAATTCTTGTTCAATAATGTTAATGAAAATTATAATCATTGATGAAAATGACCGTCATGTCAAGCGGTTATTCCTAAATAATTTGTTTTGGTGTTGTTTTTTTTTCTCCAGCAGCACTCCTTCCCATTTCACCTCTATGCTTTCAAACCTCCTAGCAGGATTGAGCCGTGCCGCTCGATTTCTGCCCAGCTTGTGAACTCCACGTAGGTGCCACCATGCTGCTGGGGTTACGGCACTTCATTTAGAAGCCAGCAAGACTTGAGTCACTCTTGCAGTCTCCCTTCAAAACAGGTTAAGCTAGAGGTGAAGAAAGTCTTTAGGGTTTTTTTTAGCTGCAAACTAGACACGGTGCATAACACTGGCTAACATTAAAAACTATTTTCAAGGCGAATAATCCCATTGTAACCCAGAAAGGTGGAAGAATTGAAGAAGAAAACTCAGTGTTAACTCTTGCCATGCCTGGGAACAGCAGGGCCAACACTGCCCTTTGGTGGCTGCGCACTGTGCATGGCTGCGAGCCTGCCTCCCCCATATAACAATATCTCCAAATAACAAATAAAGCATCCCAGCTCATGTGCCAACTGTGTGTCTTCCTCAAGCGCCTTTACACCCTAGACTTCATTCCCCACAGACTACTTCAGCATTTGATGTAACAGCAAGCTACACATTAATGAACACAAAATGCCCTAAATATCTCAACATCCTCAAATTATTTTTTTTTTTAATGAACCTAGTTTGAATTTAAACCTTTCTGAATTTCTTTATATAGAATGCAATTCCCCATTTTCAGCAGACTTCATAATAGAACACAAGTTTTAGAAAGGAAAGAGACAATTTGCCAACATGAGCGCAATACACACGTAACAGTAATAAAACCCACTTTTTTTTCTGGACCTTGAAACTATCAGACTGAACTGAGATAATCAGATTTACCTTTGCTTTAAGTATACCAAGCTAGGAGATCAAACGTGCCTTACTACAGAACTGCTGTATTAGGCAAAAATAAAAGATGAGGAAATGCAACTGGCAGGGAAAGGCAACTCCTTTCAGCATCCTCCACGTCACCTTGGGGTCCCCAGTGCCCTCGGGGCCGTACTCTCCGGCCAAAATGCAGCAACCTCTGGCATGGTCCTGGGGGCAGCCTCAGCCCCTGTGGTCCCCATAAAATACCAGAGGGGTGCTGAGGGGAGCTGTTGGTGGCAGCCCTGAGATGGCGTTAAAGTCTTTGAAGGGGAGAGCAGGGAATCAGCAGCCCCTCAGCCTGGCAGCATCATCTCTCAAAGTTTTCTCCTCTTTTGCTTCTCCCAGCATGTGCGGGGCACAGTACCTGCTTGTTTCTCCTTTTCTAGGGCTTTCTGCAGATGCTTTCTCTTTCTTTTCCTTTTCCCCCTCCCCATCACTCCAGAGGTCTCAGATCTTTGATAGTGTTTCTTTCGTACATATGACACTTGTGCCTGATTTCCAGTTTCGGTTTCAGAAGAGCACAGCACCAGCTTGTACTTTCAAAATAAACTACGGTGGCAGCCGGCCACTGTAATCAAATGAATATTTTTACTAGCAGCATAGATTTGAAGAGGATACATTACAATTCAAATCCAGAACGTGTTTACTCTTTTTGAACTTGAGAATTGGTAGGAGTTGAATATATGAAACTGTTAAGAGCCCATTTAAATAAAACATTGGCCAGGGGCCCAAGCCAAAGCCCAGGGTTGTCAATGAGAGACATTTTCTTGGCTTCAGTGCACTGCATGGCTGGCTTTAGAGAAACAGAAGTTTTTTCAGTTATATGAAAGCAATTCTGGGGTAGTCATTTTGTTTTTAATAAAACCAGTCTTGCATGTCTGGTAGCTTAGCTCACAGAAAGCTCGCAGGTGAGTGCATGACGATTCACAGGTTGCTAGAGAAAACAAAGGCCACATGGCAGGCTAATAATGAGCAAAAGTATGTGTCACAACTCATGAAAGAGCCATTACTTAGACAGAAAAAAAAAAGGTTAAAAAATTAACAGTAAAAAAGATCATGTGTCATAAAATGTTTTCAGAGTACGCTTTAAATATGGCAACCACAGAAGATGCCTGAATGGAAATACTGGAGAAATTATGTATTTTCAAACTTTGTTGAATTTGAGCAGCAGCACATTAGGAGATGAATATCAAAATAGGTTTGTCTAGGGTGTTCCTCAGTGATTTCTGGTAGCCTGTACTCTACAAACTGATATAGGACATATCAGTAGAAGGAAACTGGGGCTAATATGGGTCTTCTCAGGGTGTTATACACTGCTTCATGCAAGGGTTGATGAATCTAGGTGGGTCATCCATTTAGTATAGTGAGACTGCTGGTCATTTTTCATAGTGGCACTAAATTAGACTCCCTCAGATATCATATTAATATTGTGGTCAACTCCCCACCACCACCACCACCATCACCACCCAGGTCTGTGGCAACCCTGGAGAATGAATCCTGATGTCCTGGAGGCTTTTGAGTCATTTTTGTTGCAGAGAAAGCCTGGTTTTGAGTGCAGATTGTTAGAACTGATATGAAGAAAATAGATCAGTTGTGCTGATTGATTAATACAACTCATGCTCATGTACTTTATAGCCTTTGGTGGGTAGTTTGAGCTGCAGAATAGACTTGTTTGCTCAGGAAGATGAAATTACTTAACTCTGCTGTACAAGTTAAGTTATAGATTCCAGACCACGCAGCTTCTGCACCCAGCGAGCTTCATAGCAGGGGCTGCATTTGAAGGTCTGGACCTGTCTGTTATAGTGTATGCACACGGCAGGGTCACAAATAATGAAGGTATTAACAGATGCACATTTGCCTTTATTTGTGGGAAAGGAATAAAAGCAAATTATTGTGTTACTATTTTCAGTGCAGCTTACATTGCATATGCAAAAAGACAGGAAACAAACCCCCTTTTTTGGTTGTACTACAAGCTGAGGAATTTTATGTTCTTCCTCACTGCCCCCCAGGGAGAAGACTGTGATAAGAATGAAAAAGAATAACCCCAGTGCTTGGCTGTGTTGCCTCTGCATCAGTTTTTCTGACATGTACTCTATGTTTAAAACTTATCAGACATGAAGGTAAAAGCCTTTTCATTACCGTACCTGATGAGCTTTGCAGTCAGGTTTATCCTGCCCCATCATGTCTGACGAGTACTTGTAGCTAGATTATCTCTGTTACCGAGATACAAACATCCCAAAGGGTCATTACTATGAAGTCTACAAACATTTAGACTGCTTAGTAATTAATTTATAGCATCATTTCACTCCTGTGGTATATTTTACTGTGAAGGCACTTCATGTGTGTTGGGGATATATTGTCAAAGCATTTTCCTAACTGTTTCATCCCTGGCTTTTGGGCAGGTGTTTTGCAGCTGGAATCCCACTCATGGCTTTGAATATCTTCTCTTTTCATATGTGCACAAATACCTTTGTTGGGCTGGGCTATAACATCCTACAGTGCACCAGAATTAATTAAATGCTCTTCCCTCAGGTATTAGCAGAACCGCGGTTTGAATGAAAACAACACTGAGAGGTGGACGTAGAGAAAATTACTCATGCAGAGTTTTTACAGAAGATAGGTGGTGGCTCATTTTTCAATGATATTTCCTGTACTGACTTCCGTGACAAAGGGCACAGAGACTGTAGGGACAACACCTCTCAGCTAGCAGAGGCACTCTGCCACTGTGGGGCATGGGGCAGCACCCCCAGCACCGTGCCCTGAGGACCTCCTGAGGGCCTTGCAGCTATGCAAGGTTCCCTGCTGTAGGCCCAGAGGCTCCTCTTTGCCCACCAGACCCATGGACAAGTGTGTCTCACAGCCAACCCTGCAGCCCTGTTGCCGATACCTTGCCACCTACACCCTACACATCCTGCATCTGGGGGCGGATAACCCCCGGCACAAGTAGAGGCTGGAAATCAGCTCTGCAGAAGAAGGCTTGGGGTCCTGGTGCTCACCAAGTTACCATGAGCCAGCAGTACACCAGTCAGCAGCAAAGAAGGACATCAGCCTCCCGGTCTGCACCAGGGAGAGCATTGCCAGCAGGTCTGAGAAGGCGATCCTTCCCCTCTGCTCATCCCTGTGTGCTGGGTCCAGAGCTGGACTATCCAGTACAGGTGAGACATGGGCACACTGGAATGAGCCCAGGCCCACCAAGATGATAACCACACTGGAGCATCTGTCGGATGAGGAGAGGCTGAGAGAGCTGGGACTGTGCAGCCTGGAGAAGAGAAGGCTTGGGAGGACCCGTCAAAGTGCATAAAGAGCTGAGGGGAGGGAATGAAGAAGAGGGAGCCAGGCTCTCCTCAGTGGTACCCAGTGAACAGACAAGAGGCAATGGGTACAAAACGAAATACAGAACATTCCATTTAAACATAAGGCAAAAGTTTGTGGGTTTTGTTTTTTTTTTTCTTACTGGGAGGATAGTCAAACACTGGCACAGGTTGCCCAGAGAGACTGTGGAGACCCTGTCCTTAGTCCTCGGCAACAAGCTGCAGGTGCCCCTGCTCGCGCAGGGGAGTTGGACAAGATGACCTGCAGAGGTCCCTTCCCACCTCAGCCGTTCCGTGATGCAGTGATATTACGTGTCTCTGGAAGTCTTACTTTAGATCAGATTTTTTTCCTCAAGCATCCACAAAGAGTCTTTAAATGCTTTCCAGATCACCATGCTTTTTCCTGCTCTATGAATGCAAGTCACACATGGAGCAAAAGAGCAAGAGGAAAGGTCTTCAGGCCAGCAGAGGAGCTCCCATACCAAATCTGGCTGCTTGTTGAAGCCAGGACAGAGACTCAGTAAAGCTGAAAATCACTCCTTGCCATAAAAATACTAGCGGCTGAACCACCTGTGAATAACTTTATTTTGGAAACTGAAGGTAATCATTATCACAAAAGGAAAGCTATTCACTTCACCAGCTGGTTAAGTGAAGCAGAACTCCCTAACCGTCTTGGAAATGGGGCCCACTGAGCTAATGAAGGGAATCAGAAAAATCATCCGATATCATACCAAAGGGCCAGGTTTCACAAGGCCAAGAGACGCTTTTGAGCCCTCTGCTTCTGCTACACGTGCAAACATATAAAGGAATATACAAGAAAGTTGTAGAGCCACACAATGACTTGATAATGTCTTTTTAATGGTTTGCTTTCTGTATGAGATCAAATCTTCATGAGGCTTCCAGCAATCTATCATTTTCATGTAAATCGATCTGCCACAGAAATGGTAACACTTCTCTTCAAATCTACGGGTTTTACTTCTTCATCCAACATATTCCAGTCCAAAAGCCAGTCAGAAGTGTGACAGGAAAAGCAAGAAATTACTTGTGCCGTAAAACTTATATTGCTTGAGAAAGTTATTTGCTTTTTGGTGCAAGTTTGTCTTAAATTTTATCAGGATGTTGTCATTTGAAAGTTTTCTCTGTACTGATAACGAGTGTAAAGACAGATACCGGCACAAAAAATATGATCTTGGATCCAACACTAAAAGGCTAGCACAGACTCCTTTTGTAAAATAGGTCCTTGTTTCCAGTCTTGGAAGGTGCAGACATACAGAACATTACACATTTGTCTCTTTCACATGTGGATATGTTTTAAGCTGTTTATATAACTGCTTTTACAGTTCCTCCCGAGAGCTGAACACCGGTGGCTACTTCCTTGTCTTTCAGAAAGGAAAGTTCTAAAAAATGGCTTGAAACTCTCAGGTGCTCCTGGTTGGTTTGTTTTGTTTTTTAGAGCAAAACAGAATTTGCAAAAGTTGTAATGTTGCTGACACATGTCCAGTTACAACCACTGGCTTACAACAACTCTCGGCTTTCATGCTGCTGAGCATTGCATCCACCTGAAACTCACTATACAAAAATTCCTGTGCCATGCTACAGCTGTGTGTGCACTACTCATTATGTACACTACTTACATACACACTATTAACTTCCTCACCCCCCAGGTTTAGTCCCCTCAGGGGAAAGAGTGTGGCAGCCATGTTACGCTACACATACTGAAACTGCACATGCAGATTGCAACAGAGATTCCAGCTTCAGCATAAAGAGATTTCAATTTGCTTCTTTAGCGCCTCTTGATGAGCTGCAAGAACAACAGAAGACCTCTTCTCCTTTCCCTTGGCTGATTGCCCAACAAATTTTGCTCACTCACAGCCCTGAAGACAGCTCTTGATTGTGTTTTGATGTTTCTGCCGACCTATTACTGTATTGACTGTATGGCAGCCAAAACATATATTTGTGTTCTCATTTTTCCCCTGCACTCCTTCCACTCAATCAAACAGGCACACAAACTTCCACCAAACAGGAGAATGCTTTTAAGCACGGTGGTGCTCCTGGGAATGGTGGTGTAAGAAATCTCTTTTCTCTTTCAATAAACACACTTAGCTGACTGCTAAGACCTGCCAGTTTTGCCTTTCTGTCCTTCGGATTCGGTTTGGTTTGGTTTGCTTCTCCCCACCCTCAGAATGTAACACCCATATTCACCTTGGCATAGAAACTTGCCATTGTAAAAAAATATTTCATCTGTGGCAGTTCCTTCCATCCTATGAAATATTTAGTGGGAATGGTGTCTTCGGTGATGCAAAGTGCTGGATTTTTTATTTGGAGTAGATTGCTGGGAATGATTTTTTCATAAGGTGCAACTGTCCATTTGAATTATCATCGGGTGACCTTGCTTGCTGCAGACATCAAAGACCCAAATACATCTCCAAAGCACTTCTCATCCTTTGGGGCACGTACAAAATTAGACCAGAGCTTACCTTAGGTCCCTTACACTACATTACAATCCCACACTGCCTTACTTTTAGCACCACAAGGTTTCCGTTATAAAACCTGAGTTCCTGAGAGCTGCTGCATATCAGCAGAATTACTTCCACTCTATAAAGACAACTTCATTGTCTTGCCCTTGCTTTAGCTCTTTTTCCTCTCCATATTTAGC
>JAVJGJ010000014.1:115328452-115394081 GCA_035590215.1 Microhierax caerulescens | reverse complement strand
TTAGGATCATTTGCAATATATCTGGCTGTACCAAAAGTCCTCTCAGCACCTGCCTTTTCTTCTGGTGATCATACAACACACCAGAGTACCTCTGGTGACACCTCCTTTTGAATGGAGGGACTGGTTTCTTCTGGAGAAGGGCCAGAGCTATCTGTGTCAAACACCGGACATCTCAATTAAATTTTCAGTTCTGCTACTGGTTTCCAGGGTGACCTTAACCAAGAGCACTTAGTTTTTTGGCTCCTCATTTCCCTATCTGGACAAGACAAATTAATCCCGATCTTTCTCTTTCTCTGATTTAATACCAACATTTTGAGGCAGGTAGAATATGCTCAAAACCAGTCCCAGCTGGCAAGGTCTTTATCACTTGGCTACCGCCAACTTTCTTTGCTAAATCAGATTTTTACTCTGACTTACACCAGTACTGGAAGCAGAACTGGAAGCATTCAGTCTATCTCAGCCCATTACAATTCTGCAGTCTGTTCATCGGTAGGCATTTATCCATGGTTCATTACTGGAAATACTGTTAGACACATCCGCATACGTAACGCTTCTAATAGGCATTTACTCAGTGCTTCCTAATGGCTCTTTGCTGAAACAGACAGATCTGATTGTACACTTCCCTATGTCAGACACGGCCGGAGGCACAGAGCGTTGAAGCAGGCACTGTTAAACAGCGCAGCACTAACACCTAACCCTGCCGCACAAGCTGCTTTTCTCTATGCTGGGATATGTTGTAACGTTAACGTTTTAAGACACCGCCCTGCAAAATGAAGGCTGGTGAAGCTGGCGGGATTACGAGATTGCAGCGTAAACCATAAATTTATATCTACCTTGAAATGCTTCCTAATTGATGCTCATTATTTAAAGACAATGGAGAAGGTGGGGATTCTCACTTCCTTTGCAAACAAAACATTAAAAAAAAAAAAAAAAAAGGAAACTGGGAACTAATGTGGGTAACTTGGGGTGTAGAAGAATGAAGCCAGGTTAATTAGCATTGATAACATACAGCTGTGGGCTGGCTTCAGGGGTGTTGGGCTGGCTGATGTAGATAAGGTGCAGCTGTGGCTGGTTCTGGGAAGTGGCTGGGCGGCCAAGGAAGAAGTAGAGAGAAGCAAGTCAGAAGAGTAAGGGGCCCTGGATGAGGCAAGAAGGCAGCAGAGGGACTGGGATGAAGAGTGTGATGGTATGAGATGGTAAAAGACCTTGTTGCAGCTTGATGGTTTTGAGAGTCCTGTGACATTGGGGTACGTTCATTTTGTCCTAAATCTCGCACCAGATCTGGCTTTGTGTTTTGCTGGATTTCCTTTTGCAGCTTGTTCAGGCTCAGACTGAGCATGCTTCAGTGTTTGTGTAGACCTGCCTTCACAGGCGAAGGCTCCACTGAGAAAAATGTTGCGTAGCTGATAAATGTATTTTGTGACTGAATCTCCCCAGCAAAAGCACTCCACAATAAAATAAATGTATCCTTGTTCCTGATGCATCTGCCAAGCTCAGTACAGAGTTCATTCAGCTCCTGAAGGGTTCTTGAGAAATCCAGATTCCTGTGATTCCTTCTCTTTTCTGAAACTGGGAATACAGCTGCTTTATTTTGACCCTTTTATTAGTCCTTGCTATAGAGGCTGCCAGTGGCACTGGGCAAGGCCTTTGTACAGTACCTGGTGTAACCAAGTCCCTGTGCCAGGCAGGTACTCTCTGGAGCTCTTGCAGCGCAAACAACACCACCAGTCTAACCAGCACAGAGTTAAGCTTCCCTGTTTTTCATTGACAGTATATTTGAGCTTTTCCTCTGCAGGACTAACTTACTTTTCTTATACTTTATTATCAACTGGTCAAAACAGAAATAAATACCTATACGTGCCTCTGAGACAGGACTTTTGTCCATATAACATTTATTCAATTAAAAATAATAAAAATCAATATTTTTAAATGTACTTTATTAGTTTGGAGAAAAAATGTCCAGATGACAAAGCAACATGAACTTGTTGCTGCTTAGCAACTGCTAAATACCTGAATGCTAAGGCAATAAATGTTTTAGAGTAGTTTGTTTAGTCTCTTTACCCAGGAAGGTAAATAATTCATTGTTATTAGTTTTATCTGGTATTAACGATGCAGCAGACCTTTTCTCCTAACCTTTGAATTTTATACAAAATCTGTGACATGAACCATGCCATGTCCAGTAAAAACCTTGTTGGAGCTGCTCAAATAATCTCAAATCCTTGTGACTGCAGTTAAAGTTTGGGGTTGGTACCTTTCCAGGTTTAAGCCTCAAGTAAAGTAGCCAAAATTAATATTGTGTTTTAAACCCTCAGAAAATTATTGTTAAAAATGTAAGGATTTGGAAATTGGGATGTGTCATAGTTAAGATTGGCTATGAGCCCCTGATGGTCCGCATTATGATGCAAATGCTGAATGATGTAGCATCGTTTCCCAACAGACATCTTCATGATGGGCAGCTGGACATTCAGCCCTGCTGAGGCGATGGTGCCTGGGCAGAGCCCAGAAGCACACAAATCAGGGAAAGAAACATGCTAAATAAAGCCAAAACTCCAGGTAATTCAGGTTCCAAACCTGCAAACTGCTGCTGAATGTGTTTCTCAGGGACATTCATCACAGTCAGATTTGCATGGCATGGCAATAGGTACCCTTCCCAGTGCTAGAAGGGCCCTAAATAAATACTAAAACACCAGATCTTTTCAGCAAAGTAGGGTTGGTTGTTTTGTTTTAGGGTTTTTGTGGGTTTTTTAATCACTTTAAAAGATGCTAATATATATATGGTAGATTTTATTTAGAGAACATTTTTGCCTTTATAATACATACATATAGAGCTTCACTGAATGCACTTTATTTGGAATTCCCTCAAACAACTGCACCTTAAGCAGAGGCTCTGCACAGCAAATGTGGGAGTGCTAAGTGCTAAGATGTGGGAAAATTAAAAGGAACTAGAGCTGTAGTTTGTGATAAGCATTAAATGGCAAGATAAATGAACGAAACTATTTTTATGTAAGACCAAGAACAGTAACTTGAATGAAAAGCTAAAGTAGCTGCAGTTAGTTGCAGAGGGTTTGACTAGAGGCAGAGACACGGTGTAACCTTTAGATATACACCCTGGTATTACCATATATATATTAATAAGGGGATTTAATCCTGCTGATTAACAAATTTCTATCATCAGCTTGACTTTTACCAGAATTCAACAAGCTTAAAATGTGACAATTGCCTACTTTTTATTAGAAATAATATTTTGTTTATGAATAGCTCTTCTTTTCTCAAGCTAATGCACTGTAATAGCAGCAACTATAATTGTTAAGTAATAATTATATTCATAAACCGGCCAAGATGGAGGAATGTAGGTGCCTGAGCTATTGAGTTTTTTATTAAAAAATAGTTACTTTCCAAGCTTTTGAGTTATGGAATAAAAGTATCCGAAACAAAGCAAATAATAAAATACTGTGACCCTATTTCAACTGTTTTGACACTAATATTAGGAAGTCAATTTCCACCCAGTGACAGTAAAGATACTTCAGCACAGGCTGTCAGGGTGGTTTGGCAGAAAGCTCTATGGCCGTAGAGAAGAATGTTTCTTCTAATGTTTAAGATTTGTGGCCCTGATCGAGGTGCCTATAAAGCAGAGGCTGATGTCCCCTGCAGGGCTCGTGAGCCCGTGCTCCGAGTCACTGCGGGGGGGCCAGGGTGCACCTGGCACAGCCAGACCACCCCAGTCGGGGCTGATGCCAGTGCCGTGTACAATGTGCTCACAAGCCCAGCACGCCATAAAAAGGGGCGCCAGGGAAATCCGCCAGCTTTCTTGGGGTCCCTGCGCTTAACCAGACTGCTTTGAAATACTGTAAATGTAAATGCAGGCCTAATAGTATTGCCTGAGATATAGGCTCCTTGGCACGCATGAGGCCTAAGAAATCTCTGAAAATATTAGCGCGTAATTATGGAGCTGACAGCCTTTTATTTTAATCTGAATTTGCCTCGCACAGCTCCAAGATTCTCCGTTACAGCATGACCAGGTGGACTGGTATTGTTACTTTGCAATACCCAGGCAACAAATAAAAAAGGCAGCCTAATAATTTTCACGCAATTAAAAGAGACTGCAAAATTCAGGACAGGGAAATTACATGTTTGCAACAACAAAAAAAAAAGTGGAGATACAATTTTTTTCTTGTGTCCCAAAGCTTACAAGCAAGAATCCTGAGGCATACAGCTCTAAAATGCTGTTTCAATAGAAAACCAGAAAAAAACCCCTAACTTTAATAATGCTTTCAACTTCAGCTAAAAATCTTTCAGAAAGAAATAGCTTGAATATTTTAAATGAGAATTAAAGAAAATTTGATTTCTAAATTACAGATTGCCATACTCTGGTACTGCTAACTACATCAATTAGCACCAACCAGAAAAAAAAAAAAAAAAAAAGCCAAACAAATATAAATAAAGCAGTGATGATAACAAAGATTTATGAAATCTCAGTGTGACTCCTGTAATAGTCTTTGAATATTTTTTCCAAGTACGCTTTTTTATGCAATGTTCTTTATGATACTATTTCAATATAAAAATAATAAGTGCACTTTACAATAGACAATGAGGTTTGGGAGACCCACAATAATTTGGAGCAGTCTTTATGGCTTTGAGCACTTATTCATTGTGAACCCATTATAAAAATTGTGAAGAAAGAAAGCATTTGATCAGCAGCCAACAACAGAGTCTCCTCCAAATAGGATAGCATGTAGAAGAATTTGTTTTAATGCCAAATATTTTATTCTAAGAAAACTTATTTGCGGAACACAAATTTTCTGGAACAAGTCCATGCTTAAGGTTTTCCTCTGAAGGCCCATGGGAAGAAGGTGAGACGGTACCAGAAACACACGCCGAACCATGAAGTTAGCCTTTTTCTGCTCTCCCTTTTCAAGAAACAACCAAAGCATAAATCTTTTTTTTCTGTTTTCTGAACAACTCTGTTCTGCGATATCCAGTCTGAAGCCTTTCATACTCTCGGAAACATACCGAGAGCTGAAAAAAAGCTGTGACTGGTAGCTCCCTCCTGTTCTCTTTCAGTAGTGCGAATCCTGACTGATCCTTAAAACCCACGTAACAACTCACCTCTTGTTCACCTGCCACTTCCCTAGGCAGACCTTTGGGTTGCTTCAGCGACTGCTCATCGCTTCGTGTATGGGTGACGCACGACATCAGGCTCAGGCATCGGTCAGAGAGTCAGCCACCCCACGCAGAAACTCTTTGCGTTTTACCATTTAATGCAAAGGTTTTACAGCCAGGGCTATCACACTGGAACGGTGTAGCTGCGGTAACACAAACACACTCGGTAAGTGCGAGCAGCCTGCACGGCGCTGCTCAGGCACGTGGCAAAATCAGTGGTGGTTCTGCCACTGGATTGGCTTTAGAGAGAGGCTTTACAATTTGCCTTACCTCTTGTGTTTCTTCTGACTACCCGTTTTCAGTAACATTAGGATTAAATTACTTGGTATTCATTAGTTTTCCTTCTGGCATCTCACCATATGGCTCATACGCTGAAGTTGTTATACAAGAAGCCTAATCTCTGCTTTCCTCCTTAGGCATGAGGGAGGCCATATTCCCAACTCCCACATTAATGCAGCCCCATATGGTTAATATCTCCTGCTAGAAACACCTCAATAAAAGCATTCTCAGAAACATAACACTTATGGAAAAACACTGTGCCGTTACAAGGATTTGGGATAGTTTACCAACATTTATGAACCTTTTTTTCCTATGCAGACAGAGTCCTTAAATCTTTCCCAGAAAGAGAGTGGCGTTCCCAGAAAGCTAGAAAAAAAAATCTTTCCTTTGGAAAAAAAAACAAACCACCTCCATTTTGCCATCTGTCTTCATCAGACTTTTCCTGGCCAGAAGCATTTAAAATAATTTATCTAATAAAGCCCCTTGGGGAAGCCCTATCTTGGCTTTGAAGCTGGTTTGTTGGTGGCATATAGTGAGCCAAATTAGCAGATGACACCCGGAGGGAAATTCTGCTTGTTCCCTCAAAGGTCAGTTCAGTAAGGATGGCAACATCTTCGTTTGGGCACGTGACTTGGGTACTCAAAGGTGCTGCAGTGACAACTTCACTGTTGCCATATGCTCTGACCATCTGGATTGATCATGTGTGATGGATGTGGTAGAGCACTTTTTTTCACTTAGGATTGCTAACTAGAAAGAAGCATCTTTTGTAAAGAAATCTTCATTACTGGAAAAGTGTATTTAAAATAACAACATAAACCCATCACGTTTATAGCAAAAAGAGACATGAAAGACTTTATGGTCGTTCATTGGGCATTCAGCTACTTGGGCATGGTAGTATTGTTAAGTGCCCAGAGCAGAAGGTAGGAATGCATCTCTTAAAAGTTCAGCCATTTTTAGGCTTTGATTCTAATTGACTTCATTAGTTCATAATAAGCTTTGCTAGCTGACATAGGGATTTAAAAAGTTGTTGTGGAAGAAGTACAAAATTAAAATTTCAACCCCTCTGAAGTCCGACAGTGTGGACATGGACACTGACAGTCCAGGTCAGCACTCTGGCTTACAGACCTTTGGGGCATGCTATTAAAATCACCTATAATCCAGCAGATGACTACACAGGGAAGAAAGAATGCAATAAAGTTTGGGGCTAATGCTAGATACAGGGGAGAATGTCAACCGGTTTGCATTATGTATTTGCTTAATCGTGTATTATAGTTATGAAAGTCTGATTTTTTTTTTTAAAGGAGTATTTTTAAAAGGGTATAATACCACAGTTTTTAAGAGCATCTGCTTCCTACACATGACAGCCAGAGTTATGAGAGACTTCAGGTTTAACAAAGTAATTGAGAAGTTCTTCTAAATACAACTTTGTCATACCTAATTTAAGCTGTTTTTAAAATAAGCATTTGCATGTTTGACAGGTTATCAGTCTATGCTTCCACTGCTGATACAACGTATGTTGGATTCTATGGATGTCTCATGAGCGCTTTTGACTCTAGTAGGGTTGAACTGGTTGTTTGACCATAGCTGGTGCCCACCAAGCTGCTCTATCACTCCCCACCCTCTGCAGGACAAGTGGGGGAGAAAATAAGAAGGAAAAATATCCCCAAAAAACCCAACCCACCCATCCTTGCGGGTGAAGATAAAGGCAGTTCAATAAAGGAATAGCAAAGCTCAGATGTGGAAGAAAACGGAAACAAAAGATGTTATTCTCTGTTTCCCAGGAAGCAGGTCTCCAGTTCATGTGGTAGTTGCTTTGGAAGGTAAACATCATAAATAATGAATGCCCCACCTTCCTCCACGTTTCTTTTAGCTTTTATTGCTGAGCAGATGTCATATGGCATGGAATATCCCTTTGGTCACTTTGGGTCAGCTGTCCCAGCTGTGCCCGCTCCCAAGATCTTGCCCACCCTCAGGCTACAACCGGTGAGGGGGAATGTTGGAGAGACAGCGGTGATGCTGTGCCAGTAATGCTTCGCAGTAGCCAAACCACTGGTGTGCTGGCAACACCTTTCCAGCCACCCATACAAAGCACAGCGCTATGGGGGCTGCTGTGGGGAGGGCTAACTCCATCTCAGCCAGACTCAATACAAATAGGGAACAAGATACCGCCCAAGGAAAAAAGGTAAGAGAAAAACAACACAAGGGATACAACTCTGACGACAAGACCATAAATACTGATGGAATTGTGACATTCGTAATAGTCAATTTCTTTCTCCCCATTATTTATGCAATCATTCCTCAGTGAACTTATAGGATAATTTCTGGTGGGCCAGTTTTAATACTTTAAAGTTCAAAATGACATCTCCACAACTGGCTAACCTTTTTTACCACCCTTTTCTTCCCTTTTTTTCCAGAGATGTACTCATCTGATTTACTCTGCACCTTTAAGAGAATGTTCTGGTAATCTAACAAGAAAAGACTAGAGAAAAATGGATGAACAGTAAAGCTACAATTTAGATCTTACCCAGTGTGCAAAAGCCCAGATCTGGGATAACATTATCAACTAGTCTAATTCGTATCTGAAAATATTTAATCATACATGCAAACCTACTATTTTCAGAGTATCTACAGATGACATGAATAGGTTTAGGGTAAGCTACCCACACCAAGGAATGAATACATGCATTGAAAAGAGTTCATGATCAAGTTTAATCACAACGATCACACAGATGATTTGCAATTTCAAATTATTACTTGAAATCTATGCACTTGAGATTCTGATGACTAGAGAACAATTATTCACTACCTTTTTTTTAAAAAAAAAAAAGAACCAAGGAACATCAAGAGACACTGGGAGGTGAGAGGTTCAAGGCAAACAAAACCAATCTCTTTTTTATACTGTGTACAATTAAGCTATTGAATTCCTTGTCAGGAGGCGTTCAGAGTGTTTAATGTTTCTAGAGGTCAAAACGCAACTGAGCAAATTGATGGAGGCGAAGAGAATCTATTGAAGGCTGCTGAACATAAAATGATACTCCAGGGCTTTCAGAAGTGCCTGAATTACTAATTATTAAGGCTTCAGAAAATATTTCTAGGTTTTTGAGAAAGAGTCCACTGACCCTGATCTGGTACTTCCACAGGCTTCTGCAAGCGTTAGAGGTAGACCTTTACAACATACCTTAAGATGGGGTTTCAAAAGCAAGATTAAGCATCGTAGGCTCTAAAGACTTTGGTTTACTACACCTGAGATGGTTTTTACTAGATTCAAAGCTGTGAAGGCAACACCTTGTTTCACAGCCACCAGTCAGTTACGTGGGGCAGCAGCTACCCCACGAAGACCCATGCCCATCTCAGTGAGAAGCTCCTTGGGCATATGGGACATGTAACCATGCAGCAGCCCAATTAGCCAGGCTGTGACCCCACTCCTCCCAGTATAGGGCAATTTTAAGCACATTTACTTTTTAGTTTCTCAAATATAAAAGCATTTCCCCTCCTGCTCTCCCCCCTTCCCCAAGTGCATTATGAAGAACTGAAAGTAGCAAATAAATGGATGACTCCAGAAAATCTAAGAGAATATGAATTGCAAATGGTCCAAATTCAACAAAATTTTAATTATGTTTACATTTTCAGATCATCAGGAGATACTGTTCCTTATAGGCTGCTCTGGTGGGTTGCTAGAAGCTGGTTTAATATATATGAAGATCTTGGCTATTTCCAAATCTCTTTGGAAGAACTGCTAATACCACAAGCTGCAACCACTCTTTCCTGAAATAATGTAAGTTGGTTTAATGAGGTGCAATAAAACATTTAAATTAATCTTTGCATGCCAAATGCATGATTAACCCCATAGGAAACAAAACGGGAAGCATTATACATTTGTTTAATAACTTCTTTATTATTAGTAGAACTAAATATATATTGCACTTTTTTTCTGAAAAAAGAAAAAAAATATTTTCTAAAGTAAATAATCTGTTATAACTGTGCAATATTTGATCCTTTATGAATATTTATTTTGACAACATATCAGATATACTACTGTGTAATTTGTAAATCTGGGCAATCTGGATATTTTGGGCCCTGATTTAACAATCTGCTTTAGAATTAAGGAGCTTCTTAAGCAAAGGGGAATTCAAGAGTGTGAGAAGAGGCACAAACTGTAGCAGTGCCTGATGTGGTGTGGAAGCTCCTCTCGTGGCCTGCCTCCAGCCCTTGATCAAGAACCTAGCAGTAAGTCAGATCTGTCAAGTCTGCTGCAGATAACTATCCTATTACATCAGCATCCTCGGTAGAAAAATTAATCGATATCCATCTTGTTAAACAATTTTTCCTCTCTGGACATCCTTACAGTAAGACACAGATTTTGCAGAAACTTACATACGTCCCAAGCCCCAGGTCCCCATGCTTTGCTGTTTGCACCCCAACCTAAGCTGCTAGTCATGAGCAGCTTCTCAGGTGGCAGCAGCAGCACAGCTCTGCTCATGTGCGTAGTCACCCTCCAACCTTACATCTCCCTATTCCAGGGATTCAGTAGCAGTTTCAGCCTTTCTGGTTATTTCCAGCCATAAATATCACCATACCCGTGGCACAAAAGGGTCAGGGAGAATAGAATCATAGGATCATAGAGCTGTTTAAGTTGGAAAAGACCTTTAAGATCATCGAGTCCAATACCACTCCGAACTGTCTCACGTACTTCTACTTGGATTAGATGGTTTGAGAATTCTTGTTTTTGAAAATGTATGTGTGGAACATTACTTGGCTTGAATGGCCTCCTGGCAGCAGAAATATTTGTTAAGAACGCAGCATCAGTCTAATGTCACAAGAGTCACCACCCCCATGGACCAGGAATATGTCAGCAAACAGCAATCCAATTTACATGTATCTAAAGCTGAAGGAAGAAACAACTCAACACTGCAAACCAAAAACCAACAATAGGAGAAAAAAATAATAAATTGTATCTTTAGTTTTGTGTGTCCTGTCCTGGCAACACCATACTCCTACTTCCCATAAAGCTCTCATTTCCACTGCCAAAAGTGGACATCTGACAATACGCTCTTCATGTTTACAATTTAATCTCACAGAAAACATGCAGTCATTGCATGCTTTTATACCGCTACGTGGGCATATCTGACCATCACAAATCTTTCATTTAAGAAGCTACTCTGCTTTAATGCTGGTGAAGTCACTTAGCTTCTCTTAAAACAGAGCTGTAACACAATCATAACTCCAAAGCAGTTAAAAGCACAGTATTTCTGAGAATCACAATTTATGCCTGAATATGATGACCCCCGAAATCTTTATATTCATAGCTCTCGGGATGGCTTTTGACTCCTTAGAAGGGAAATAAAATGCAGTCTATCCTAGTATTTTGCTAAATGAGCTGTGGACTAAAGCAGAATTCAGAGTTTCAGGCCGATGAGCTTCTCCTGAATCCCACAGAAACCCAAAAGCACAGAGAAAGCAGGCTGTGCTGGAGGGGGGGCACTATGCTCAAAGCACTGGGAAGTAAACAAAACCAGAACCTCATAAATAAAACCAAACACCTATTTTGTCAAAATTAGTCAAGAAACTGCCCTATTAAATACTGATAACATGAAATATTTTTAATGCTTGGTTACACACTCCTAGGAGGTGATGTCCATACACGTGTTCAGCTCTTCTGATCTCGAATACCTGAAACAAAGTTGTTGTTGGGGTTTAGGACATGCTGGGCCATTCAGAAACTTCATACAGATTTCCCATGCTGGTTTGCATATTGCAGTTCCTTTAGCTAAATACACTATGTCAGGTATTCAAGACACGCGTTGTGAAGGAGTGGTGCTTTATTGCTATTGCCCTCAGAAACGTGCCATGGACCTTCTCACTGCCTTTACTGTCAGCAAACAGGACTTCTAAAGATTTTGCTGGAATTATAGGCAGCTGCATAGGCACGCAGATATGATATTTATTAATTGTGAAGTCAGCTTTGCACAGCCACAGATTTCAAAAGCCTTCCAGTGAAAGGCAAATTCAGCTTTTTGACAGAAATCTTGTTCACCCTACATAAGAAAAGCCTTTAATGTGATGCCCCATCAATTTGCTTATCTTTGGATTTCACTGTATCAATCAAATATGATAGCTCTCCCTGACTGCTTCGTCTTTGGGAGCCTAGGGGAAGCATCTCATAATGTTGCATGGCTCACCTCACTGGTATGTTGCTTGCTTCTTTAGTCTGATTTGCTGGAGTCATAAAAACTTTCATTGACTAAAATAGCCAGTTTATATAGATTGAGTAGCACCAGGGAAGGGAAAAGCCTATTTCATGAAAAATAAATCAGATATGAACATAATGGCATCTCTATGGGTTTTATAAAGATTCATCGTAACCAGATGATTTAACAAAGTGAGCGGGAAATACGTGGAGAAAGGGGAAAGACATAAGAGAAAAAAAGGGAAACAAAGCACTTAGCTGGCTAAAAGGCAACGTGACAGAAATAGAAGAAGCTTTGGAAAGAGGATAGGGGCACGTGGGCTTATCGAACCCAGGAAATCAGGAGGTATATCTTCCCCCAAAGAAGCCTTAAACCTCTCCGGTGAAACAAACTCAGGTGCAGTCATGATCTCCAACCCCTCCCGATGGCATACTGCTCATTCCTTGCTACACATTTAACACATTTCCCTCACTCCATACGCTGTGCTCAGCTACCGGTATTATATGCTTCATACAGTTACCTCGACAGTTTTCCTTTTTTCCTCATCTGAACTTAAGCAACATGATTGCAACGTGGCAGACATGGAAAATTGACTGTGATGTAAGGAAAATAAGTAAAAGATATAAGGAAAACAGTTAAAACCTAAGTGTTCCTTCCGACCTGGAAAGTATCCCTAGAATCTATGGGTTTACGGTCTCTGACGTAAGTGCCACCGCATCATGAAACCTGCTGGCCTCTAGGCCCTAACATCTCCTTCACACGAAACCCAACATTTTCCTACTACATTTGTTCTCAGCAAATGGCTTTTCCTGCAACCCAAAAGTAAAGTTTGTCAATAAGCCTCAGCTGTGTTTAATTCCTGAAGTCCATCAGCTGAAACTAGCATACTTGGACCACTTCCCACCCTTCTCCTCTCTGCTGGCTTGACAGGGAAATATGTGAACCCTGAAACACAGATGTGGTGCTTTTAGCAGGGAGCTAGAAGAATGTAAGCCCCCTTTGAACATATTCACTTTCTGTTTGAAGGGTTGCTATTCAATAGAAATAAGACAATACTTTTCCATTTTGCTTCTTGAAACAGAACTATATATTGTCCTGAGTCTTAACAAAACTAACTCACAATTTAGAGACTTCTTTGCAGGTTACTTCTCTAATTGATTATGGACCTTAAAGAAAAAAAAAATGAATTCCTAATCCTGCAAATTCTGCTACAGGTGTCAAAGCTTATGCTGATAATTAGTCCCATCAGGATACACACATCCACCACATAAAGTGGTTGAAACCCCCCTGCTTTTGCAGGATTGACAACTGAGAGGAATACAGGTCTTCATATCTGGTTCTGAATTTGATGCATTCAAGATGAAGGTGACTACAGATCAAGAGAAGAGCAGAGCTGTTATTGAACAGTAAAGCTCTTCTATTTACATTTCTAACCCGAGTCCTAAATTTAGAGTAGTCTCCCTCTTTCTTCCCTTCCCTGCCTCCTTGCTTTTCTTCCTTTCTCCTCCCCTCCCTTCTCCCTCTGTTTAACTGACTTTGCTTTCATCACATACATTTTTTGACATCTGAGCAAAAGTATACACTTAATTACTCAAATCTGGAGATTTAAATAGTTGAGGAGAGCAATGCCTTTGGCTTCAAAATAAATAAAAGATCAGATGGGAAAAGCATCCATACTGATTTAGTCAGCAAGATATTCCTTTGGTTGACTTTTATAGTCCTGATGAAGAACGAGATGAGCCTACTTACATGATTTCAGCAAGCGCCTAATTAGACAGTAGAATTCCAAGTCATACTTATCTTTTTTTCAGTAGTTACATCTGTTTATAGGACGTTATTTGATGTCAAACAAATAACTGGGCCTGTCACCCCGGAGAAAGCAGCAGCAGGTGGAGGGCTTATCGATTTACCGCAGAAGGAAGCTAGCTGAGGGAGGAGGAAGGCTGAAGGCATTAACACAGCTGACTGATGAGGCTGAACCATTCAAATCATCATCCAAACGGTCACCTGAAATGTCCCGCTTAACTCTGTTACATGTGCGGTTTTCCTTTTTTTGCCTCTTTCCTTGATTCCATAGTTACTTTTGCAAGTATAAAACTTTACATGTCATGCTTTATATTTTTGACTAGGTGTGCGTTTGTGTATGTGTAAAGAATCGCATATAAGTATTTTTTAATAAATTATACATATGACGTGAATGTTGAGGTTACTTGTAAAAAAAACCCAGATTCCCTCTGTTATCTTTGAAGCAGGGCAAGAATGATTAATATGAAAAAAAGTCTATATAATTTAAAGAAAAAAGACACAAGAGAGGAGAAGTAAAATATACCATCCTTTGAGCTAACTGAAGTCCAAGAGCACAAATAAGTTTTTAGCATGTTGTCAAAGTCACGGATTCTGAAGTTTTACAGAAATAATCCTGATTTATTTGAACTCTGTTCTCTTTCAGGGAAGAAAAAAATATCATTACCTTTATTTTAAAGGTAAAACACATCTAGAGAAAGATCAAGGGAGCTTACGTGACTCAGGCAAGGCCACAGAGGAAATGTGTCAGGATGCACAAAATATCTAGATGGTGCCAAAACACTAGGAAGGTACCGTCAGCTTAAAATATCCCTCTTCCAGAGGATGGCAAGATCCACTATCCGTTGTGAAATGCATCCAGCTCACAGACTTTAATTTAATGCCAGTTTAAAGCATCAGCTGCAGTATTATGATAGCTCTTAATATAAAAACACTGCTGTGCAGAAGGAATCCCAGATATGACATTTGATCAAAGCTGAATGTCACAATGAAGTTCTGTTCATTTTTGCACAGCGGAAAGGCATTTGAAACAAGTTTTTTGATGGCCACCTAGAGGTTTAACCAAATTATTTCTTTTGAGTCTTGTGTCATGATTTCTACCTCAGTATCTCAAATTACTTGAGGCAGAGGAAATATGTAAACTAGATCAGTAAACTGCCAGAGGATAAATGGAAAGAAAAGGTTACTGGAGAAACTTAAGTGCTGTAGTCTGCAAGAAGAGTCTGGTGATAAAAAAATGTAGCTATATAAATACAACTCTATTTACAGATATTCATAAAACACGTTCATCAGACAATGTCCGATGTTATCCTTTAAAGGAAAGCATGCATTACATCAAGGGAATAAATGCAGAGAGTGTTTCAATATTTGCCCTATCCGCTGTAAGTAACCCCACCCCCCTAAACTACCACCAGCAACAGAATTAAAGTCTTTATTATTACATGAGGATACTTTCCTGCTCGTTCAGAATAGCCTACAGCTATCAGAACATTTTTTACCACAGCTGTTCCTCACAAATTTAATGACTCCTCACTGATAAATATTCCATTAAGCTGAACCCGAGCTAGCAGCACGCCACCTGTAGATAACCCTGTTAACATGCACACAGTGATTGTTCAAGAATGGAAGAACAAACAAACTTTTCATCTTCTGGCTGCTTCCCAGAATTACAAGATGCAGAAGGGAGTAGGGTGGATTAATGGATGATTCTACATGTTTTGCTTAGCACAGAATACCATATATCCACTTCATCACCATATGTATATAATAATATATAGATCTAGAACTAATGTCAGTGGTTAGAATACGTTGTTTTCAAAGAGGTTCAGGGAGTCACTGCTCCTCCTGCTCTGGAGTTTGTGATATTCAATGTTATCCTGCACAGTTTGTACACAATTCATAAGCTGTGAAAAAAGCTTCAGTGAGACAAGAACATGAGCCAAGACCTTGAGTCCAAAATGAGGTATCAAATCTGATTTGACTGATTACCAACCCAGACACATAAATTATGCACCAGACCTTGTCAACAGCAGTGAGAACATGTACCACGTTGTATGTAGGACAGAGAGATGAGTTTGTGAATGTTGGTCTTACCACATGCCTCAGCCTGACATGGAGTGTTCTTAGTACCACACAGAATTTAAGCTCTGTAGAGGAAAATCAGTGATGGGTGCGTGGTCTAAGTGCCTTAGAGATCACATTCACATTATCCTTCTCTGGGGCTCACCAGTCCTCTTCTTCACTGCTAATGCACCAGTGAAAAACATACAACAAAGGTCTCCGAGTCAGGCTGTGCATCAGCACAGAATCTAAACAGGATTTATGGTAACTGGAGGACATTCATGAGATCAGGTCCTCATCATGGAGCAACGTAAGACACATTTTTATACAGCAACATTTATGTCTTCTATATAAATATTTAATAATGTCAGCTGCCTGATTCATCTTTCCCCAGACACCTACACCTAAAGAGAGAATGGTTAATTTTCTCTTTTCCCCGGTTTGAAAGAGCAACCCAGAAGTCATTCTGCCTTCCTGACCTGAAAGGGACAAAGTTTTGCAGGCTTTTGAAAGCAGATGATTTTAGCTTAAAGCTGCTGAGCGAGCTTTGGAAAAGGAAGAGCCCCAGTCTGACAGCAGTAAGTGCAAAGGACATGCTCCAGTTCTCTTGAGGCAGCATGGGGCATGCCAGTTTCTTCGGTTTTACTTTTTTAAGAGCTGCAGTAAGAGGGAAATGCTGTAAAAAACTGTTCTATAAAAGGAATACTTCTTTTCCCACATTAAAGTGCAAATTAAACTTTGCTCTGCAGTGGCACTTTTCAGAAAGGTGTAAGGAATGCCCAGCGAAGTAGGCAATGGACTGAACATTACCAAGGGCTTTAAATATGTTTCACAAGTCCCATATGGTGAGAAAAGCTCTCCTGACAATACATGTAAGAGCCAGATGCTGAAAGAAACAAGTACAGATAGGATGTCTGATCCTGCAGTTCTCGCATGGGGAAAATTCCCTTTGAAGTCCATAGGAAAGTGCGGAAGGATTGCAGCTTCTATCACTTTCCTGTCATCCTCTATCATGCATCTCATTTAAAAGTACAATTTCTATTTAAGAGGCTAATTCTCATCTTTCTTCCCCTCCTTATACCATTTTTCCCTTCAGTAGCTATTTTTAGCCTAATTCAGCTGCACATGTGATGTAACCCGATCAGTCGGCACCTGTCATTCAATTATAAAAGGGAAATTTATGCAGAGAGAGAGGTGTTACAATTTAAAGGCAGCATTTATACTTCAAAAGTTAAAAGACCCAGACTGACACTCATCTGAGGAACTGCTCTTGAAATCCTACCAGCCCACACCCCAAAAGATCTGACAGCAAACTGAACGCAGCCATTAGTGACGGGAGCTCCCGTCCCGGGTGCATCCCAGTTGTGCTCCATTGGTGGCTCTGCCTAAGGGGCCACCAACACATCGCAGATAGCAGCAGAGGACTTGGACCAGCAGACCGGATTTTTGTGTGAAGACTAGTCCAGTGGGCAGTTCTGAGGATTCCTATCTGATCAGCTTCTCTGATAAGGCAGAAAAAGAGG
Organism: Microhierax caerulescens; assembly: GCA_035590215.1. NCBI lineage: Eukaryota > Metazoa > Chordata > Aves > Falconiformes > Falconidae > Microhierax > Microhierax caerulescens. The sequence continues at coordinate 115,377,067 of JAVJGJ010000014.1, read as the reverse complement.
CATAAAGTTTATGGATCTTGATGGATTCAGAGATTAGCTTGAGCTTCCCAGCCTCCTCAGGATCTGTGGGAGCACAAACTTTCTTTTCTGTCACTACTTTTAACATATCTGGCCAGAAGTGGCTTTTCTAGTGTCTTAGAAATGGTCATATTAAACCCTGAAGACTGTAGTGCAGAGTCACGGGGTAGGTGGTAGCAAAGCAGGAATTTAGAACGTTGCAACTTGACATTTAGGCACCCAGTTTGTTTTGTGAATCTATTTTGTCATAAACTAGCGCCCTCACAAAACATATTAATTCTACTCCAATTAGCTTATGGAATGAAGGCCAAGGTCCCCAAGGTTGAGTATCTCTATGTATCAGGCTAGAGTTCATGGGATATTTTTAATACAAATGCTGACATCGTGTTGATTACATTTAATCAAAGAAAAAAAATAAAAGCGTGCTCCTTACAGAATTAAAAAATGCATAGAAAAATATCTATGCCTATTTGAAAAGCCATTCCTTTTTACTGGCAAAATTAAAAACAACATTGATAAGAGAACACATGCTTAAGATTAAAATCCAAAAGGAAACCCCCAGAACGGCCAGATCAGGATTCCTACATCCTCTTCTACTACAAAACTGGAGTGCGGGGTTGAGGAGGAGCGATTTGGGTTTTTTGATTGTTTTGATTATTGCTGTTGTTACTGTTACTATTACTATTACTAATACTAACTCTATTTATTTATTTTTAAGAAATGGTCTTAATCTGTCAAAAAATCCCTTCCCTGTGTTTGCTTGAACACTGTCTGCCCTTAGAAGACCATAACCATGCCAATCGACATCCCGCTTCTATCGCTTGTAGTCTCCCCAGGAGAAAATGTTCATGTATTAAGAATCTGTAATTTATTTTGCTCATACTTAGGATTTCTTTCCCACAGAAATTTCCAGATTTATGGGTGAAACAAAACAGGCAGCATTGTATTCTGAGTTTCTAGTGCTTCATAAAATGTGGGCTTTGATTGATACTTTCTTAACTCTTCTAATCTAGCTGCAATTGTGAGAAGGAACATTAAGTGTTGAAGATGCTGTTCTGCTAGTTTTAGTTCAAGATGGATTGGAAATGGCTCTCCGAAGGACTAGGTTGTCTCTTGTGTCAAAACACACATGAAAGACTATGAAGTAAATTTAACGATTTTGCTAAAATGCCAATCAAATTAATTTTGCCAGGTTATTGTCATACCATAAAAATAAATATTAATTAGTATAAGGCAGGTCAGTTTGACATGCAGGGTCCTACTGTAAAAAAAATTACAGAATGTCCTTTAGTCTTTGGTGAACAGTTGGAATTTACTTCCTAAGTTCAGAATGTACTGGAAGATAAATTTGCTGATATTGAATACAATTTAATTGACATTGTACTATAAAATACAAACAGCACAATGCCTCAATAAATCAGCAACTTTATATTCAAAATCAATATAATTTTCTTTTCCAGTAAAAGTTGTAATTTTTTGAGGGTATCATAGACTATAAAAATAATGCTTACATTCATTTACTAACAAGAAACCTTCTTGTTGAAGGTTTTATGTTCAACTTTTATGGCAGCCATTTTAAAGACTTTGAGAAAATGACTAAAATGTTTGAACACATTAAATGTTGTACTGATTATTTAACATTGAAAATTATTTTACTTCTCAGAATTTGACAAAACCCGCAAGCTTTAAGGTAGTGAAAGCTTTTCCTATTTGAGACTATCATTCTCTATGCTTTAATTTCAGTGTCCTCAGAATAGTACCGTCAGCTCAGCCCATACTGAGATAAAAGTTACACAAGACCCTTGTTGAGTTTTCCAGCAAGATAAATGAGTCCAGGTAGGTACAACATCTGCTGTAAGTAGATGAACCAGCCTGGTTTCTCTGTTCACTAATAATAATAAAGTGTCTTGTCCTTCACCACACTTTTAATTTAGCTAGCAGGATGCTGTGTATGCTACGTACTGTTCAACAAAAACAAACAGACAAAAAGTACAACCAAAGAGAAGCTTTCTACACTCAGGGGTCCCAAGCAAATTTTTAGTAAAATCAGAGAAGGTGCAACCTTACAGGAAACACAGTATGCACTTTGCCAAATTTCTTCCAGAAAACATATGGCATTTGCAACATCCTGTCACATTTAGTGAAAGATTAAACTTTCCTGTAGTTCTTAAGAGAAATTATGTGGCACAGCCAGATTTTGCAATGATATCGGCTTACAAACAAAGATTCAGCTTCAGAAGCAATGGATCTATTAGCATTCACAAGATGGATTCGATGTCCATTGGATCAGAAAGGACCTGGACAACATCTATGATATATAAATAACAGCGTGGACTTTGCTCACTAATTAATACTGTTCTAAATTCATCTGTTCAGCTGCTGGAGGATACAATGTGCTGGTGCTGCTTTCATTTCAGACTTTGGAGGCGATTTGGTGGGAAAGGAATGGACTACCACATTCAGCATAGACAGTAACAGACTAAGGACCCCAAAACAAACTGGAGAGTTGTTATTTGAAAAGTGCCCCTTAAATTCAGAAACTTAAAACAAAGTTCCTTTCTGAGTTGACAGGTCACCCTATCTGGATCCCATCTCAGGGTTTTTTGAGAAATCTCATTTTCAATATGTAGTATGTGAAAAAAACCCAAACATTTTCACTATGTAGGTTTTTTAAAAAAATAAAAATAAATGTAAAGTTCCAATAGAGATCCTGAGTAACTTCAGGCCAAATAGAGGTTTGCAGCAGAGCCCCAGGCACCTCATGCCAAGGTACGGTCCCTCTCAAACACAACACTATGCCTTATGATTGACATTTACACTCAAATCAGGGGAGCAGATGCTGGGGGTTTGGTCAAATGAATCTTTTCTTACAAAGTTCTTGACTGCCATGGAAGAGCAGGAGAAGAAATGACGCCTCAGCCCTCGTCAGCATGTTGTGCTCTTTTCAACATGCTTGGAGTAAATAACTACATATAAAAATAAAACACTAGCAAGAACGTCACAGAAATTCAGTCATCAGATTCATCTTCCCTAACCGTATTAGTGACAGGGTTTGCACCTTCAAACGTATTTTAATAATGTGGTTTATTTCAAGTAATGGAATATAAATATGATTTTGACATAATAAATCTGAAGCTTGATGGGAAACAACAACGCAAGTGTCAACATTTTCTGGAACATGTTTTTAAGAAGGCTGAATTTCATTGTTCTAGCTTGCAATGAATGACTCAGAAGTTGAAAAGAAAAATAACCTTGTTTCTTTTATAAAATAGTGTCTGTGAGCTCTGTCAATTTTAGTGGTCCCATCTTGGTATCTGGCAGCTGAAAGCACTGCATATAAAGTTATTCTTTTGTTATCATTGCTTTTTAAACTCAGGAAGAATCCCAAGGTATGTTTCCATTGTCCATGGAAGTATATCTTCATTTTTTATAGCAAGATTATGACTGGTTTTTCATTTCTTCTACTTTTAAAAAGTGTAAGCTTTGATTCAGATATTTATTTTCAAGCACCCAATTATACATGCCATTTTTACATTCTAAATTCTTTCTTCCACTGCAGGTCTATTTTTATACACTGTTTTCCTATAGCATCAAATTTTGCTAGATGACCTTTGGAGAAAGCATATACTCAGGTGTAGTTGTTAAATACTGGACATTGAGATGTTACTTTTGATTTACAGAATTATTTAACAACGTAATAATGTAAAGTCAAAAACCTCTTATTCTTCTGTTTTGTCTTTTCTTTAGGTATTCCATGGAAGAAGTGAGGATTAACAATACACTTACTTTGAAACATCTCCGAGCAGCCCTTAGCTACACTGCATTTTTAAAATGTTAAATATATACATAGGAACAATTAAAAGATCAAAGGGTGTATTTGTTACCTCACTAATGCAAGAGTTTTTCACCAGTGTTTTTCCATTAGTGAACAGTTAGTCACTGTTCAGGATTTTATTCCTTACAAAAAGTAAGAAACAACACAGAAAGCAAGGGGACACTCTTTTACAATCAGTACTAATGATCTTGAACTGACAATGGGTAACAGTGACATTTATTTCTTAGGTAAAATTAATATTTCCATGACTTTACAGGTATTCCTATTCCCTCTGCAGAGTTCATGTCACTGCTAAGTCACTGCTAAATAAAGGTATACTTTATGTGTAGCCATGTAATTATTTAATTAATTAGACCGAAGTACACTGATAACACAGGCAGCCTTTCAAGAATGAGTCAGGAGACTCTGGTGAGGATTATATTAAGTGCTTAAATGTCGTGATGATGCCTCATGATGTCAGTTTTTCAGGGGAGAGGTTCTCTACAGCTCTTGTCTCTTTCTATAAACAAGTGGCACATAAAATCTTGTGCAGATATTCTGAAGACTATGCATGGAGAGAATATACATCTAGAGAGAGACAGGTGAAAGGCTCAGCCCTGTTCACATGCTGTTCATACCTTTGGGTTATGATTTTCCCTGGAAGAAAGGGGAATGCATTCCCTGTGAATGTGCATTTGGTGCAGTTCATCTGTCCTGAATAGTGGCTGAACGCCACACATTTAATTTCTAACTTTCTGATGGCAAAACCTCTGAAATAGTGTAAACACGTAGCACTCATTCACTTACATGTTTAAGGGAGAGACTCCTGTTTTTTTATATCAGTACAGATAGTTCTAAAGCAGTCTTCACTTTCGGAACATCTTTTTAACCTTATGACCTATATCTGCATTTCTGATAGAGGAAACGTGAACTGAACTGCCTAATAAAATTATAGGAGTTTAATGGAGCATAATGTAATATTAATAAAGTGCACACCATACAATTATGGTGATTAACTTAAATTTCAATAAACTTGTGTCATTAAGGAGAGTGTACTACATTATGTAATTGGTTCTTCCTCTGTTACAAAAAATATCTTCTAAAATACACAGGATTATATTAAAATGAAAGCTCCAATTTAAGGAATGTATAAAGCAAAGTCTTTTAACTTTCAAATATATTCTGTGAAGGGCTGATTTCTCAAAAGTAAGCTAAAACTGATAAAGAATCTGTTTCAACTTTACCATCAAAAGATTAAGGAAAGTCAATGTTTCTCTTTCTGATTGCTTTCTGATTTCAGAAAACTACAGACCATTTATCTTCCTACATGAATACTGTTTCCACAGATGTCCATCAAACAATGATTTCAAGGTCAGCTAGAGCAGGTTGCACTAGTAGCTCTAGCTATGTCCACTTGGGTTTTGAGTATCTCCAGGAGTGGTCACCCCACTGTTTCTTTGTGCAACCTGTTTCATCGTTTGACCACTCTCACAGCAAATGAAAAGGTTTTTCCTTCCAATCATTTCACATTCTTGCCTGGCAATCTTTGGGAAATTCCTGAAAGAACTGAAGGGTGTTATGTTTATGGTGGTAAAGTGGTCCTTGACTTTCAGGAAGATGAAGCCAAAAATGCAGAGCAATCTTGTGTTGTCTAGCAGTAGCAGAAGAACCCTGAGTCCTTACCTGTCCCAAACCATCCATGTCTATCTATAGATAGAAAACAGCGCACTTTCAGAAGAAATATGTCTGTTTAGCAACTTCTTTTTTTTTTTCCTAGCCTGGACTTAGACTATGTTGAGCAAGCATGTTGGCTGTGAAACCCAGGCAGCCAAGTGTCCTGGGTGAGAAGGGGTCGGAGTCGCTGGTGCTGGGACAGGGCGGGCTGTCAGGATGTGGGAGTGGGAGAGAAAATTCATCAGACATTTGATAAGAAATTCTGTTTGGGCCAAAATAAGAAAAGAACTGCTAGTCGAAGGCTCTGGATGCAGAGAAATGGCTGCAATGCTTTGTTTCTGTAGTGCTAATTGAAACAGATTGCATATTGCTTTACAGGTACTAGAAAAGAACAATCCCCTGTTACAAAGGATGCATTTGGCTTTGCCACGCCTGTCCCATGCTGCAGGCTTATTCTTAGCCTGTGACTCAATGATATATTTAACTTCTTTCCCCTCTTTCATTTCCTAAGTGCAAGACCTTGTTCTTTGTACTATTGTATTTCATACCATTTTTTCACTCAGATACTTTCCGTGTGATACTTCAACCCTCCTCTGCATTAACAGTGCCTTTGAATTTTGTTTTAACAACTAAAATAACCTGTAATATTTTTAATGGAGATTTTAAAAGAAAATAAATAAAGATTAATTTCAAGTTTGATCTTGAGGAGCTCAGATTGTAACCTTCCTTCAGCCTTGACAGGTCCCTTTTCAAAGCAGTATGCTGCTGTCTCACTTGCCTTTTAGTCAATTTTACCAAATATTTATTATTCTGCCTTCTTCATTTACGGAATGTTTTCCTATATAGCACCACTTGCAAGTTCAAATACTTAGAAACAAATATATTTTCCTATTTAGAATCAGCTACTTCTACAATGGAAGATAAGAGGATTTCCTCATTTAGCACCTGACATGACTTGTCTCAAGATAGAAAAGGATTTGGTGATGCTGGTTTATCAAGGGCATGTGAACGACAGACTTGGCGGGACAAAATCTGTGCAAGTGTAGAGCTTTCTATGGCAGACATGATCAGGTAGCCTCCTGCCTGCAACAAGGGATTTACAAAGAGAGAGGTTTTGTCATTTAAATAAAGACATAGAAAACCCCAACAACCAAATAAATCCTAAAATGTAATGGCTGAGCCTCCATCAGATAAGTTTAAAATTACTTTGCATCCTTATTCAGCATTTCCAGAGTAAGAAAGAAAACAGAGAGGTAAGAGTCAAATATTTCTTTCGTACCTCTTCATAGGAATGCAAGAGGGATACAGGACACCTTGGTGCTTCCTTTAGAAACAGCAACAAGAAGAAAAGGAAATTCCCTCTCACCTGTATGTACTTTGTTATGGATGTGGAAACACCACACCAAGAAGTGGGGATCTATACCAGATGCTAGTCTGACCTGTAAAGCTAAAACTGACTCGTATAGTGAACAAAAACTTTGTAACTGTGTGGAAGTTATCTGATTGTTTTTCAGATCAAATAATTCTAAGGATAAGAGCTTGAGCTGTGTGCACTGATATGGGCGTATATACATGTATACATACACACATACATAAAATAAAGTTATATGTACATACACATATGTGTGTATAGACATATATATAGACACACACACATATATATATTTATAAACAGGTTTGATAACTATTTCAGAGTTAATACTACCACTCTGGCAGGAGCTTACTTGAGTCAGGGGATGCACATGAACTCTTTTAAATCAAATTTTAACTGATTTTACATAGCAAGGCGAAGCTAAGTCCATTGTGTAATGTCAGTGTTCATTATTTTAATGAAACAGTTCAAACTCAAACAAGAAAATAATGTGAATTAGAAGAGAATTATGGAACAGAGGTATTTTTTAATCTGCTCACTAAGTATAAAACTATAATTCATAGAAAAAATAAGTAATAATAATAATAATTTAAATGTATTGTGTATCAGTTGGCTGCTCATTTTGAAAGTAGGGAATAAAATCAAGTCAGTGTGGTTTGCAAAAGACAATTGTAATGATAGGTCACGCTTTTCAGCTGTTGTGTGAGGATGGCTGATTCATTTACTCTGCTAAAGAGAGCTAACTTCTGATGAAGCCTGCAGTTATTTAGGGTTAATAGACTTTCCTCATTTCATTATGCTTTTGCGAACTGTGAAAGTTTCCAGAGTAGGCTAAGAATTATTAACAGATTTTCTCAGCTGAAGACTATCTCATCTCCCTCCTGGCTGCTCTTCTGCAGCTAGTAAGATATAGAGCTGTACCTTGCAAGAAGACCTTGCACGCTGGTCTTCTCACTGTCAAAGCAAAGGTTGTCTACACAAGCTTTTGTTCTCCCCCTTGGGATTCATAGCCTGATGACAAGATGGATTTCCCATTAATGAGGCTTTGCTTTTCTTGAAAGAAACTACTCTGAAGAAAATAGCTGCATATAAAATCCAACAAACACTTACTCCATCTCCTCAAAAGAGAGCACAAGAGGTCATCCTCTGGACTGAATGTCCCATTTAGTTATCTTCCATTTTCCCATGTTGAGAAAGAAAATTAGAACACGTGATGTTTGGATTTTAAACCATATTGAACCAGAGCTAGAATTTGTTCAATATTCTTTTTTTCTAGTGGTGGCATTGTAGGATTCAGCGTATTTATAGGTAGGATTTTCCAGAAGTTTAGAGATATATGAAGTTTTCTTTCAGAAAGTTTCAAACCTTTTCAATATAACATATGTTGATGAACTAGACTATTCATGGAAGTGAGAAGTCAATAAAAGTAGTAACTGTGTCTTGTTCCTTTCTCATTTAGCATTACAGCAAGTGCTTGTTATGTTGTGGTTGGGGCATTTTCAACTGCAGATTAGAAAATTTTCAGCATGAATGCAATGCTCACATAGCCATAATTCAGATGCATGAGCAGAAAACTGGTATCATAAAATAATGAAAATTTTAACTATGCTCTTTCAAGGACACAAAATATGTACTTGATGCAAGACTTCCTGTTGATTTAATACACCAAATAGCATAAATTAATTTTCAAATTTCATAGTAAAAATTGGTATAAACTGTAAAGTCTGTGGTAATATTCTTACCTGGTTTTATTTGCTATTACTATGGATTGCCAGTAGTTAATTCATCAGTTTTGAAAATTTAAGTGTTTCTAAACCTCTTTGAAAAATAAAACAATTTTGTGTATTGTAAAGACAAACTGAAAAGTAAATAGAACGAAATAGGGAGAATCAAACCAATGTTAAAAAATGAGGTAGCTTCAACTTTTCTCAGTAGTCCCTGCTCAAATTCCCTCCCTGCTTAGGAGATCCGTACCCACATCACGCCTCTGTCTGGGTGCTGTCTGAGCAGCAGGGCGCTGAGCAGGGCCACCTACAACGGCACTTCCCAAATCCCTTCTGTTGGTGCTTGTCCTCTCCGCACAGAACAATTAAATATGCACCAGAGCAGAGGCTGAAGCTCAGGTGTTTCATCAGAAGGAGAAGTGCCGTAAGTATTAAGCTACAAAACCATTCTCACTCTCGGTCTCCATTGTTTAATGACACTGTGAAACATTCTGCTCGGAGTGGAAGAACATCAGCAGGAGCAACTCCACGACAGAGAGTGTTTTTCCTAGCAAATGGCAGCCCTTAACTGTTTAGAAGTTGTGCAGGAAACTAAATCTAGTTTTCCAAATACTTACAGCCATGCATTTGCCAAAGCCATTGATTAAGGTAAAAAATAGCAGAGTTTTAGAAGTCTAGTTTAATTACCTTCTTTTTATGACCAAAATAATTTGGTAGATTTTTGGTCAACCAGAAAAGAAGCACTGTATATTTTAGTAAATAGACTATCAACAATTGTTTTTAAATCATCCACTCCTGTTCTGGGTATTACAGCACCTTTAAGTGAATTGTGTAAATGTAAAATAACTGGTTTTACCTGTGGCAGTGCATTTCTAATCACACTTGATAACAACACTTGATCTTGCAAATGAATCTGTTTAAATTCTAGGGAAAGAATTAAGGACTGCTCCTTCTCCTGGCATTTAAATAATACCGCCATCACAAACCCATGTTTGCAAAATGGTAAGGTTTTTTTCCACTGGGTCAAACTTTTCCAAAGCTCAGTGAGCCCTTTTGCCATATGATTATATCAGAATTTCAGCTTTTCTTCAAAAAGTTAATATCTAGCCTCAGGATACCAGAGACAAGACTAAGAACTTAAACCTCAAGATCTCCAAAGATAAATAAAAAGTCACTCAAAATTATTACTTTTATCTTCTCCCATGGGTCTGACTCATATTTGAAGTCTGGTACTACTGAGATGACTTGAAGGACAAAAGAAACGAAGACAATGTCTGGTCTAGCTTTTGCAAGGAAAGAGCTGTACAATTCTACTCAGTAACTCTTGTGTTTCGTTCCAATTTTAAAAGTTCCAAATTCCTGTCTTCTATGTAGAAAGAAAAAGCCTGCATTAATTTTGGTGTTTATTTAAAAAAAAAAAAAAAAAAAGTATCAAACTCCATTTGTCAAGACAGGCAGGGGGGCATGGGGTGACCCCAACAGCTGCAATGCATGCAGTTTGAAATGCAAGTGAATGCAATTAGAAAATATGGGTTTGCTTTCCGTGGATCTGGACTGCTGAGTTCAACTGACAGGTCTGTGGTGCTGTTTTGGACTCTGTAAAAGCCACCAGCGCGAAGGGAGAGCACGGAGAGCAGCACACTGCGCGGGGAGAGGCTGCCCTGTGAACACCAGCCTCCCGTGAACCCGCTCTGCATCCCCAGGAGGCACGTTTTATGAGCACATAAACTCGTAAAACTCCACTCAGAAGTGGAACAAGAGAGGTCTGAGGACATCAGCACACAGGGCAGTGTGGGCTAGGTACGGGCATGAAGAGTTGAAATGGCTCTGAAGGAATGCTCGTTAGAAACCTTACATGAGAAAAGCCTTATTAAAGATTTTTTGGTTACAGCTCATTGACCCTGAGGTAATTAGCGTTAAATATCAGTTAGGGAAATTGCTAATCTATGGTATCTGACACAGGGAAAGAATAAAAGACGAACTCGCTCTGACTCACGCAGCTTTGAACTTTCCTTTCTAAATACCACGCAGCTTTCCAATCCAGTAGTAAGTAACCCGTGAGGTGAACTCCAGCCCGCAGGATAATGGCGCGAGGGGCTGGGCTCCCGCCTTCTTAGCAAAGAGAGCGACAACAAGCTGTCACTGTGCATAATTATTCCTCTCATTCTGCTCTGGCCGAATGGTACTGCTGTCCTACCTGGCGACCTCAGCCACTGAAGTTATTGCTTCTGAGAACTCCGAAGCCCAAGGCCTCCAACAGGCACTAACAAACGAGCAGGCAGAGCAGCAGAGGACGCTGAGGGAACAGCCAGAAGAGCCTGACGGTAAGAAACGGCACTGCCTCCATCGCTGGATGTCTTATGGGGTTCACACCTCTCACACCAAGTGATTTGTGACACATTACGTTGACTCTAGGAGAGCCTGGACGCCTGCACCTCACTAGTGAGCATTAGGGCCTCAGGTGTGACAAATGGGCATCAAAAAGACAGTCTAAAACTTTGTATTTGTAAAAGTTATATAGAAAATGTATGTATTTTGGCTGTAGAGAAAGAAGGCTGACCTTGGACAAGCTAACAACTGCTTATAGACCACAGAGATCAGTACCTGAGCAATTTTCCCCCCACAGGTTTGTTGGGCTTCATGGTAGTAGCTGTTTTGCTGTACCAGGTTCACAAATGGCAATTTCTTGGGGATGTAAGCTGCTGTGTGTGTTTCTGAGACACTAAAACCTCTTGTTGCTTCTCTGTAAGCGTGGCCATCCTTCTGGCTGGTGACACTTTTGTCAATATTGCATCACCCAGGAACCCCCATTTTATCCTGGAATCGCTGAAGTTAAGATCTACTAGAGTGCAATTCCTACTTATTATCACAATTATGTTTCAACAGTCGCCTTTACAGCATGCCTCAGCTACAACAGAAAACAAAACCAGTTTACTATTTTTTTTTTCTCTTGAGCCAGAGGGTCCAGCAAAAAAAGCGTCTGGTCTATAAAACAGACAATAATGGGAAAATAGGCGGTTCTTTAAAACATTGCAAAATTGATTTCTGCCAGAAAAGGCTCATGTGATCTACAACTACCCTGTATGACTTCACACTCAGAGAGCTTTTGGCAGCTTTATTTTTGGTTTATGCTTTCTTTTCAGCCCAAAGCTGCATTCCCAGGCTCCTTACAGGGTGGCTCCCGCCTTGCCACTTTATTATTGACAAGTAAATGAATCTGGGCTATACGACCTTACCTCTCCCTATCACCAACCCCATTCAGTGGGAGATGCTTTTCCTGCTTCCTGGCAGGAATCTGTTCCTCAATTGGTGGCCCCTATTTTGAGCTCTGTATTCAGGTTTTTTTCTTGTTGAAAAAGTCCAAGAAGGAGAGATTTCTAGTGCTTACTTGGACAAGGGTCTGCAACCAGGCTTCTACAATATATCTGTGAACATAACATCAATTTCTTGGAGTCATGAGCTTTTTTTTAACCTTAGTGGTGGCACTGTTGGGGTGGGGTTTTTTTGAGGTTGCTTACTTCATTTTAGTGGTATCAGCGTAATCCAAGGTAACTCTTCAGAAGTCAATGGAATCATCTAACATAAACCCACATACACATGTGGCATAGAAGTCGCTGGAATAAGTCTGTAGCTGTTTGCTTAGGCTGCCTTCAACTAACAACTGAGTAATGAAAATGTTCTTTGCTGTGAGATTGAATCTGTTAGAGCTTTTCTCTCCCAAATCCTATGTAATACGGGTAGGTAGCTTTGTACTCTTCTGTGGTACATCTCATCCCTCACTTGGTGCGAATTTTTAGATGTTAGATCTTGTAAAATCTGATGGTAATTCTGATGTAGGACAAGTCTAAGCTTTTTGTACTCTCAGTAGAACAGATCTTTGTTACAGGCATGCTGGCTAGACATTTTCCCAAGATGGCTTTTTGTATGTGCCATACTGATGTGTGTGACTATATGTTACTTAATTTGTTTATATCTTGTGATGACACTAAACAAACTTTGTTGCTATTATCGCTTTCTTTTCACACTGATTATTTTTCAGGAAAGTTTAGCTACTTTATTCTGCTGCAATGTATTGTAATTCACTGTAATTCAAATTAAATACAGTCAGGCTTGATACATCCATGCAATATTTTTAAGGGAAGACTAGGAGCAGGAAACAGGTTGCTGGAATTGCCTTTCTGCACCAGTAGAGATGATGTTGCTTGGCTACTGTGATATCTACCACACTGCAAACCACTTCCCACAGTTGTGCTTCCTCCTTTATTTCTCATTTATGCTTAGCAGATATGAATGCATAACAGAGAACTGTCAGCTTTGTATATTATAATGCCAGTGAAATCATAGATGCTTAACCTTAAATGAGATTTTCTACAGAGATTTTGAAAGAAGAAAATAACTGAGTTTCCTAGTTTGGGTCTTTTGAACAAAAATCAGCTTTTTTTTTAAAATACCTCAGTGTGATTTGACAAAGATCTGAAAATTACTCATTTTAGAAAAAGGAATGCATCCACTTTATAATCAGTAAAATGTGTTAATTTCTCCTTATAGTACCTTCCTGATGTAAAGGTTTTATATGTATTTGTATTGTTACATGGCTTTTGTTTCGTTTTTACACAGCTTTCCCTATATTGTATTTCAGAAGCAGAATCCTGCCTCTTTAATTTATCCCCACTATGACTTAATGATGATCAGTTATCAAGTAAAAAATAAGAAGTCAAAGTGGACAATTCATTCGGTTTAGACAAACAACAGATGGACTACACTATGTACTTGTCTAGGGGGAAAAAAAAGTAAATAAAAAAGGACAAGCACTGGCTTTCCAAGCTATGGTAGTACTTGCCCCATGATACATCTTCCACTGAGTCACCACTAGTTTCAAATAGCATGAAACTAAGAAGAGGCTGCAGCTTCTTAACATGTTATACCTTTACTGGCAACGCTCCAGTTAATAGTTCAGTAGAGTAAATCTGATCTGTGCATTGGAAATGATGCCCCCAGACACAAAGTCACTCTGTATACAAAACAAGAAGCAGCACTGGCTCTCGGGTATTTCTGCAACTGACAGTACATACCTCCCCTCATCTGAAACGTCACTGCCATAAAGACACAGCCACATTAATTTTCCAAAAACTCCCTGTTAATCGACAGACTCTTAAGAAACCTTCTCCCCATTCCCAGCTTTTGAAAAGCTTAATGGTTAATTAAACATTACTTAAATATGCTCTACAAAAAAAAAAAAAAAAAATTAAAAAAAATGCTTTATTTCAATATACTATATTTGAAATATTTTGTGAATATTCTAAAATATTGAAACCATCAAACTGTGGTTTAGCAAGATAAATATTTGCAAATTTTTGTAGCTGTTTGAAATTTCCTGCGGCATGGGCTAGACTTCATTTTCTCAAAAACACTGGCAAAATTTGCTTCTAGCCTCATTATGAAAGCCAACTAATTTTTTGGTTAGGAATGGCTGTAGTCTTCATTGCAAAGTTTTGTCATGGCTGGGGTAAAGCTAGATTAATTGGACAGGGTTTTCTGATTTTTTTGTTGTTTTGGGGTTGTTTTGTTTATTCTTTTCTTTTTGATAAGGGAAATTAAGTAGTATAGACCTCCTCTGGTCCTGTGGAGGCTCTACTGCCTATTTCAAAAGGACTTTCCAGCACTAAATTTTTCTGCTCTAAAATTACCTCGTGTTCCATTTCTTGCTATTGTCAGAACAAAAAATGTGACCTTTCTATTCACATATTTATGCTTATCTTGAGGCTACACAACACTTACTCTTTTTTGGCTAGACATAAAATTTACAGAACACCTTAATGAGATCTGTTTATATTTAAGAGAACCTGGCTTGTTTCAACCATACATCTTTGAGTTCTGCAATTTGTTGACATGTAATTTGTCGACACGTAATTTGTCATGGGTTTGGGTGATGTCCAGGGAGAAATATGAGGACTGAAACGTATAGGCTGTGTCAGAACTTTGCTCTATGCCCTCTTGCAGTGAAAGTGCATTTCAGATGCACAGCACACCTACTCTTGACCATATGCCCACCCATCCTCATGCACAGATAGAGGTGTGACAGTCCTTTCTATATCCCTCTGCCATCACAACAGCATCACGAGGACCCTTCTGCTAATTCTGCATTTTTTGCCATTGTATTTATTGGGGTCTGTCTGATGCTGCGTGAATGCAGGGTTCTCCACATCTGAAGGGATGCAAGGTTTACTCACTATCTGTATTTCTCTTTTTATCCCGTCTTATTAAACCAGCTATTATGCCATTTGTTCTCAGGTCTTTCTCACTGAGATGCGTAAAGAACCCTGCACCTCTCCTCTCCCATCCCTCAGTGCAGAATGGAAGCCAAACTTAACGCTAAGTTTTTGGGAAAAGAGTTGGCTTTTTCCCTGCCTTCCATCCTCCCCACCAGAGTGAGAAATCCACAGTTAGCATTCAAATTGTTGTGCTAAAAGACCTGACCCTGCAGACAGCAATGCAAACCAGCTGCTGAGCTGCATGTGGACTCTGCTCTCATTCCCTTCTGCCTTAATGCACTATTTCCAGCCTTTGGGGGTTTTACTTCAGGAGTTTCTACAGAGTACTTTAAAGCTGACTTTTTGCCAGATAATTTCCTCTGTTGTCAACATGAAGACTTGGATTAGTGGCAGCATAGAACTTCCTACACATCATAGCACTGTGCTAATAAAGCTTTATAGCCTGGTCATCTAACAGGCTCGAAGTCCATGACACAGTTGCTGCCCAAGTGCTTCATTAAAGTCCTCAACAGGCTTTGCAAAAGTTAGGTAAGCATTAAATGATCCACTTCCATAACAGTTTTCCAAGTGATTCAGAAACTGATTTACATCACAACTGCGGTACGGTATCTCAGGAAACCAACAATTCTGTGGGGCCCAAATGATATGATATTTGATATTTAGCAAGATTTACGATAATGGCATTCCAGTATGCCTCAAATTAGGCAGCTACAAATCATTGGTCACTTTGAACATTTGAATTTCAGTGATTTCATTACACCTAGTATAAAAAGAGCCTGCAAAATTAATATTTTTTGGATGCCAAAATTTAATGTTTTAGGAATAATATTTTTAAATATAGAAGATTATACTTAAAACAATTAAAATAATTTCATGGTTCATTCATTTTAAAGACCTTTAAATCGTTCCAGTCCTCAATCTAATTTCAAACTTGCAAGCATTATTAAAGTGACTTGAAGTGTTTAATGCAATACATATGGGATGGTAATGTTGCTAACTCAGCCCCCAGGGCTAAGCTGAAAACAAATGGGGTTTTGCAATTTGTGCCAGTAAGAACAGCACTTCCTCCCAACAACTGAAAACCAGCCAAGCTTCAGAAGACTGTTATTATTTTAGGTAAATTATAAAAGAAATTAAATTCACAATGAGCTTCTAAAACAAATCCCTGTTATTCTGCTACCACATTTCCCTATCAGTATTTATTTAAAACACACCTGCATTCATGGAATGCTCTTAAGAACTTTAAAGGAAATGGCACGAACTAAAGAACGAGAAGCAGTTAGACCAGCCTTTAAGAGGCTGTCTGTGCACATCCATGTTCTCAAGGTTCACAAAATCAGCCTATTATTTTTTATTCATTTTTATCAAAAACTGTCCCATAGCTATATCAATCATACATTTTTAAGTAAAAGACTGCTGTTTATTTCCAATTGCTAATTGATCTTTAATCTCTGTAATCAGAAGGGGTTAAATATTTGATAAAAAGAAACACTTCAGCCCCAAAACATCGCTATGTTTAAGACTGACAACCACCTCTACTAAGTTTTTGTTCATAGTATGTATGCCCCCCTTCCAAGTCCCTGTGATCACAGCTGTAAATGAAATCATAGAAAGTAACTGCCTGATATCTATTGATGTGTTGATCAATGCTTACAACTATCTGATATTATTGACTATCACCAAGGTAGGATTTCCTAATGGAGTCAAGCAAGACCTTGTTGCCACTCTACCGTGGGCACCATCCTAGAACACCAGCTGCAACCCAGACCATGCTACATGCAGGAAGATGCACAGCTACAACCCTTTCTTTCACCCCATGGCAAAAGGTGGCCACCTTTCTTTCATCCCATGCAGTAAATTCCTTGAACAGATGTTTATTCTTGCTAGAGTTAGAGATCAGGGCTGCTGTAAGAAAGAAAGCAGGGACAAGAGGAAGGAAAGAGCTTGAACTAGGCAGGAAGAGAATTTACACTTGTCCTGTTCTTCTCAGTTACAGTAGCTAATTGGGCATATAAATGGAGATGGGGAGAAATAACAAGCTGCCTGAGCACTTCCCATCCCTTTCATCCCCATTGTTCCTTCTGGGAGACCATCAAGTGCTGCAGGGCACAGTTCTATGTCAAACTTCATTTTCTGGTCTTCTTTTGCAGCTACCTGTGTTATTGCAAAGACAGCAGATGGTACAGTGACCTAACTAAGGGTCATCTATACTCTGTTTCCACAGGGCCAGACATCCACATTTCTTTGTGTCTTCAACAGTCCTTTGTAAAAAAGCAGATCTCCGTTTTCTCTTGGTCTGTCCCTATGTTAGAGTGTCACTCCACTGTCACTTTGTGCAACCTCCAGATTTTTAGCCTAAAAGTTATAAGAAATGGGAAAAACCTGCCAGTAGTGTGTTTTCTTTCTTAATATTTCTCATATGCTTCTGCATAAAATGTTCAGGCTTAATTTTACGTTTGAAATAGCACTATTTTATATAACTAAATTAACAAAATGTGATTTTTTTCCCCCCTAACTCCCAAATCAGTATAACACACCTAGAATCAGAACATTTACCTGTAATTACAAAAATTACAGACCACACAACATTATAATGTAAATTGCTTCTGATCCCGACCCAATATGTAACCTGGACTTGTCTTCATTCTTGACATGTAACATGTGGGTGTGAATTACTTCTCACTATTTCACTTGCAACCTTCAATTTAATGTAACACTAACATCCAGGAAAAATCCCTAGTATTTATCTTTCTGTGGCTTGTAGATAATCTCCTGCAAATTTATTAGATGGTATAGCATTTTAATTTTTGTGAAAAACTGTTTCTTGTTGTCAGAACGTGGCTGAAAATTATTTTTGAATCTATGTTCTCTATAGCAACATGCCAGAGTTGGCTGGGATTTAAAACTTAATAATTTTTTTTCCTTTTATTACAGCTTTCAAGTGGGATTTGGATGATGCCAGAGCATTATAAAACTTCTCTAGGAAAGTTATAACTGAAACAAAACATTCTGAAACAAACCTGATGGAGTATAGTTTGCCACTTAGTTTTGTGATGCCAAGTGAGAAAAACAACGGCACCCCTGCTATAAGCGGGGAAGAGGCAGCCTCTACCGCCTCATCGCTTTCTGACAACAAACAGAACCCAGGGGATGCAGAGCTTCCGTAGGAGTCATATTAGAACTGTTTCAAGCGCTTGTGAGACCATTCATACCAGTGCTTTAGCTGTACTGCTTATTTTGCTTTCAGAGTTGAGAACTCTGTGATGGCTGGGGTTGGAAATGTGCACAGGCTAAAGCAGATTAATTGGCTAATTCCTGGGTTTTTAGCTGAAGTAGGACTGTGTCTTTAGCAAACAGATACTAGCTACCGCATGGCTACTACTACAGAAGCAACTGTCCAGATAATTGACCGTTTTCAGTTTCTTGAGGACTTCTTGAGGACAAGGTGTCTGAGTACAGAGTCTGCCTGATATAAAGCATAACTTGACAAAAGAGTTATGTTCTGTCAAAGTCTCAAAGATAATATTTTTTCCCCCCATCTCTTCTGTGCCACTCATTTTTAGCTCTTCCTAGTATTTGGACTTTGCTTGTTTGCTTCAACACCTCTTTGCTGTTGGGCTCATCTCTATGTGAGCTGCAC
This sequence comes from Microhierax caerulescens, assembly GCA_035590215.1. NCBI lineage: Eukaryota > Metazoa > Chordata > Aves > Falconiformes > Falconidae > Microhierax > Microhierax caerulescens. The sequence goes on along the minus strand of JAVJGJ010000014.1, from coordinate 115,358,553 downwards.
GTTGCCGGGCCCCCATCCAGGACATCAGCGAGTGAAGGCTCAGCCACTCTTGTGATTTTGCCATTCTGAGACAAAACTGGCCAGAATCTAGGCAGAAGTTGTTCCCAGGACTCCTCATCTCTATGATACAGTTTTGCCCTTAAAGATGCCTCCCCACATTTTCCTTAATATCAATAATGTAGTAAAGATTTAAGCACAGCTAACCCTGCAATCCAGATTTATTTACTGTGACTCCTGTCCTAACCTAGGAAAACCTGCTTTCCTCCCTTGGGTTCTGTCTTGTTTTCAAAACATCTCTTTACAAAGTTATCCAAAGCTAAATCATCTTTTTGTAACCAAGCATTTCCAGTGTTCTGAAATCTTTGTTCATGTTACTTTTTACTTTATAAAATTACTTGATCAGTCTTGCACTGCTCCATATGCTTATATCAGATCATTCATCTACATAACACATTTCACAAGGTTGCCTTGAAAATATGAACTTCAAATTTACTTTCAGCCTATCTACCTGTTTTGTTTTGTTTAGTTTTTTCTACAATGTAACTCTAGTATTTTCTTATTAGAAATGTATTGCCTAGTAAAGGGAACTAAAGTGTTTGTTAACTTTTTACCATTTGAAAATGTAAAAAGTCACTGGTTTTCATATAGACTTAAAGGAATTCCTTGTCAAATTGGTCCTGGTCTTCCCAGACAATCCATTACTGTTAGGAATAGATTAAAGGCAGATTGCTAACTCCTTATGATTAAAGTTCTAGTGAAATGTTGAATGAAGCTTTGCCTCACCATGCCGTGGCTTCCTGCTGGTGCAGCCCAGTTACCTACAGTAACTCTGCAGCATCTGTTGCAAGCAACCCCTCCCTCCTTGCTGCGTGAGCATCTCCAGCTCTGCAGAGAATGACCATGTCAACAATCAATTTAAAACTGTCCGTGGAACTAGGAGGTTTTCACCACAGAAATGACAAATTTGTGCTGTAAGAAAACCTGCTCTGATGAACACCGGTTGGAAAACAGCTTTCTGTCAGTGTGCTTTGGGTGAGCCACTGCCTACATAAAGCACAGCGGGTATGAATTATTCATGCAATAAGGCAGAAGTCTTAAGAAGAAAAGCCCTGCGCTCCTCTTCTAGAAGAAGGAAGAAGGTAGTACGGGAAGGCTTCATTTGCATAAATTAAATTCAGCACCGGTGCATTTTTTCACTCAGCATTTTGCTGTAGTAAGAATCTGTATTCTAAGCCTAGAAGTACCACGTGATGCTTGTGAGTGTGCAGAAGGGGGAAATGATTGGGGAAGACATAGCCTAGGGAAAGTGGTTGCCCTGAGCAGACTCTTAGGTAGGGAAATCAAAGCCAATAAACAGATCATCTGATGGGCTCCTTGCAGGGGTCCTGTTTTGCTCAGAGATGCCAAATGCTCCACAAAGCAGAGGTTGCAGGACAAAATCAGCAGTGGCAGCTTTGAATAGAATCTGCTAGCAGGCATTTGCCTGAACCTCAGCAGGGAGAAAGATCAAACCCAGCCCTGAGATGATCTTGACTAGTCGAATTTGTGAAAGGGTGAGAATCTCATCAGTAAGGTGCTGGATCTCAGAAAGGCAAACAAGTCTTAATTGGAGCAATGTAGCACCAGCATATCTCTGTCAAATTCTTTGAATTATAGTTATCTCAATTCAAATAAAAAAAAAAAAAAAGATTACTTTTTTTTTTTTTCCCACTAACATAAAATTATTTGCAGCTACCCATTCCCAAGAATTACTGAAAGACATTAAGTGGTGAAGGAAAGGTAAGGGAAAGCTGAGGGTTCAAAACCTAGATTTCAAAAAATGTATTAAATTTCCAACTAGAAAATGGAGCTGCAGTTGCATCTTTATCTTGGACTATGTCTTCCTAGCTCTGTTTTTGAATGCAATCCAGTACACTGACATCAACATCTGGCAGTAGAAAATATGCATGTTGACCTGCATTTATTCATGCAGTTCTAGACATACTACAGTGAGAGGGCATCGTTACAGTTCATGTTGCCAGGTTTTAGCTAAATATTTGTAGACCTTAATTCCTCTTCTTGCTTACCACAAAACTCACAGCTCGAAAACAAGAGTTACAGCTTTCAAGGAAAAATAGTGGTTTGTAAAATAGCCTAGGCTATTTAATATAACCTGGACTCCTCTCTTTTTCTTATGGAAGGGAATGCAGATTCGGATTCTGTTCAGGGAGGGTAATTGCAGGGCAACACTGGGTGCTGAACACTCACCCTTCACACCTGGAGGCTGGGGCAGCACTGGGCTCTTGCAGCAAAGAGCATGGCTGTGCCTGGCCAGCCAGTGAAGGCAGGCTTCGTTTAGTCCACAACCATACAGTGCACTCAAACCAATGTTATTTATCCTGGTTTTCACTTGATGCCCTGGAGTTTTTGATGACTTCTGGCTGCCAATGATTTCTTCCTTGCTAAGCCATTCCAGGGTGGTCTCAGAATTGTGCTTTGCACTGATTGCATATTTTGTCAGACTCAGAAATGACAGACTTTCATTCTGTGTATAAATCTCAATCTTTTCCTAATGCTCAAATGCCAGCATGTCATTGTCAGCTCTGTAGCAAAGTTTACTTTACAGTATTGTAAGATTTCTTCCTTAGAAAACCAACACTACTTTGCATGAAATACAACAGATGCATTTTAAAACTTTCCAGTTGTTTCAGTTTCCAGTATGTAAATCTGAGTATTTTCAGAATTCATTATACTTCCCTAAAGGTTCTGCAAATGTTAAAGTAGCATTATTCAATTATGTAAAGTAGCAGAAAAGCTTTTCTTCTTTGTGTCTTGATATACATAATAGCTATAAGTCAATTTTCATGCTAATATTAATTGAAAAATTAGTACCATTTTATTATAGTTGTCAGAAATAATAAACATAAAAACATGAGTAAGTGGATAGACAACACCCCAGTTTGCCCACTTCATAAGATTATTTTCAGTATTTATTTATACTACAACTAGTCATGGGTCAAAATCAACTGTGCTAGCCAATCTGTATTTAAAAGTTGAGGTAAAATCTAACCTTTGGTCTCCTCTTATCCCAAAAAGAAATTCCAGCGGGTTCCTCTTCAGATGCAGAACTCCACTTGTATTTAAAGTACTTCTCCTTCCCATGCCCCAGCTGGTCTTAGGAGAGATGTCTTAATTGCCATTACACAGAATCACAGAATCCCAGGATGTTTGGGGTGGGAAGGGACCCCTGGGCACCATCCAGCCCAGCCCTGCCAAGGCAGGGGCACCCGGGGCAGCACCGTGTCCAGGTGGGTTCTGAGTGTCCCCAGAGAAGGAGACCCCACAGCCTCCCTGGGCAGCCTGTGCCAGGGTCTGTCACCCTCAGGGTAAAGAATTTTTTCCTCATGTTCAGATGGAACTTCTTGTGTCGCAGTTTGTGCCCATTGCCCTTTGTCCTGTCCCTGGGCACCGCTGAATAAAGCCTGGCCCCCATCCTCTTGACACCCACCCTTAAGGTATTTGCATGCATTGATAAGATCCTTTCTCAGTCTTCTCCAGGCTAAGCCCAGCTCTTTCAGCCTCTCATAAGAGACATGCTCCGATTCCCCAAAATCATCTTTGTAGCCCTCCTCTGGCCCCTCAAGGTTGCCCAGTGGATCTTGGATCACTTCTTAGGGGTAGCACAGCCACCGTCTGCTCCTCAGCTCTTTAGCTAGGGCAATGAAATCTAGTGAATCCAAGGAACACCTTGGCTCTTCCTCAGAAACCAATACTTTGGAATAGCTCTTCTAGGCTAGCTGCAAGCAAAGCATCCTGCAGAGTTCCAGGAACGGTCCAATCCTGCCTGCACCAGTCACTCTGGGGTATGGAGTTCCCAACCTCCACCTGAACTGCGGGGCATGGTGTGTGACAACCTTATAGCAGCCCCATGAGAGCCTACGTACCCCAGCACAGCCATGGTCTCTTCCTACCTGGGGTGGGGTGGGGGTGTTGCCTGTCCACACTTTCCTAAAGAACTGAGGCTTTGTCCTTTCTGACAATTATATTTCAAATAAGGGCACTGACGTCATTCAGACTCCTGCCCAATTTGGACTTAGTTAAAGTGAACATAAATACATGCATAAGTCTGAGAACAGCAAGAGAACATCACATATAAAATTTAGGCTCTTGAAGTCCAAGCTAACTGAGCTCTAGCTCACGGAAATTAGTTTGAGCTATGTAATTTTAGAGAAGTAATAAATAATTAATAGATAAACCCACAGCTCTCTCCATACTGATTTTAAATACAAGCATGTTCTATTTAATCCTCAAATTATATAATGTAAGGTAGGGATTGGTGACTATGCACTAGGGAGCTGAGGGGCTCGCCTTGCCATTACCCTACTAGAATTTCACTGACCTGTGTGATGTTCTTGATTTTCATTACTAAAAACAGACTCAAGGCCAAAAAATAAGGTGAAAGTTACACACTGGAGGAAGAGGGTGTTAAATAGTGACATCTGGCTTTTTTAATATAGAACTTAATCTCTACCCTTCCATCTTTTTTAGAACAGAATTCATGAGGGCTATAAAAAGAACCATAAATGAGATAAAAAGCAGGTTTATTTCATATTGCTGCAATCTTGTGGTTACAACAAAGGATTATTCAGAAGGCAGTTTCTGCTAAAGAAGAAAACATGAAATATAACAGTGTACATATGCATGCTCTTTTTGCCTTCCTTTCCCTCAGTTTTTGCTGTACATGTATAATGTTAATTTTGCCCAGTATCTTGGTTATTTCAAACTGCAGCATGACAGATACACCTTTAATGCTTCTCATAATAACAGCTAAAATACATGTGGGTGAATATTTTACAGAAAATATATTCAGATATTGTAGAAACTTCTGAACTAAATAAAAGAGCATAGTAACTGGTCAAGTAACAGCTGCTTGTGATAGGTAATATCGACTGACTGACATAAGGAGTGATCTACTCAGTGGACATGGTGAGATTTGGGAGATTTTCCTTCTCTTAAGATCCAGTGCTGAGGTGCTGTGTGCTCTTGTAAAGGTCTTTTCAGTACTGGTCTCTTTGCTTTGTTTCCCACTTTCTGATCATCTTTTCTCTATAAAATATATTATCCTGTTGGACCAGCCCTCTGCATGCAATTGTAGAGCACTTGATACTAGTGTTTGATCTCTAAGAACTAGAAAGTATTACTGTAGTACTGCAGTTTTGGGTTTGATTTGGGTTTGGGTTTGGTTTTGGTGGGTTTTTTGTTTGTTTTGGGATCTTTTTGTTTTGGTTTGTTTTTTTCTTTATTTTCCCCACAGTTATTGCACTGTAAATGACAAAAATCCTCTAGGGCACTAGAAACTGGTGCTGATGACTGCTAAAGTGATATCACTTCTCCTCTGAAGGTCACCCACAGGATAAGCAGGACAAGCTTACGAGACACAGCATGGTTAAAGAAGATGTTTTTCTGAAAAGATTGACACCAATGTTCCTAAAGACGTTAAATTTGCAGTTCTTGTTAGACGAAGGAGGACCATCCAGAGACTAGAACTAAGTAATCTCCCATGTGAATCCCTTTGAAATCATCATCTGGATCAGCAGGTAATGGTTTCTGCAGCATTACATGGTGTCAAGAGTCCTTAATCACTTTGTGACTGCGGTGGAGCCACCTTTCAGAATTACATCCCATTGCTAAAGCAGTTCTGTGATAACAGCACGGAAAAGCAACACTAAGGGACAAAACCGCGTTGAAAGACATGCAAGAGGGAGAAGGGAGACCTTCTCCCCACCCCATCCACACCACCCTAGCCAGCCCCCACTGTACCCGCCGGTGGCCTGTCTGTCACATGTTTACCCCTTCAGTGCCCTGCAGCCCATGGACATGCCAGGCACCACATGCATTTTGTGCCCTGGGACCCTCCCTTGCCACACTGCAACAGGTCGGTGTGCAGGCACTCTGCAGATGTGCCACGGCTTGGGAAGTTCAAATGCAGCCTGGCCAAGCCTTCTCCCCTTCTGCCTATGTGACATCTATGCCCCTCACTGGATGTGAGCCAGAGGCCCCTGGCAGAAGAAATGTACAGATTTTCCTTTCTTTTACCCGAATCAAGATTGTGGAGAAGGCGTTTGTCCAGAGTTTGCAAAGGTCTGTAACAATGGATTTCTTTCGACATTACCATGAAGCTCTATGCTAAATAAACTACACATTATTTAGGAATCATCTTTGGATGCGCTTACCTGACTCCAGTTACATTCTGACAGCTAAAAACCACACAGGCTCTTTTAATTGAGATGCAAAGCTTACAATACATTCTAGTCCAAGGCAGCCAAGATTTAAATGCTGCACTACTGAGGTCGCATAAACTCCAGGAAGCTGTTATTCATTAATGGATGCAAGGAAATTCACCCTCTGTAATTAACATGCCTCGATGAAAACTGTATTCTCCATCACCCTGGTTGCGAGAGAATATTGCACAAAAGCAAATGTCAGCTCTCTGTGACTCAGAAGTCATTAATATTTCCACAGCCTTTTATATATCACCAAGTTAAAATAGGAATCTTATCTTTCTTGATTGACAGTAGCTTAGGAGGAAAGTAAACTAAAAAAAAGAAATCCACACTATGTTATTAATTGGTCAGTGAAAGTGTTAAACCTTCTTTCACTGTGTCCTTTCAGTTCATCATAAAATGGCAGGACCTAGATCAGTTTATAGCAGTTGAAGATTTGCCTCTTTTGATTTACTTCTCTCAATAAAATTAAGATAAAGAGTCTCATGCAGATTTCCTTAATCCCATTTTATTTACTGACTCTTTGTGATAACTGAATTACAATTCTGTCACCGATTTCTTTTAGAATATGATTAATCCAGCCCCAAATATTAACAGTTAGCAACTGCATTTGGGTTTGGGTCAGACTTGACTTGGGCAGGTTCACCTCAACCGTCTCCAGAGCTTGAGGAAAGCTCAGCTCAGCTTCACTGTTCATCTGCACTGGCAAACAACTCAGCTCCCCCCTTCACTGCTCTGTCCTGTCCCCTCGACCTATATATACAGTATATAGGTTCACTCCGAGCATGTCTTTTGGTGCTAAACAAACAGATCCCTCTAAAATTACATTTGGGTTTGGTTGGGGTTTTTTTGTGGGCTTTTTTTGTTTTTGGTTTTGTTTGTTTGTTTGTTTTGTGGGGGGTTTTTTGTTTGGTTTTTTTTCTGGGAATAGTTAAGAGGTTGAATGAGCAGCACAGTTTTTAATGGGGAAGAAAAATAAAAGCAAATTCTAGATAGTCTTCCAATGCCAGCAACAACCCCACACATGGCCTCGTGCCATGTCACTAGGCATGCAATGCCTCTCCCTACCAGGCTGTTACGAAAAAGAATTGCTCTGCGAGAATCTGATACAGCCTTCACATTATTTCAGTTGTTACACATTGAAAAAGCCACAAAACAAAGTATTTTAAGATACAAGGGCCTTGCTGAAGTCCCAGAAAAGCTTGGGCCAAGCACCCTGCCGGAGAACCGCAGCTGCAGTTCCCTGGGAAGGACTAGTTGTGAGCAGTGTGAACACAAGCCACTGTGCTACCTGACCTGAAGACAGAAGAGAGGGTAGGCGTTCGCTATATTTGTTTATATATATATATATATAAACAACTCATTGTTATATAATAATTGATATTGCTTGCATACATTTTTATCTTTGTTATTTATAAATATCTGTATTTATCATTTATATAATCTTACTTATTTGCCCTAGGGAGAAAAGTTGTGAAGGAAGGTAAGCTCACTTTTTGGTTGACAGCGTTTTTTTCACGTGTCCCAGGGTAACAGTATGTTCCTCTAATATTCACTTTTAAATCAGGGACAACTTTCTGGAGTAAAACAATGCACAAAAAGAAACAAAAAGCCTAAAGAAAGGATGTTTCCAAGGGGAAGACGAATCCCTCACACACTTTCTTATTCAAAAGTACAATATCTTCGTCTGGAACGTAAAGTTTAATGGACTGCAGATTCCAGAAGGGGTTAATAGAGTGCTAAGGACACATAATCTGATATGGAAAAGGGACCTTAGCTTTACAGGTAAAACAAGGTTATACACATTTCAAAAAAATGTTTTGAGCTTGGTGACTGAACTTCTGGAAGTAGACAGAATATGGAAACAGGTCAAAAGACAGCAAAAGGTGAAAATAACACACCTGTTGCGAGGATTGAGCAAGTAATCGCCTTCTATAAGAGGTGGAAAAACTTAGAAGTCAATATAGATAAGCAGGAAATTCTGGGAACCAAAGATGAGGTAACTTACGAAACACACACTTTCAACTGAATTAGGGAACAAAATAGTTTCCCTCCAGACTTCATCTAGAGTCGATCACTTACTAGTATGTGAGCCAAACCGCTACGTATCAGCCTGAAGTTTGATTGAGAGTAAACCTTCCTAGTGCTCACGCCAAGGGAATTACAAAGGTAGGAGTACAGCTACAGAAGCCCCTGTACAAGTCTATTCCAATACATAAACAGGTCAAGTCCCACCCTGACCTTCCTTTGTTTCTGGCACATCTCATCCATTAAGTTAATGTTCGTTTACATTAATTTTCCATGCCATACCTGAACATACTGTTTGATGAGGGAGCCTGAGCTTCTGCACATCGATGACAGTGCTGCTCACTCTGGCCTCAGGATCACCAGGGACACCCAGAGACCTGCTGGGGTGAACAGAGCCCTTCAGTGTCAGAGAGCCAGCAAGGTCATTTCTGAAGAAGATGGGTCATCTCAGCGGTTGGCAAGGTTCAAGTCTATGGATTTATCCTGCCTTGTGCTTTTTCAACAAGTTAACATGAGCTCAAGGAGAAGACCTGTTTTATTAAAGGGTCTAATTGCAAGAGCAGAGGGAACAATTAGAGCCTAAAGCATTTTACCTGATCAGAACTGAGGAGGCTCAAGAAAGGTGTGGAAAATGAAACCTTAAGTTACATGGTGAGGGATATGTCAAAGGAAAGTTTGCCTGGTTTTATAAGAGGAAACTACCAGATTAAAGAAAAAGTTGAACACAGATATGCAGCAACATTCAAAAGGAAGGAGAAACTAGTATTTTATTAATAGGTGTGTTTGCAGGAGTTGGATAGACTTGAAGTACACTAATAAGGAAAATAGTATGAGATACCTGACAGTAAGTTAACAGAAACTTTGATAAGCTTGTCATTTTTTCCTATTTTTACCTAACGCCAGGCCTACACACAACGTGGGAACTGACACAACACAGCCCAGAAGATTAGACAGCGCACTGAAGCAGGGTGGAGGGGCAACGGGTTTAGACATCAGAAGTGTAGTTTCAGTTCTCCTCTCTGCTATGCTTCCACTGTGAAATCTGCCAGGTTTTATGAAAGTGTCCTTCCCTATTTCTGCGACCCTCTCTTTTGTCAGCTCAGAGCATTCAGCACAGTCAGACAGATGGTCTAGTAGCTAAACCAACACCATCTTGTTCAGGAAGAATTCAGAACTGTTTTTCCAGCCACAAATTCAGCTCAAAAACATCACCTGTGTGTGCAGCTCAGGGTGGAAGCTCAGGCTGCTGGTACTGTTGAGAGAACGAAGATGAGAAGCCGTTGGAAGGAATGGGGATGGGATAGCCTTTTCCAGAAAAATACCTCCAGTCTTCAACTTCATATACCAGAAAAAAACAGCCTTCAGGTGTCACCACCCTTCTGCTGGATAATCTCAAACCCCAGCTTGACCTGCTCCTCCTGTTTCACCTAACAGCAGTGACATGCTGAGGCTAATTTTTCCAGTGCCTGGTCCTGTCACCATGAATAGGATGTTTGTGGAGACAGGGACATCGGTTTGGAGAGTGGAGAAGAAGGAAGATGAACTCATGGGAGGATTACAAAACCTGGATCCATGTACCAGGCATGGGCTGCTCTGTTAGACAGAGCTGGCTTCATACAACTTTTTCAAAAGACTTCCTCCAGCCAGTCTACTTTCTCTGGGTGGCATGGATGAATTGTGAATTATCACCTCATCTTCTGTAATTAACCATACCAAACTTCTGCACTTTTCAATATTCATCCATTATTGCTTTCACTACGACAGTTTGTAATGGACATACTAAATGGCAGGAAGACGCTTCAGATTTCAGTGCATGGAATTATTTCTTCCTTCCACACGCAGACAAGAAAATTAACAATCGGAAATGAGACGACTTACAATATGTATTTCTCATGAATCACTGACAAAATATTTTATGACCTCCTGTGAGATTAGAAGCAAGACAAAGGAGATATTAGTAGATTTGTTAAAAAGGAGAATAGTTTTGGCAGAATATCATTCTTTTCTGTTTCAGAGTACCTACAGAGAAAAAGTTTCCCTGGAAAAGAGATGGTGCAATTCATGGTAGACTTTTATCCAGACTAAGGTCAGAACCACACTCTTACAAGGCCTCTGAATATAAATAAACTCTTTGGAATGATACCTCATTATTGGATCTGAGGATTTTTTTATTGCTCTACCAAGATAGATGCTAATTCTGACTTTCTCTCTATTATTCCCTTTTTTTTTTAATGTGTTTAGATTTCCAAAATAACAATGTTGCTTTATAGTAACAGTAATAGAATAGCAAACAGAAATCAAACTGCTGCTTTTGTGTTGGAAAAATGATTTACTAAAGAGCTGGGAAAGGAGTGGTGGTGTGGGGAGCTGCTAGCCAACCACAATGTCCATTTTTATTTTTCCAGCTAGAAATGAACTTCAGCAAAAACAGATTATTTTCATGAATGTCAATGATTATTTTATTATTATAAAAATCTGAAACTGAAGAAATTTGTTTCATTTTGTTTTCTGAAAACAAGGACATTAAGCGATAAGACTGTCATATTTTTCTCTCCTTCATCCCTTTTTTGTGTTCGTTGTTAGGTAAAATGGAAACCAGATAAAGACCTTTCCTTTCCTTTCCCTTTCCCTTTTTTTCTTACCTTTCTTCAGGTAAAGACCTTCTGAGACTTCAAGAAAATTGAAACCAGTATTACCTGAAATTGAGTGAAATAGCATTGACCATGGATTGAAAATGGTATTAACTTGGATGTGACTGGCCTTTGGTACATGGAGATAGTATTGACGATGACGGTGATGATGTTGATGGGAAGATAAAAGAAGACTTTTTAAAGCACACTGAACCTCTGTGGAAAAAAAAAAAATGTTGCCCTTTTCAAGACCTGCAATATAGAAAAAAAATGAAGTATCTCTTTTTTTTTTTCCCCCCAGTCGCTTTAAATTTAAAGAGAAAAAATATGATTAAGAAATACATTTGGCATGTTAGCTGCCTTATATCACTCACACTGAAAAAAAAAGCTGGTTAAAGATTTCTGTTCAGTTGACTCACAGTTTCTTTCTGCACTGTGTCTGTAATGAATTGTTAAACCCCTTAGGCTTCAGGGAAGAAATGCTTTTGAAAGAGGTGGCCAGAAAATGCCAGTATGACACCTGTTCTATAGCTATACCTCGCATTTAAGCATGCAAATCAAGCCAATGACCAAAGCCCATGGCCTGGTAGAGTATGATAGATACTATTTTCCTGATCTTCAGCTGGGTAATACAAACACAAAAATGACTTTCTGGGAAGCATAAATTATTTTTTGGCAGTAGACAAGAGGGATTTTTTTCTCTAATGTATATTTTTGGTCAGTGCCTACTTAGGAAAGAGTTTGCACTGGAATTAGGAAACAAATTACTTCTTTTTTGATTACCTGATTTTATCAACAGTCTTTCTCAGCAGTGGCAGTGAATGCTGATGTCTCAATACATGGCCAAGCTCCAAGCAGTCATTTTCACATAATTAGGAATTTGAGGGCAAGTAATCAGACAAAGGCAGGCAATTTTTTTAGCACAAGAGGGCACAAACAAGTGGTTACCCCCATTCCCATGTTTACATCAAGAAAATTATCCCTTGTTGTCATGGGAAAACTCCTTGGAAAATTAATTTCACTGTACCTTCCACTGCACCAGCAGCTTAAGTTTAGGTTTGAAGAGCATCTATTCTTTTGAATTCCTGTTTCTATTTCTGTGCCCTGGAAGCACACAATGTGGCGAAAACCCCACTGATGAGTGTTTACAATTATTGTTTCAAAGGCAGTCAACTGAGGGTGTTTAAAAATAAAGGATCTCAACAGCTGCATGGGCAACAGGCATTTAAAGTCTTATAAAATTGAGTTTGCATGGTGAATGTGGCTGGGAGCAGAATTTAGAACAAAATTGATATGCATCTTGCAATGAGTGAGGAATTTAGTAAACTTTACTGTGTTATTAGCTTTGAATTGAAGACAGGTAAGAGCAAAGATGATCCATAAATTACAATATGTTAAATACAATAATAATAAAATATCTTTTCTGCCTGGAAGGGAAGGACTCTTGTTTAGTCCTTTCTTTATTGCTTGTTACAATGACTGCCACTGTCACTAGTCCACCCTCTGTCTCTGTACAATTGGCATCGTACAGATGGAGCCCACATGTCTAATCTCTCCTCTTCCCAAAATGTGTCTGCATTAACCACTGGGAAAATAATTGGTCTGTACTATCCTTAGACCTAGTTTGGGGATTTTTTTGAGAAACTGCACAGTTATGTCAGGTAAGTTAAGAAACTGCTCAGGCAAGCGCCCTGGCTTTCTCCATTTCTAAGTAGAGAAGTTAACAAGTCCAAAGCTGCACCAGGCATAAGCTTTTAAAATCTTCAAGAACAGGTCCTACATGAAATCTTAGAGGTCTTGTAATAACATGCAAGGTACTCAAATATTTACCTTCTCCCTGTCTCGCAGAAAAAACTAACCTCATTCATTTCCAAGTTGTGTTATGCACTAACCACGACAATCTTCTGCAAACAACAGATTCAAATTACAAGCAAAGACTCGACAATATAGTTTGGCAACGTCGTCCCTCACAACCTGCTGGTAAATGGCCTGCTCTGGCCACATCTCAGTGGTCAGTCTCTCTGGCTGCTGAACCTACCTTTCCTAAAAAGCTTTTGATGTTATCTATAGCAATAACCCTCCTCTTGTGCTGGTTGACAGAACAGGTAAATAACACCCTCTGGAAAGACAGGAAAGGAGGGCTGAAAGAAGGGGTGGTTCTTGTGGAGGACAACTGGACAAAAGCTGTTCCCTGAGGTGGGAGCTGGGCTGCTGGGGAGGGTAGGAAGGAGTTCCAAGAAGATAAGATATTATCCATAACTCCCCAAAATATTCTGTAATCTCCACAAATTCACTGAATTTAACCTTTCACATCGTGGAAGTCTGCTGCAGCTGTCATTGCTTTCTGCCATCCCCCATTTTCCCACTTGCCTTTATACCCACCACAACACCATCAAAACAGACTTTCTGCTGTTCTGGTTAACAGCCTTTGCTCCACCCTGTCTCAAGCTGCCCTGTGCCCCTGAAGTAACCGTCACAACACCTAGAGAAACCCACCACCAACATTCCACAAGGCAGAACTGACACCTGACACACCGCCAATGCCTGGCTAACACAGCAACGTGGTTTCTGCCAGAAGGAAAACCATCTGTGACTCACCCCCTCTGCCAGGCTGCCAGTTTCATGGATAATATATATTAGCTGCATTCAAGCTCGGGGAATGAGAGCGCTTTCGTCTTACAGGTCTGACTCTGGCTGCTTCCTGGCTCCATCCTGGAGCATGAGTGATGATGACTCAGGAAGGAAACCTGGACATCTGGTGTCGTGAAAGACACTGTGATGTGGTACAGTCAGGCCGCTGGAGAGCATCTCAAGGACAGACATAGTGCATTCCTGCTCCTCAGTCAACCACAGCTGTTGCAACAACCACACAAATTCAGACGTGGAATACCAGCCCAGCTTGTAAAAACAAACCTGCCCCGGTTTCTACCGAGGAACATTTCATGATTCTGTATAAAATCCTAATAATACATATTATTCTGATGTGTGCTGAGCTGCATTGCTAATCAGCTGCTGAGATGGCCTCAGCTCAACTCCTGATGTAAGTGAAGAGCCCCATAATTACCTGTTACCCTGCAACTATTCAGTAAGAAGTGTGTTGGCACTTTTATTGGGGGGGGGGGGGGGCAGCCTAAAGAAAAATATGGCTACAAAATGTTCTGCCTGCAGGTGGGTGACTTCCTTTGGGGCTGAAGTGAATGGTCTTAAAGGGCTTCTTCCTGATGGTGAGAGATGTCCCCACCACAATGGCTCCACAGTTGCTCTCAGATCATAAGATCACCTCAGATGCTCCATCAAACCTCTAATGACAGCAGCTTCACTCCGTTTTGTTATCACACCAATGACCATGGCAAGTGCAGAAGGTAGCATGGCTCCACAGCTTTTAGGCAACAAAACAAGGAAAGAGCGGAACCACAGTGAAACCAGAAACATTTTTAATCACATAATCTCTAAAGGAGTATTATTATAATTATTATTATCATTATTAGAATAACAACAACAACAACAACAATAATAATAATAATAATGATAATAATAATAATAATTTGCTGCTAAATACAAGTTTTACCATGTGAGCTGAAATTTCCCTCCCCTTGCTGCCCTTTGATAGATAGTTTTTAGGATACTGCAATGCTCCAGCAGGTAAGGGCAGTTTAGCAGTTTTATTTCTCCCTTTTTTTGTTCAAACTCAATGCCAACATTCATTGCAGTTTTGCTGTTTTCAACTGAGATCATGCTGGAGGGTGGAATCTTTCTTCTACTCATTTATGAAAGTACTGAAGGATGCAACTATTGGGATGTCTGCCTGTGCATTTTTGGTTTGCAGCATCATAAGACCAAGCACCAAGCCAAAGACAGCTGAAACTCAGCAAAGCCTTGCTCTTATTAAGGAACAATGCTCAAACCTCAGCTCTGAATGTTTTATTTCCTGAAGAAATACTACACCAAATTGTGTCCAGAAAAAAAAGTAATGTAACAGAATGCAACAGAAAAGGGGTAACTAAAATATGATCATGCTTTCAGGAGTGATTTTTTAGGGAGATCCAGACTGTGAAATAGGCATGTATAGAGGATGTTAATGAACTCAGGCTTGCTTGACTTCCAGGAACAGCAAACTTTGTTTTCACCTGTCAAGACTTCTCAACCATATACTGTGTTCCTACCATTAAAATGAACAAAATTTTAGTCTAAGGAGGAAGGCTCTCTAAACCCATGGTTACAGCTCCCAAAGGGAGGCTCTGAAGATGCACTGGCTCAGTCACTTAAGTGCAATTAGTACCTAAGACACTGCAGCTCTGAAGTTATTGTCTGTTCTACAACCAAAACTGCAACTGAAGACCTTGTATCCAGGCTAATTTGAAATTAGCCCGTGCAGTGCAGAGCTCGGTGCAGCGGGGACACCTTCCCACTCACACAGCTCCTCAGAGCAGCCCTGAGCGCAGCAGGTTTGTAATTACAGCATCATCAGGGATGGCGCTGGCCTGTTTAAGACTAGCTCGGTCAGATAGCTAAATGGATGTAGGCAGGCGGTATTCCAAGGACAGGGCATACACCCTTTTGGACGGTAACACCTAAATGAAGTCTTAGGCTGGGTAAAGGAAAAAGGAAAAAGTCGGACCCTTTCTGGCAGACACGTACACGAGTAAGGCTCTGCTTACTGTGTGAAATCTCAGCCTCGCACACATAAATATTGTGGACAAGGACGGTATGAATCTTTTTTTCTTTGATATCAGGAGATCAAAGCATTCGCACGGACACATTGCTTTGTCATATTGATATTATGGGACAGCTAGCTTGTGCATGAAGTTTTGTGCATAATGAGACTTAATAAGCTTAAAGAGCTACCCCTGCATTTCTCTATCTGACCGTATCTGCTTATTTAATCTTCCTGATGGTAGAAAGCTACGGCTGTCAGAACAGGCAGTGTGTTTGGGCATCTTGGCACTCTGATCCTTTCATCACATCATTACAACAGCACTGGGTGAAACACGGGTCACGGGAAAAGTATTGGTAACAGATTCATTCTGCCGGATTTCTTCCTTGCTATATTATTGAGTCATCATCCTTTAAGCTCCTCACTATTTATGATGTGCACAAAATACATAATTAATTGTCCAACTCAACACCACTAGCACTGTGGCCTCTGACAGACTTTCATTTATCTAAATGTGTTTTTCTTTCCCTGGATTTATGATGTTGCTTAAGAAAATTAATTTGGTCAAATTCCCCCAGAGGTTCAAGGGGGGCAAACCACTCCTTCATTTCCATTGAAGTTATTATTATTGGATTTGAAATTTTCTTTTTAACAAAGAATTAATTTGCATATGTTAGAAGCTAGCCAGTTCTAAAATCAAGAAGCTGGCAAAACACACTGATAAATATTCCAATGTATTTCTACATTTCTCTGCATTTCAGATGAGGTCCAGATACCCATTGCCTAAACTTTGATGTGATGACCCTCCCCTTTCCTGCAGCAGAGATACGGAAAAACATTAGGATCCACAGAGGGTGGATGCTGTTGCTTTACTGGAAGCGATATCCTCCTGCACAATGGAAGGAACACTGTCTTATACTTTGGGCTGTGATGTTAGAAAAAATTGTTTTTCATACACAGAGCAGCATAACAGAGCAAGTTTCCCAGAGACAGAGAGTAAGTATGCAGACTGTACAGCTAATATATATATATATATATATATATATGTGTGTGTGTGTGTGTGTGTGTGTGTGTATGCACATGTATCTATCTGTTGAAAGTATAGATTATGTGTAACACTCTGATAGCGTAAATGCTGTTATCAGTTAAGCAAATTGGCCTGACATAATCTAAAATACCTGCTATTTAGCTAAAAAAAAAAAACAACCCAAACACCTGCCAAGAGGAAGCAGGTTCTGACTGATTGCTGTGAAGATGAAAATGCTGCAAACAGAAATCATTCTTAATATATGTTCGCTGAAGGTGGAGAAAAGGCCCTTGTGGACAGAACTGTGTCTTTGCAAGCAGTGGGGAGTTACAGGTGCAGGACTGTGACCAACATAAATACTATTTCTGGACTTCTGGATACATTTTGTATCAGAGGTCATTTCAAAATAACAGCAGACAGTGCGGAGAGGAATGTGGCGCTACAAATAGCAGTAAATAGGTATAGTCAGATATTAATCATGGCTGTAATAATATCTCAACTCCTCCTGTGTATTGCTTTTAATTAAATAAATTATTTCAGTTGGTTTTCTGACACTTTTATGTACTTATTTCTCTTCAATAATTCAGTGATATGGACAAATATGCATCAAAATTTTAATTTAAAAATTTCTTACTTCTGTTGATCTCACCAATCCTCTGTGGTCTTTAAAGCATTTGAATGATCATCTGCACATACTAGATACTTAAATACATGGAAAGATCTATAATCCATTGGCAGTACTACCAAATAAATTAGAAATCAATCTCAATAATTTGGTTTTGAGGATTTTTCTATCAAAGACTAAAATATAAGCAGTTCCTAACACCTGGAATTCTTCAAAAGAATCAAGGTGTGAAGGACCTTTCTCAGTGCAGTAACTCAAAAAGTAGAAGAATGGATGTGTGCATCTAGGTACACTACCATGATTAAATCTAGCTGGTCAAACAGTGGAGAAGTCAAAATAGGTTCACAGCTAATATCATTGGATAAGGTTGTGTGGGTGGCAGCAAGTTGTTGTATCTAAACAGGATTTGTTTGCATTTTTCACATCCTCTGTTCTGTACATGGTCTTCAGAAACTGCATGACTGGCTGTAGATACAGCCAGGAATGCTTCATAAAGAGTGAGGAATTAGTAAAGGAAGATGCGTGCAGATGATGGATCATTATGTACTGATGTGCTCTGCCTGTGAGCTTGCAGCAGGATTGCTGTTATCTGCAGTCTTGGCATAGCCACAGCAAACAGGCAACAGTCAAAATTAGCTTTACATTAAACAAAGACAAGTTCTGCCTTGTTAAATGCTGATCAAGCTGGCTGTTTAAAAACAAACAAACAAAAAAAAGTCTGCAAAAGATTAAAACACATTAGCCAAAATAGAATCTTAATGGTCTAGGTAAACTTTTCCTGGAATAATGACAGCCAGAACGAAGTCCTGCTCTTAATAAAGTTAATGACAAAATCAAGTGGGGACACTGGAATTTATCCCTCCATTTTCTGAGAGCTACTTACACCATCTGCTTATTAATTCATACCCTCAGGACTTACTCTCAGGCTACAGCTTGTAAGAAGCTTCAAACAAGTGACATTTTATGGAAAAAAGTCAGCCTAGTAGAGGATATGATTTTTTTTTTTGTTCCCTCCAAAATCTAAGCCCAAGATTCTCTTGAACTCCTCCAAGTTAGAGCCCTTTTTTTGTACACAGAAAAATGTAATACATCACATTTGTAAGGACCACTTTCTGTGTTTTGTGATTCTAGCCCGATTCAACTTTGCTTGAGATGTAGCTTCAGGTCCATCTGTAAGATGGTAGTGCCAGTGATGTGTAGTTACAGCGCAGAATCATTCAGATTGATTGGTTTTATTTTGTATCAAGAAAAGGTGGCATCCAGAAACCAAGTTCCAAAGATAGTTTTCTTAGTGTTTTCAACACATTAGCAGAGCCGGGGTGGGGGGGTGGGGGGGGTGAAGAGTAGAAGGGCACCTATCAGACACTCATGGTTCTGACAAGGTTTTATTTGCATTAGAGCACTGTAATAATGATGGATTTAAGATGGCTACAATCCATTTATAATAGCCACTGTCAGAGGACTGGAGAAATGAGATAGGACTCAACCACTGTCCATATAAGACATTACTCTGAAACACAGGGCACTTTGTTCCCATAATGATAGTGCTTGTCAGATAACATTGATGAAGCTTTAGCATTATTGTGCCCTGAAGTACATTTCATTGTAGCTATGGAGTTTAAGATGCCCGAAGGTCTTGCCTTGTTTTTAAAATGCATTCAGAATAGCTCGATACACCAAACCTTTAGCAAATTATTACTATACCAAAGTGAGACTATGATGTCTGGTCAGACTGGTCATTATGTACCTCCTAAAACTGCGGCTCCTGCGCCAGCTCAGGACTGCACCGTTCAGACTGAGGGCTGCTCCTATTCCCCACCCTCTGCACCAGGCAAATTAGGTTGTTAGAAAAGGCAACAATGGAGCTGTGAACAGGAGGTCCTCCTTGATCTGTTACGAGCAAAGCTGGTCACTTCGCTAGCACCACATGAAAACATGGTAAAACGTGCGGAAGGAATGATTCCAGGGCATGTCACCTCTCCTGGGGCAGGGCAGTTTCAAATCCCGGGCTTCTCAGCAGTACACCCCAAGGCAGTGCGCTGCCATAAACAGTTGCAATAAATACTATGACACACCAGGAAAAAGGAGAAGGAAAGCAAGCAAACAAAACATTAAACACTAAGTATTTTTATCTTTCGAATGCTGTAGCACACAGTATTTTAATGCCAAGACAGCATATCTTGCTGTTCGTCACCACAACAGCATTGAAAACCATGTGATCAACTATTCAGCAGGACACCAGAAACCGCAGCAAGCAGACAAACGGCAGGAGAGCAAGGTCTTGATTCTTGCATGGTGCCAAAAGCCCCAAACACTGCCCCCCCAGGTATCCAGCTCACCTTCTCACAGTCACCAGTAAGAAGTCACAGGATTTCTATGAAAGCTTGGCGGTACCAAGAATTTATGCCATGTACTCCAGGGTATTAAGGTGTTCTAATATCTCATAGAGGAGCAACTACAAAGCTGACAGACACAAATGAAAAAAATCCAACCCCAAACTCAGCATGTTTTGGGTCAGATTCTAGGGACAAAAACCTTTTCCTTCTTAACATTTAAATGGAGACAGAATGTGCTAGCCCTGAACTTCCACCACATTTAGGATCCTAAAGAAACTAGTTTTTCAATCACATCTTCCATACAGAACTAACTTCCCGATTGCCCATCTTCTTGTTGGTGCAAATGCAAATAATGACGGCTGACTTTCATGCCCAGCTGCTATGGAAAATGGTAGCATTTTCAAAGTTTTAAGCCTCAATTGCATTATTCAGAAGTTTCTCAGTATTTTCATACATCCACATTTGAATGGACCACAGCAAATATTTATTGAAATGATCAAATAAATATTTGCTTTAAAATGCAGTCTTGCTCTTGCTCTATTGCATTCATAAGATGCTGTCTGCCTGACAGGGACAGCAGCAAAATCAGCACAAATCAGTATTATTTTACTTTGTGTATGTGCGCATGTGTGTGTATGGCTATGCGTGTATGTACTGAATATGACCACTGCCAGTTTATCTGAAGGTGAATGAGCAAATTCATACCAATATATGATCTTATTTATGCTTTTGATGTTGTCTATCTGCCTAGAGAGAAGTGGGGTTTATATTAATTAATTTTATTCTGCCTAAAGTATAAAATAAAATCTCACCAGATTGCCAAAACTGCTTCACATTAAACAGAAGGGTAAAAATTTCTTTGCCCTATTTAACCTTGACTTAACTGTATCTCATTGACTACACATGCATGCTTTAAAACATGCTAAGGCCTCTTTCAGGTAGAGTTATTTCTTAAATTAAAAAATACTAAAGAAATTTACTGATGTATTCAGGTTACCCTACCTTGTTACAGTAACCTATACTCAATATTCTTGACCATTGCGGCTCTTTGTTGATCCTATCTGAGACTTACGGTTAAAGGATTTTAGCACAGCACCTTTAAATGCTCATAAGAAATCAGAGACATTCTGCCCTCAGAAAACAGAAGTTTTGAAAATGTAAGGGGAGTAATGAGAAATGTATCTTCACCAGCAACTGAATTCATGCTCCTTTTGCACCATTTTAAACAAGTGACAGATTATTACTAAAACTAAAATCACTGTGATGACTTCTTTCCTTATTACTTTTCACTTACACATCTACAGCTGGGTACATTTTCATTTTTGGAAAACAAAAATGCGGGCACAATTGAGGATTTCTTTCGTCTTTGCCATGAATTTTTAATCCCTATTTTTACATGCAAAACCTAGCTGCAAAGCAAATACACATCTAGACAAAAACCTGAATCCCTCTGATTTTCTCGTGAATGTTCACTGAAGCCAAGGTACAGACCTCTGCTTTTGGCAGATTCTAGTCCATTTGATGTCCACTAATTAATCCCAGACTGTATTCTTATTCCTTTCCTTTGCATGATAATTTGGTTTTCCTTTTTGCTGCAGGCACCTGGGTTTTGCTGTTGCTAACATACATGTGCCTGTGTTTTATATGGCCATATGCTCATGATGACAACAAAACCTCCTAGGGTTGGCTTTATTATTTTCTGTGGCACCTGACCAAATTTCTTAAGGAATGATCCTGAAGGACGGTGGAGCCGCAGACCTTGGGAGGCTCCACAAGTCAGTGAACGGCAGGGGAGAGCTCAGCACTAGCAACAACGCGAGGCAAAGATCTCTGCTACTGAAGGGAGTAGGCTTCATGCTCAGGAAGGCTGCACCCAGTCCAAACACAACGGTAGCTAAACTAAAAACCTCGTATGCAGGGAAGGAATCTAAAGCATAGGATATTATGGGGAAAAAAAAAAGTCCAAGTGAAAAGGAAAATCTATCTGAACCTATCTGAAGGCAGGTTTCTTTTTCAACCTTGAGCTACCTCTTGTCTTTACAGGAAAAAAAAAAAATCCCTTAACATAAAAATGCTCTATGCAGAACTAAGTATAAATAAGATACAATGCTTCTTTAGAGTTTGTTATATACAGGAGCAATGCACCTCCTGCTTCTGAAGAAATTCAGTTAAAGCTTATTGGCATCCTTAATCACATCAACGCTCATTTCGATCTCTTCAGACAGTAACTCTAAAAAAAAAAAAAAAAACCAGGAAAAATTGTTCTTTGATAATGAAATAAAAACCAAATAAGGACACTGGGGATTAAAAGGGGTAAAAGCCTGTCTCTAATTGATTTTAAACTGATGACAAAGTGAAAACTGGAAGATTTGTTTGAACCAGATGTTTGTTCTAGAGCTGTTCAACCATCAAAAAAAGAATGTCTCCTGAATATTTACTAAATGAGGAATGATGAAAGGGTATTAAAGCTGCACTAAACCCTTTATCTCCTCTGCTAAATAAGAGTCCCAGAGCTTGCAAAGAGGGCTGCCACTGAAACCTTAGATTCATGTTTTGATGACAGGCATGAGCCCACACATTGGGGAAAAGCAGTATGTGATCTGGGAAAATCATGCTTGGAAGCTGTCAGAGAATTCATTCATGGCTTTCATAGGTCAAAGGTTTAGAAAGCAACTAAATTATAGTTCAAGTTTTGGAACAAAAACTGCACCAGAAACACAATCTAAACTGTGATCTCCTAGGGCTGGCATTTAGGAAAGCATCAAAAAACCCCAAAGTGTTATGAGCTGTGTGCTCCTTTTAAGTCACTAAAACCAGCTGTCAAGTGTGTAGGGAAATGCTGTGTTTCAGTTTCATGCAAGCAAAGGTTTAGAGGGGTGAAATGGGACTGCTACTGCTTTCAATTTATGGTTAATGCAAAGTCAGGTTTGGGGGATGTGGAAGACAGTCTTTTAAGTAGAAAACAAAAGCGAACTGGGACACCCTTTTTAAGAAATCTCTTGACAGTCCTGATTTAAAAGCCAATTGCAACTAACAGACCATTCAATGTCAAACTTAAGAACAGTCTTATGAAAAAATAAGGTTGGAAGTACATATTAGTAACTAAAGGAAACAGAAAAGGAGTCCGAAATACGTACTTTTGGAACCTATACAATCTCCTCTTTAATGCTGTTACTGGATGCTGTTATGCATAACAGGTGAGTAAGAGAAATACCAAGGGTAGGAAACTTTCATTTTTAAACCCCTGTTAACCTAATTTACCTTAAATCTATGTTACAGCTCAGAAAATTAATGATGCATTTCCTATTTCTGAAGAAATCCCCATATAGTATGAAAAAAAAAAAAAAGCTGCCGCCACCACCACCACCCTACAAGATTATGATCCTGATAGTCTGATGGCTTGAAACTCATCTGGCAAGATGAGGGGGACCCCATGGGTGACCATGAAGAGCTCAGCCCCTTGCCTTCACACTGTCCAGCTCTGCTGGAAGAATAGCACCACTATGAGTATTAGGTGCTTGCTCCTGCACTCTGACCTTTTCTGATAAATTAGGACATCTCAAAAATCCAGAGACTGGATTTTCTTAGTTAGAGAATTAGATTATAATTTCAATCAATGTTTCGGGACATCTGCTCTGTCATATTGCACAGTGTATTTATCTATTGTTTTCATTATTAACAGCATAAGACAAACTGTCTTTCAGGGTCCAGTAATGGTTGGCGTTAAGCTTGAGAGAGAAACAAACGTTTCTGAGGAGCCCAAAAGTCAGCAAGTGTTATTGCTTCCAACAAGCGTTTGAAAATGTTTCAATGGTAAAATTGTTTCCTGAACATTGGCTAGGAATGAGCGACTTCTGCAGGTTCTGAAATAAAGCCCATTCTTCCAGCTTCTGGAAAAACTATATGCTCACTTTCCAGTGACTTGAAACAAGGACAGTCTTCACAATAACTGCAGTTCTGAGGGAGCTGCTGAAGTGCTTCCCTTGGCAGGGATGAAAGGCACAGGGCAGTCCCTGCAGCAGACGAGAGCCAACTTTCAGGGACTGTAGTCTGTTAAGTACACAGAGATGTATATTACAGTTCAGAACTTAGTCGGTATAACCTAAATGGGTTTCACTTTGAATGCAAATGCACTTTTGAATGTAGTCTTAAAACCACGTCTCGGGTATAGATTTGAAAGTCAAACGTAGCCTAAGCACATTATTCATTAGCAATCAAAAATTCTATTGCTTCACTGTCTCTTCTTTGTATTTCATTCTTCACTGAGTATAATGCATTTAAACTTCCAGAATTAACTGTCAGTAAGATTCTCCTGCCAGATTTCTATACATGACTGTTATTACCAGACACCATTTATTCATATAGTGGCATCCAAGGTGATTATATAAGGAAGCAACCATAAGTGTTTGACGTGTTAGTAAATGGAAGATGATAGAACTGAGTGTGACAAAGTCTGGATGTATACTAAGAACATTTGTGATGCCAGACAGTATTTGTACAGTTAGGGTGATGGGCTTGTTTGCCAGAGTGAACATACACGTGCAGGGTGATACACTGTACTGGAGAGGTCTAGGATTTGTTCAGCAAATGGCCCCGATTCTGCAACTCCTGCTGGTGCTGGGTGGCACGTTGCTCTATACCTTTTCCCAGTACACAGGACACTGATGACACCCTTACTGACAACTGAATTTTGTATATAACTTTAAGAGTTCTCTTCAACTAGAAATACAGGGGCTAGCTTGTGAATATACAGATTTCCATTGTTTGGTGTTTTCAGCTTTTTATTGCTAGCAATTTTTAATTTATATTCTCAATTTTCCTTATGACAAAGCATGCCAAGAGGAACCTTGTTGAGGTTCTATTAAAGGTGAAGACAGAACAGCTCTACTGCTGGAGGGTGGCAGCTGGCCACCTTAACTCAGCTTCTCACATTATTTGAAAACACAGCTTTTAAACTAACTTGGTCCTTTCTTTGTTTAAGATGTGTCCAGCAACCAGCAGTTCACATTAAATTGATCAAAATGTCTCAATCCTTTGCTCTTTGCCTGAACACAGTCAGGCTCCAGACATGTCCACGCAGACCCCCAGTGACTTGCTGTTCCTGGAGGGGAACACTGCAGAATCTGATCAAAGCACAAGCTACTGAAGAGCTGTAACTATTCTTTTAGGATGGTTGTAACACTTCTGTTAGAACACTTTGACCTGCAGAAAGATAAACAAGATTTGTTTTGAGGGCTCTCCAATGGAGGTACGCTGAAAGTAGCTACTGCGTATCTTTGGTCATTGGACAGAGACCTGGAAGAATTTTGATACTGACATAAATACTGTAGAAGAAAAGATTCAAATAAACTTAAAAATATCCTAAATGTGTCATTTCTTTCCTGAAAGTTTCTCATCTAAATATTTTAATTACCTGGATTATTTTTTTCCTCCCATTACTCAGCATATTTTATTTTGGTGTTTATATACAGGAGTGGAAAGGATGGGTCAAGTGGGCTAGTAAGTCAAGAGAAGGACACGATCTCACATTTTTTTCTTTTCTTTCTCCCATATAAATACCAGCAGTCTTGTAGTTTGCTTTCTGACTCCACCAAAACTCTGATGTATTAAAAAAGCAGTATAATTGAAGTTAAGGGCTTGCATAATCCTTTTTCTAAAGATGTAAGATACAGCTATGAACATGCTGCTTGCTTGTAATACCCGCTGTGATCTGCAGTCTAGCTGCAGCTTGTCAACAGGATGAACACAAGACAGAGTTGTGTATCTATTTGCGCATGACAGCTGTGAAAAGGAGATTATAAAACCACACTTAGCCACCAGCTTTATGGAATGGAAGCCTTAAATGATACAGGAAAGATAACACTAAAAAAGGGATTTTTGTCACAAGGAAATAGTCTGCAGCCTCATTATACCTTTGTCTAATTTCTTGTAAGTATGTATATTACCTCGAAACATTTCAAAGACTTGACATTTTTATGGTTTCAGGTTCATTGCCCAGATTAATCCTAATCTTTCTCCATTACACATTTAAAGTGGGATTTGTGGCTTTGGCTGTGTGACTCCTATTGAAGTTAATGGGAGTCACTAGGCCAAATCCTCACATGCTATTTTGACAGCTTTCCCCCTGTGCATTGAAATCTTCTAAATAAATGAACCTGAGCTTAATAAATAGTTACATAAACAAAATCCACTTTTCTAGTTTAACTAATGAATTAGGCTTTCAGCAACACCTGATAAGATTTACAAGACTGCTGAAGCAAGATCAGTTAAAAAACCCCAATTTTAATTTTATGACTACAGGACTGCAATGGCTCTCAAGAAATAATAAAGCAACTCCCCTGATCTACAAGTTCATTGCAGTTGGTTTGAGTGTGTGAAAGTTAAAGAGTTTGTCAGGAATGTTTGGAGTTGGGTTTTTTTGTTTTTTGTTGTTTGGGATTTTTTTCTAACAAATAGCCACATTTGTTAAATTGCATTCTTCTTTACTAAGCATATTTTAACTCTGACAAAAAAGATCATTAAATATTCAGAATGTAATTTCTGGATGAAATTTGAAAATCTCAGTTCCCTCCAGAATACATAGCAGAAAATGGCTTGATGATTAGGTGAGGGACAAAATTTCTGATCTCCTCTGTATTAAAAAAAAAAAAAATGTAAAAAAAAAGTCAAGCAGACTAATAGAAATAATAAATATCAAGGTAAAAAGACATGGTGGCAAAGGTGGTCTTCTGGAATTGTTTTTGTTGAAAAACTTCGTTTATTCTCAATTTTACGGAAAAACAAATCACTATTTATCATGTGTATCAACCTAATTATTTCCTTGGACAAAATTCAGCAGCTCTTTTGAGCTTTCTGGATGACATGTCCCTGGAAGTTGAGTAGCTTTCCTTCCTGGTTGTGCAAACAAATCAGATCTCTGCAGGTGCTGCTACAATTCAGTGACTAGAATAGTATTCACCAAGGGCGGGGAGGAAGGGAGCAAGGGGACCAGCACATTACATGTCCTAGCAAATCTAATCATCCAGTAACTCAGTTCTCTTCCACTATGACGCAGCGTTCAGGAGCCTCAACAGAAAAAGGGTTTGTTCTGTGGCAGGAATAGTTATGTACAATATTAACGATCATAAATTCTCAAAATCATGCCTCAAACAGCAGCAGCATTGCAAAGGAATGGCAAAAGTCCACTAGGAGATGGTTTGGACATTATTTGTAGGATTACAGAAAACCTTCCAACACCTTATAACAAGCCCTAAATGAGTTCACTATGGAAATCAGGACTCTCTAATGAAGGTGGCCCTAAGAGATCGATTTGCTTATTCTACTATGTCACTCATTTTGGTAACAGAGAACCAGCTGGCATAGTCTGTGGATCCAGAGTTGTACATCACCAGAAGTACATGCTTGTACTGGGAGAGACAATGGGAGATAACGTGGGCTATTGTGTACGACAGCTCTCTTGTGTGCTGACATTTATCTCTGAGTGAGGAGTGGAGGAACAGCTCACTGGAGTATGTGAAAATGACTGTCTTGGTTAATAGATTCAGTTTTGTGCACATTATGATAGTTTATTATAATTTTATGTATGTTATGTATTTTCCATTCTTCTCAACATGATGCTCAGGCAATTATGAATGATTTGTGTTGATTTGGTATTAATGCATATCGTATGTGATCACTCCACTGCCTCTGGGAATAAAGGTGTAAAGTGCTGGTTAACAATCTTTCAAACATTTTTCGTTGCTTCTCTACTGTGCATAACCTTTACTGACCCACCCCCACAAACACCTCACCCCCAACTAACTTCACTTTAGAATCTGCCTGAAGGGAATAGCTAGAGGTGTGAACTAGCTGGAGGATTATAATATGACACCTTCTTATGAAGCAGTAGTTTGAAAGTTGTCAGCTTGGTCCTTGGATTAAAAAAATACAGCACCATACAATAGCTGTATTTTGAACAGAAGGACCTAGTCATACAGCTTGAAACCGAGAGGCAACCACACACAGATTTAATAGCTACGATCCCTCTCCAGATCTATGCATGTTATTATGGTTACTATTGCCATTTTCATTCTATTACTGTGGTAGATAGCAGTCTCAGCCATAAACTAGACCTTCATCAGACAGAACCCATCCCAAAACATACACAATCTGTGAATGAGATGAGAAAATATAAAAGAGAGCTACAGACAGAGAAGTGTAAAGAAGCACAAAGAGAGTATTGATCAGTCTGACCAAGTAGCTGGTGGTTGATGTACCCACAGCCTGAATGTGTGCCCAATTCCCCCTGGACAACTAATAAGCTGTTGTTAATCAATTGCAGCACAAAACCACATTAAAGGGCAATTCTCTTTAGTGGCTGAATATTTTTGAATGAATACCTTAAACTTCCACTGTCAATACCTAGAGATGTGCAGACCACCTAAATAAAGGATCTTTGCCATAGACACTTAGCGTAACTATGTTACTTTTTCATGTGAGGAAGCTGAATTCCACAAGATACAGCTGAAATTAAGATCTCCCACAAAATTTTGGTTGAAAGCAATGATTGTCAGCACGTCACCAGCTTGACTGGAAACCACCGTTCCATCTCCTCCTTCCCTTCTTCCCTCTGCTTCTTATAGGTTCTTCCCTTTTCCCTCCCCTCTCTTTCTCTCCCCCCTCTCCCCCCTTTCATTCTCTGTTGCTTATTAAGGTTTGTTCGCGTAGAACACAAGCCCTAGCCCCTAACACTGTTTGAAAGAATTTTCTTTCACAACACGGTAGCTCAGGAATTCTAACTTTGCCTATCTTTACATTAATTTCAATAGTTACCACAAGAACAAGATTAGCAATGAGATGTGCTTTTGGAATGCATTTCTCACACCACTCTCAGCACCATTCGGAGCTTTTCTTAACATTGGCTCTGAAAAGTTAGACTAGCATTATAACCCCTATCCTCCAAAGGTGAACCTAAACCTCATCTTTTACCCTACTTTTGGGAGCAGGGATACAGTTTGCCAATGGCCGTGCCCATCGCTGCTGCATCCTGGTACATAAGGCATAGCAATTTGTATTTCTTTTTTAGAGAAATAACATTTGACAAAACCTGAAAGCTAAAGAATAAAATCCTTAACTAGGGAGTCTTTTGGGAGGTAAAAAAACCTATCCCACATAACACAAGCACAAATATGGAATAGTAAAAAGGCAATCCAGAGAGAGACTGATATACCTGATTAAGACTTCATGAAAACTAACACAGACAGTGAGCTGAATAATAAAGTATTCAGAAGGAAAGCACTTAAGCAAATTATTTCTATTTATGGAAATGGGGATGTGTTATGAGATACAAAGTTAGGAAAACCCTGGCATATAGAGATGAAGCAATTGGATGGTGACAGATTTATTCTTGCCATTATAAACACAATGGGTAAGTTACTTTTAAGCCCATCATCTGTGTAGCCTCTACTCTTTTCTGAATGATAAATTATACATAAATTACATTTTAAGGTAACCATCACTGTTATATATAACTTAAATCATAGCAAATACATCTTAGCCCTAAGGAAGAAAAAGTGAAGAATCAATGAAAATTAACTAAGCTTCTACAGCTCTGGTGTGCAGCTGATACAAAATAGATGCCTATTGACTTCACTAAAGCTGCACCAGAAGATGTGACCCCTTCGTGTCTAGAGCTTTAGAGTAAGTCACCTACAAAGAAATTACCTTTTCATGTGACCTAAGCCTGAGCTTCCCTAATACAAAGAAGGTCTAAACAGTAGAAAAACAGAGTGTTCCTTCATCTGCCCCAGTTTGCACCACCTTTCTTCAGGCATGTCTTTGTTCTCAAAAAAAAAAACCAAAAAAAACCAAAAAAAAACCCCAAACTTTGCCATTATTTGAACGATAAAGTACTTCTTTCAAACACTGAGACAAAAGGAATATTTGAAACCAATGAATGACACACAATTTTAAAACTCAGCTTGCTGAGTGCAAAAAGTCATTCAAGTTGAATTTGTAAGACATTTATAGAACTGCAGCTGAACAGAAATGTTACTTTTTTAATAAAAAACTGTCCTATTTCATAATTAAATTTGTGTGCAGGAAGTCACTGTTCAGATGTGCAAGCAATATATTCATACCAGTAATTAACCATGATGATAAAATAATGCTGAGGTAACCACACATTTCTGCTACTTGAAAACCTGTGACTGGGAAACTGCCCAGAATCCCAGGCACCGAAGCAACAAACCCAAGGCGTGCAAGCAATGCAGGTAGTTTCTGATAGCTTGTACTGGTTCCAGTACCAGCCTGGCTCACTCTTGTCACCACTCAGCTAGGGATAAGGAGGTCTGCACTGATTCCCCAGAAGATAATAGGAAAATTTAACACTGTTAAGTCACAGCTGGGTTCAGGTGCGCTGAGCAAGCCCAGCAGAGCTGTCGTTCAAAACAAACAACAAAATTCTGTTTTTACAAAAATAAAGTGTTTAGTATGAAGAAGCATATATATATATATATATATATATATATATACACATTAAAAAAAAAAATCAAACAGGA
>JAVJGJ010000014.1:115307412-115327395 GCA_035590215.1 Microhierax caerulescens | reverse complement strand
CCCGGGGCTGGGGGCCCCCCCCCCCCCCCCCCCCCGTGAGCCCAAGCCAGGACCCAAGTCCAGACGGAGCCCCCAGGCCCACAGGTGGAAGGTGCGAGGCTGGGCCCTGGTGGGGCTGGTCTGGGCAACTAGTGCCTGTAGACAGATGCCCTCAGGGCCTTAATAATTTGCTAACACTGACCCTCTTCTCCTACCGTCTTCCTCCTTTTACCATGCTGCTAGTATTTTAGTCCCAGAGTATGGAGTGCATTTCACTTATTAAGGTCTCTAAGGAAATGATATGTAGAAACTGTTCTTATAATTTAGTATCTCCATCATCTGGTTACGTTTCAGCTCTTCCTTAACTTCACCTTGCAAACACAACCTAAACCACATGCAGTATTCAGAAAGGTGAACCAGGAGGTCATGCACAACAACCTTCTATGCTGCTTTAAGTACTGCCAATTTAAAATGTTTTCAAAAAGCAAACCCTCCAGAATCATTAAGTAGCTGAAAACCAAGCGGCATTTTTGGGGGGTTGTTTTTTAAAGCAGTATCTTGTATTTTATTTCATCCTTTTTCAACTATGTTGAGGAAGAAAGGAGCTCGGTCCATCTGGAGCTTTATGCAACTAAACTGTGTCTGATAGCAGAGATGATCCTTTTAAAGCTGATGACTTGCTATTAGGAAAGCAAATAATATTAGAGAAAGATTCAAAGTCAATACAAATACCGAAAACCAACATTTACATGTTGTGCTATTAAAGAATGAATAATTTTTAAAGCATGGAATGCGGTACTGCCCAAACACTGCACTGAACTCCCATGCCAAAAATATAGCACTCTGATTTTCCTTCCTTGCCTAAACAGGCCAGTAGCCTGAAGCAAGACTTTGTTTTCTTTCCTTTCTTCTGATGTCCTAGCTGGATTTATTCATGACCGGTTCATACTAATTTTTAAACTTGTGCTTACATTTTTCTCTCAAATTAAATAGCTTTTCTTTCTTCTAGTCACTGCTTTGGCGTATCTGTAGAGAAAGCGTTCATCCCTTCATTATGCTGTGCTATACAAGCCAGATTTGGGTATTCCTCTAATGCAAACTTCTTCGTTCCTCAGATCTCTTGTAATCTTCCACTTTACTAGTAATACTTTCTTACATACAGTTTGCCACGATGCGTGTGGAGTTGGAGGAAATTCATACACGCACTTTATGAGCATCATTAAAATTAATTCTGATTTGTCTGTCCCCTACATTACTTCTATAAATTTCAGTGAACCCTGATAGGCAAAAATCTTCTAGGATTCTATTTTTATAACTTATACTAGTCCTCATTTACTTCCAAAGCACTGAAAAAAAATATTTTGGCACTACCAACACAATATCTTTACTGAGAATAATACCTAATACTTCTGTGACTTTAAATTTGTTAATGCCATTACTTTGACAGCTGGAGGCAAGCAGGCCCTGCTATCCCCTACAGTGACAGAAAAATGTTGTAGCACCACAAAGTGCTCTTCTAAACCAGCCAGATTTTATGCTACCACTAAATTACTCTTTAATACTTAAGAAAACCAAGAAAGAAGAATGCTACCCAGTTGCAGGCACAGACATTCAGGGATAAATACTCAGTTTTGGGCAGAACTCATGGATGTCTCCGAGTGAGCCATTCAGTATATTTTTCTTTTTACCAAATAAAGCTGATTTCCTGACACCTTGTGCCTTTTTTAATTACATGATAAGCCTTTGGAGATACTGATCTTCTGCCAGTAAGGATTATTGTAACATGAAAATATTAAGGAACACATAAAAGGACAGTAATGCCAAAAGGTCCAGTTGGACATCAAATTTTGTCAGCAGGGAAAGATTTTACTAGTTATGATAGCAGCATGGTACAGGTACAGACCCTCTGTGACAATTCTCTTAGCTCAGGATCATTTTTTAAAGTAAAACCAAAGAGAGACATATTTTTTAACACTTTTAAAAGAGGTTTTACAGACATAAATGTATCATTCCTACTTCATACTTAAAGTTATATATATATAAAAAACTCCACTGCAAACCTGCCTTTGCAAATTTTAAATTCACTCATGGAAAAGTAGTGGAAAGATGCAAGCAAGGCATTGAAATAACGTCTCTTTCTTTATGCTGCCCCTCTATTATAGTTACTCTTTTTACTTATCACCTATATATTTCTAAATTCTGACATTTCACATGCCTCCTAGACATTGATATGCTCTCACGAATCATGAGACAGGTTCCCTTCAAGCAGTTATGTTTCCCCTTTCAGAGTCTACCAATAGAAGAGACACTTTTTCATCTATTGCTACCTTTATCAGCTACCTTGCTAATGATATCTCAGGCATCAAAAAGTCAACAACTTTAAGCTATTAGAAGAACTGAGACTGTAGTTAAGAACAAGATGGAAAACACCTAACCAGGAAGATGAAGTGATACTTAACACAGCTGAGGAAAGAAATATACTGAAAGTACTGATGTATGAGAAAGGGAAATATACTGCACTGCTTCTCCCTATCAGGTGTAACGTCTTACGTGATACCCGTGCTGCTAATACCGGTGTCTTTACACATAAAATGTGAGAGGCTTCCTTTGGGTTTCCTCAAAGCTTTTAGACTCTTTATTTCAGCTTAGAGAAAAAGAAAAAGAATGTAATCAAATGTAAGCCTACTGTTTATATTATTTACTTATCAAAAATTCATTTTAAGACATCTTAGGGGCAGGAAAGTTCACCTGACCATCCAATCTGATCTGCTGTTTACAAAAAGCATGCAATATGTGTCTGACTAATGCATTTTCCAGAAAGGCACTGACCCCTGAAGAAATCCAGTGGTGTTGCTTTTCAGTATAAAGACATTTACTCCTTCCAGAAGACTCCTTTACAACTTTTCTCCATACTGTCCTCAACTGTCCAACAGACTTCTAAATATATACACAAATCACATTTGTGCTTCCAAACAGCATTTTGCCATGACTCAGTGGAGAGTTTTGCATGCAGGTAGTCCCTCAGGGCTGTACCAATGTCTCCTTACGGCCCACTCTTGGGTGGGGGGAGATCCTGCTGCACCCCTCCAGTGCTCCCCAAGGCTCCCACCTAACGCTGTCTCTCCTAAAGCCATAGCTGCTGCTAGAACTGTGACCTTGGTCATGCTGACATCTAGCTGTGCTCCTTCCTAGCCAGGGCCAGATGCTGTTAGTGAAGTCAGGGGCAAAAAAAGAAGTTTTCCTTTGTGTTTACTTTGCTCTCAGCTTTGAGGCTGGCTATAGCTAATGCATAATCAAAGAGCTGCTCCATGTGTTCAGAGCCTTCTGGACACCGCACCCAGTAGGAGGCATCTTCAGCTCCTTTAGCACAGTGGGGAGCCAGGTGTCCGCAACAGCAGCAGGCTGCCACCACACTCCCTCCGCTCAGAGGCATCGAGGTGCCACCCTCTTGGGTGAGGGCAGCATCCTTCCCTTCAGGTGGCCTCAGTGTCTGAAACCGGACAGGGTGTTCCAACATTTATCTTAAAAATGACACACATGAGGAGAGAAGAGTCATCCTCCCACCCCTTTGCATAAATCTCCAAAACATTAGTGCTCTTCTGTTGTATCAATTTTATTCACCATTGTATTAAAATAATTCTTACTGAGCTGCTGTTTTCTAGTACCCAGCACGCTGCCTTTGCGCTGCAGCCCATAATTTTTTTTTTTCCTGAATGTGTGCATCTTTGCAACTGGCTATATTAAGAGAGTATTTCACACAACTGAAACCATCTTACCGAGTACGTTATACAGCCCTGTAAGACTTCTGTCACATCTCTCTCATTTCAATAAAGGTTCTTTGTCAAGCACTTTAAGATCAGCCACTTCTTTAGAAATTATTTTTATCCCAAATGGCAAATTTAGTAAAGTAACTGTAGGAAGTTATTTTTCTCAGAGATATGTATAATCTAATCAAGAAATAAAATTATGTTTATCTCACAAGATGCATTTTCACAAACCCATGTCAACTGTCATTGGGTGGAAATACGCTAACAGGGAATATTGTCATTCACTGGCAATCAAATGGAGGCTGCAGTCAAACAGAGCAGTCTCCCTTACTTGATCAAGCTGATGACAAATTAGTGTAGATATATGTACACACTATCTATATTTGTATCTGGAGGGCAATTACCTGTATGGTCGGAATACTTACTGATGTCTGAATGTGATGCATGGATGTAAAGTGAGCTACAGACCTGGTTGTCTACAGAAGCATCCTGAACGACTGGAGAAGGAACTAGTCAACACATTTGACAGGGACTGCCTACACACACAAATGCACATTAAAATGGATCAAAGCAAAAGTGGCTGCTGCGGCACATGGTATTCACATTTGAAGTTATAACATGAATACACTAAAAAGTGACATTTAGAAGTGCATAATGGTTGGGTTTAATTAAACTCAGGGCTCAATGTGTATCCCTGACGTATCAGAAGTTTTGTTGCAGCTCTTAAAAGAATAATAATTTTTGTGAGGATTCTTGTAGAGATTTTATAGAATAAGTTTTACAGGGCCTTTGACAAAATGGTTTGGTGAAGTAAACCATACAGAGGATTAGTGTAATCTTTCCTCATTTGAATGAAATCCCATCCTTAGTGGAGAGTTGAATTTTTCTATGATTTTTGACAAAGAAGAGTATTTATCAGATTATTACATGATATTAACAATCACTTTAAAAATAAATTTAGGAGAAAGTACACTAAAAATGTATCACTTAAAGCTTTTGAAGAAATTATAACCAGGATCATTTATTCTCCTCTGAGGCACTGAATTTCTATGCAATTTTCTTCAGTGGAGTTAGACAATTCACATACTGCAGAGGAAAGTCTGGTGCTGCCTGCGTAGTTTGCCGCTGTAGAGCATCGTCTCTTGTAGTAATCTATAAATTAAAACCCCTTATGCTACCACCTGACACAGCCATTCCTAATTTGGATGCTAGATTCTCATGTTGTCTATGCTAAATGTTTAAACTCCAATAGGTGACCTCATAACTGCTTGAGTATTAAAAGTAGTTAAGACAGGGACAGCAGAGAACAATAAATCAGTTTTGTTAAGAACTGCACGTATTTAAAATTTCCTGTCATTCCTTTCTATCTAGCCTTTATGGACAATCTTGGAGGGAATGTCAAGAAAGGAGCTGGAAGACACTGGGAAATCAGAAAGGTAAGAAGAACTCATGAGCCTGGAAGTCCACCCTTGGCAGCAACCCACCAGTCACGCTGACGAGGAGCTGGGTGGGTGAGGTGATCCATCAGAAATCAGCTCCGAAGGCAAATTCCTCAGCTCCATTTGAATGGAAAATCTGGTGGTTGTCATCAAATTCTACATCATCGCTTGAAATGTTTTGATTCTGATGGACTGGTATATGTCAATCCAAAGTATATTTATTTGCATATATTCACTTACTAATCAGGTACCTTTATAAACTGCAATTTAGAAGCACGTTTTCTGTGCATTTTTTAAGCAACTGGGCATCAAAAACTAACAAAAGCAACTAAGTACTATGATACTGCATTGAGTTTAAGGTGTAAAGATTTCATAGTAAAAATATTCACAGATAAACCTTTAAAAGTTGAAATTCTATCTTCTACCATTAACTGCTTTAGTAGACATTAAATAATCGAAGTATGAAAATATATTTTAAAAAGTTTTCCTTCTGAAAGATCCATTTGTAAGCTATCTTTACTGAAGAATAACTTTAAACAACTCTGAAAGCTACTAATGGTTGTCATGTCTTGAGGATGATTGTCACATTTATTAATACTCTGGAAGCTGCCTTTCACACTTCATTATAGCTGTTTTGGTTAATGGAACATTCTTTCAATGCACCCTGGACATCATTTTCACGAGGAAATTTTACTTGTTGTCTTCCAATCATAAATCGAGAAATACCTACATTACACATACATGTAATGTGATAATAGAAAGTGCAGACTGCAATCATTTATTGTTAATATGAATCCATTTTGAATTTATCAGCTACACTAACAATATTACACTAAAATTGTATGAATGGAATTGAATCCTAGTTTATTGAAAATGAGCTTTTCTCTCCCCCTCACTTCCTTTGTGGCTCAAAATTCTTGTATCTCAGTCTTTAATGGGGAAAGTTGTTTATGTAATTTATAGAATCTAACAACCTTTTAAATCTTGTCAACAAATACAAATGAAGATTTGGTGCAGATAGAAAATAATATTCCTTAGTATTAGTAGCTTAAACTAGCATGGGGTTCAATTTTTACATTACATAAATACGCATATATAAGTACATAAAATTTCAGCCCTGATTCAGGGCTCGTTGAAGAGCTGGTTTAGGGTAATTAAACTAATGTATTCCCAATCTAATCCCATTGAAATGAAGTACAACACTGATTTCCATGATTCTTCTGAGAACAAGATAAATAAAGCATGAACTGAGAAAGGGCTGGGTAGGGGGTTTGGGAGAAGGCAAATAGAACAATTTAGTGGGTTTGCAATGTCAGCAACTGTTCACCTGTATACTACAATGATAGGTTTTTAACTTCTGCTATATAAAATACAACATATTCTACTCATATGAGTATTGAATTAACTTTATGAGGCATTACATATCAGATAGAGTCTGAATGAAACTCAGCTTCTCCTGTAGTAGTGGAAAATGGCCAATGATCTGGCTGTCAGACTCACCCCGACTTACGTGAGTACACTTATCCACCCTGTAGCAAAAATGGGAAAATCCTCCCCACCCCCACCCCCACCCCCTTGCACTGCATTGCAAGGACAACTGGGCACTTTACTTCCATCGGAAAAAACGATGCGGCAACTGTGTAAAAGGATACTTCTTTTAGGTTATCTATGAGTCATGTACTTCTGCAAAATTAAAAAAAATAACAATAATTATGTGGTGCTAACAGTTATTCCAAAATTGGAATGCAGGATAGAAGACAAATCTCAAGGAACGAAAGCAGTGAGGTAGAGAGGAAGAGGTCTGTGACATAAAGCAGATATAAACACTGTTTAATTGATAGTAGACTCATTCCTTTGTTCTGCTCCAGAGCTGCATTAGAAACAGAGCATTTCAGTACACCTGTATTTAAAAAAGTGAAAAGGAGTGGGGGGAAGAAAACTACCACATATTCTTAGATCACTAGATCTTAGTAGAAATGTACAACATGTAGAAATGTACAACATGTTTTACTTTAAGTTTACCGCTTTAAAGCTAAGTTTGAAATTGAAGGACACCAAATCATGAGAATCAACTACAGATATACCAACAGTAATCATTGCTCGGGTACTATAAGGAGCAAGTCATTGGCTTACGATGCCAGAAGGACAAAGAGCTTCTTGCCTGACTCCACCGTGGCCACTGGAAGCAATTGGGCTGCTAGTGACTGCGCGAAGGCGGCGAGGTGGCGACAAAGGCAAGAGCAAAGAACAGATTACAAGGGATGTAGGTTAGGTTGGCAGTCTCGGGGCTTGCCGCCAGCAAAACAACGGATCTTTCTCTCCCAGCACGCCCCGCAAGCCCTCTCCCTCCACTACTCCCAGCCATGAAGTTCTGCGGCTGCTCTCTCCCTCTCTCCCTCCTGAGGTATTTCTTGGGCTGGGCACAAGGAGCTGCGGGAAGCAGGACGCACAAAACCTGG
Organism: Microhierax caerulescens; assembly: GCA_035590215.1. Taxonomy (NCBI): domain Eukaryota; kingdom Metazoa; phylum Chordata; class Aves; order Falconiformes; family Falconidae; genus Microhierax; species Microhierax caerulescens. The sequence continues at coordinate 115,319,751 of JAVJGJ010000014.1, read as the reverse complement.
AAGCGTAAAGTAATGATTTATTGGCAAACCCACCAAAGATCTCTAGGATGTAACAAGCATTAATTACCCATCCTGGCCAAGCACGGGAACAGTCACGGCTAGTGAGGCGGGCATCAGTCAGGAGGAGAAAGGCTGATGTATAATGCTCACTGTGCAAAATCCACAATGCTGCTGAGTTGCCATCTCCCCACCATAGCCACACCACCAACCACACTGACACCCTGGGTGTTTTTTCCTATAAGATTTTACACCTCTTCATGTTGGTATTTTCTTCCTGAATCCCTCAACTATCTTTTCTTCTGCTCAGCTGAAGCCTCAGGGGAGCAGGGGAAGATTATGAAGAAAGTTACAGGCAGCTGTCCCTGGTATTCATTGGACCTTCTTGAGGTTTGATGTAACTCAGTGATATGGTAAAAGGGTTTCCAGGGCTTTCTCTCTTTCTCTCTCTTTTCTTCCTTCCCCCCTACCCAACCACCCCCAACCTCCCAGGTTTGCTTTCTGGCAAAGCAGCCTTTAATTCCTGCAGAAAAAATATTGGAATAAAATGGAATATGTCACGCAAGTGTTTCATAAGCACCTTGAAGTAAATAAGTCTAGTAACAGCTAACATGGATTTATCAAGAATAAAGTGTGAAATCACTTTAATTTCCTTCCCTGAAAGAGTTAATAGAGAGCTATTAGTTCTCTCATGTGTCTTCTCTTTAGTAAGGTTTTCCTCACACAACATCCTCGCAATCTAAGTGCACACCGGATAAAATCCACAGCAAGAGTGAAAACATGACTGGAAATTGTCCTTCAGTGCCAAAATGCAAGAATGTGTTACGTAGTCATCTTCATCTAGTATTAGTAATTTTTTTAATGGCCCAGGTCTGAGTATGCTTATTAAAGTATCACAGAAACTAGCGAGGAGAGACCACAAATGCGTTGCATTCAGTAAATAAGGGGATGATCTTGAAAAACTGGAAAAATGCTCTGCCAGATATTGAAATAAATAAATATTAGGTTCTACACTTAAGCAGAAAAAATAAGCTGTATTATATTCAAAATGAGTAATCACTGACTAGGTCACGGTTTTGTGGGAAGGGTCTGTGGGTTTTAAAGTATCATACACTGAACGTGAATCAACAGTGTTAGCCATTATGAAAAAGTGTACCAGGAGGTGTAAACACAGCCTGCAAAATATGCAGCACAATCCTTTCCACTCAGCATTGCTAAGACCCCACTGCATGAAAGATGTGGGCCAACTGGACACCTGGGGAGAGCAATACGAAGAGGAAATGTTATTTGACCGTGATGTTTTCTCTAACAAAGAGAGGACAGTGCTGAGATGTAAAAGCTTTCAAGTAGTAAAAAACTGCTGCAAAATTCTCTGTCCATGGCAATAAGACAAATAGTAATGAGTTTAAGCCACATTAAAAGAGATTCAGGTGAGACAGGATGATAAATTTTCTAATGTTGGGATGATGAAGCCCACTGGAATAGATTGCCCAGGGAGGCAGCGGAGTCTCTAGCATTAGAGATTTTTTAAGAATGCATTAGTTAGATATCTATCAGGAAGGAGACAGGTACTGGGCAAGGAAAGGGATTAGATGTCCTCTTGATGTCCTTTCATCCCTGTCATCTGTGACTGTGCCACCAAATTTCAAAAGGACCACGTTATGAACTAAGTACCATTGTAAATATATTAGACTACCGGTGGTCTTAACTGTTCACTCCAAGACTGTAATGCATTTTGATTTCTGATTAAGCAAAGCCTTTGTGTAGTGTATTTCATCTGTCAGTGAGAGGTACCATCAATTTTAACTTTATCATAACGCAAATGGGAATGAAAGCACTGAAATTTTTCTTTAACTAAAAAATGTTTGTTCAAGACATATCACTGCACCACGATGACCGTGCTACGTGTTTATTCAGTGGAATGAATGGTCAGAAAAGTGAATGATGTTTGGAGTGAAGCAAAGGAGAACAACCAGAGAAGTCATTATAAGCTCTTTTTCTAAAAGGAATCATAAATTATATTTGCTCAGTGTTTCATGATTTCAGCCATTAAAGTTACTGTTGGAAAAAATACTCCACCCTGAGAAGTATGCATGTCATTGACTAAGAGGCTGACAACAGCAGTAAAAATATAGGCTAAAAAACTTTTTTTTTTTCTTTGGGTATGAGAATTCTGCGAGGCTGACCCTGATGCTGTAAACTGTTATAATTTGTTAATTTTGGACCAAAATAGTCATATTGCCCCTATACAAATATGTGAGCTTGTGTGTTTGCCTTACCATTGAAGGTAAAATCTAAGAATTGAATGTGCTGGGCAAAGCAAAAGCTTTAGAAGTGCACAAAGACCCTATCTTTCCAGCAGGGAAGCACCACAGCAGCTAAGCTGGGTGGGTGGTTGCTTGCCATCTCCAGTGGAAAGATGAAGTTGGGTGGATAATGAAGAAAGGGCACACAACAATGAACAGTCAAATTGTAAGCATTGTCGTGGAGGCCTTTAAGACAGCGTAAGTTTTGTTATGACCCAGCTCCGGTATACTGGCTAAACCATGTATTTATTCACAATGCTAGGTATATAATATAATCATCTTCCTACTGGGCAACTGGGTATCCAGCTCCCTGAACTCTGCGACACAAATTACGGGTTACTTATGTCCATGTCCAGCAGCACACTGTGGGCCAGGATGCTTGCTTGATTAACTTTGTATTCAGCAAATGAGAAAGGGAAAGGCAGTCACGGAAACCTGTGAGGCCTTCTTCACCTGCTGCCAAAATCTTTAAAGTGGCACAGGACAAAGACGGAGCCCCCCAGGCAACTACCCAGTGGCTCAGCAATGCTGGAACAGAGCTGGATGCGTCTGTCCTGGAGTCTGTCCCCTCCTGTCTCTGCTGTAGGAGCTGAGGGAAATTGCATAGGGGCTAACTGCACCAGCTCTCCACTTTCTGGGAGCTGCTCTATATCTTCTGACTTGTTATTGTCAGGAAAGAAAAAAAAAAAAAAATCACTCTTAAAACCAGAGCACCAGCTGGGTAAAAGCAGCAGCAGCAGATCTGTGGAAGGAAGAATCAAATCATTAGAAACAGGAGCCTGGTTAGTTCAGGGTTTTGAAACATTTCTGTCTGATGGACCCTGGAAGAAGCCCACTGTTTTGCAGTCTAAGAGACTACTTAAATTCTGCAGAGTCTTGCTAACTACGGTTCTACTCCGACAAATGCATGGCACTAAAGCTCTGACCACATGCAATGAGCTACATGAGATTACTGTAAGCAGGCACGCATAGAAAATGACTAATGGGGAAAAAAGAGAAGTTAATGATTTTGAAATACATTTACAATTGATATTACCTACAATGCCCTGAACTCTTGTTTTTATTTAATTGCTTTTTTAAAGGATGTAATTATTTAAAAACTATTACATGCTCATTAGCTATTTCAGATACTAAACCACAGTCATGCTATTTTAGTTTTTCACCAGTTACCACTGCAATTTAATTTAGCATTTAGTGTTATTAGAGAAAGAACAATCACTCCTTGTAAACAAATGTGCTTCTGGATGTGACCTTTGACTATATTGTATGAAATGCTTCACTTCATGATTATCTGCAATCCATATACTGAAGCTGAATATTTGAAATTCACTGAACTATTTGACTGGTCACCTAATCCACCTGGATGATTTTCTTCTGAGTTTCTGTTCAGTAAAGATAAAATTTTTAGACAGAGGAGGATGAAGGACAATCACAGGGCCTTCGATTTTCTCAGTAAGAAGGCAGTTAAGGGAAAGATTGTTTCAGATGAAGCAGACCTAAGTTTCTTTGTGATATAAGAAATGTCTTCATGGATTTGGGTACATATGTGTGCTGTTCTCAGACTTAGAATATTTTGGCTAATATGTCTGCAAGTATCAGGTTGATACTGTGTTGTTTTGCCATTTCCCAAAATACCACAGCTGCAGTCAAACCTACAAGTTCAATGCAAAATGGGAAATTGAGGTCTTTCTCTGTCTCGGTCTATCACTTGAATTCCAAAGGTTGGTGAACTGCTTTAAAGGTCTCAGTTCAAGAATTTGTCCTGCGTAAAGATACATTCGTCTTTATGTTAGCACACTACACCCAGCAATCATTCCTGTCATTTGCTCTGGGACATAGCAGTGCAAATAGCCCAAAACGTAGAGAGGCAACCTGCAGAGACGGAAAAGCACCTTGAGAAGGTAATTTAGGCAGGTGTTCAAGTTTGGCCTTTGAAGACCACCATTTTCTTTTTCTTTTTTTTTCCACCCAGTGATTTTACTATCACCTAGCTACACTTGATCTGTAAACCTTTAGGAAACTTCCCATCAAGATACCTGTTAGCTGTTGCGTAATGAAAAATGTCATATTCCAAGGGAAACACACATTTACTTTTTTCATCTTTCCTTGTAACTAATTCTCTTAAAACCATCCCACTCCCCCTTGCTGTGCCTTTCTGTACCAGGTTCAATATGACAGTCTTTTCAAATTCAGTGAGGTGCTTCCTGACTACAGGTGAAAGTGCCTATGAAAAGAGACTCCACTGGGCAGGGGAAACTGCCTGCTCTTTTGGGCAAAGAGCCCAAAATATAAAGGTGGTTTATTATGAGCTCTAAAAGAAATGTTTCAATTAAAATAATTTATCACCAAACTTCATTGATTTCCTCACGTTCCTGTTCTGCCTCGTGTGGGTTGGACACATGATGTTAACAACTTCCAGAAAGCATCTGTGTCAGGGACTTTGATGCTGTAACACCTTTGCCACTTGCAAGGTGAGACACAGAGGAGTATAGTTTCATCTCATCTGCTTGCCTGCCTTTGTAGGAGAGTGAGACAGGAGATGTGAATCATAACTGCCAAAGAGCACACAAGTAGCATTTCCAAACAAAAGTATTTGGGATAATTAGCTTTTCCCCTGATTAATTTTTTTTTTTTTTTAAAAAAAAAAAAAGCAATCCACAACATTTTTTTCTGCAATATTTCAATTCAGGGGTGTGTGTGTAAATACAGCAGAGAAAATACTATTAATTGATATTATAACTGAAAATGAAAAGGCATTGCAGGTCATGAAGTGCTGAGCACATACTGGATCAGAGAGACATTTTTGAAATTTTATATCTAGACCAACATGGTTTTGTAGCTTTTAACCCATTACCTCAACTTTGCAGTGCAACTTGCAAACTAAACCCTCAACATCCATATTAGAAGTAAACATGGATGAGCTTTTACATTCACTAAGTCTCTAATGTGAATTTTCCTAATAGACATTTTACAAAACCCAAAATGTGGGTTTAGGTTACTTCTGTACCTGGTTTTGCAGGGGGAGGCACAACACTTAGGCTCAGATTATTCAGAAGCAATACAGCTGCACACACAGTTCAGGGAAAGGGAAAATGAGAGGTTACTGTCATCTTACATTTGCCTTGGGTCTAGAGACTAAATCCTGCACTTTGGAGATTTTTTTCAAAAATAGGTCCACCAAAAGAACTTAAGGTGCAAATTCAACCTGTAAATGGGGATAAATTTCCAGCAACAAGGGACCACAAAAATGTTTCCTTAATAAGGTTTTCAGGCTGAGATTACATGAAAATCTTGGATGCAGGGGAAGAGAAGCTAGATCAACCAAGTTAAAAGATCCCTGTTGCTTCAGTCATCAGTTACATGGCTGACCTGAATTTATGCCAATCTTGGATACTGTGCCATGCATACATTTATTTTCCTCGTTCACCACAGAAACAGAAATCTCAGATACTTAGTGGCTTTTGCTCCCAGTTATTTATTGCCTTGTAAAAAACAGCACCCTCATTGCACTAGGCAGTCATCAAACACAAAATAAAACTCTAAGCACAAACAGAAGAAAACTTAATAAGGTTTATACCACTGTAAGAAACAGAGTGAGAGTTTTTGGCATGAGATGTCAAACATGAGGTCTTACTGAGAGATTACATGGCAACAGATCCAAGTCAGGAAGAAGAAACATACATGGAACATAAGAAAACTAAATAAAAGTATATAATTGATAAAGGAAAAGTTAAATTGCTAACCTGTAGACAAAATGCTAAGAAAATGTGTGAGTTAAATAAGATAAAAGCTACTATACTGTTAAAGGTTGGAGTATTAAAAAAAAAAAGTATAATAAACAGAGAGAATAGAACCTCAGAAATTGTGCATGTAGATACCCAAGGAAACATCAAAGTACCAGAACCCAGCTGACATATTTGTTTCCAAAAGGAAGTTCTGCTGCGGGTTTGAGACTTCTTTACTCGTAGCATCAGTCATACGTTATGGCATGATGCTCACGGCACTGAAACAGAATAGGCTGCAGCCGATTCAGCGTGCGAGACACACCACCAAATGGAACGAAATGCTGTTTAATAGGATTTACAAGCCAATAGCGACCTGCCAGTAGCTGTCAGAAAGAAATGTGTTGTCAGAACCATCCGCTTCTAGTTTTTTAAATCCTGTACTGAAATGTGGCATCTCTGGAAGATGCAGCTTGCACCGTCTTACCACCAAGATAATCAGGTGGATTTTTCTCTCCTTCTCTCAAATTGTTCTTTAACGTTTGCTGTTCTTCTACTGATATGTTCATGACCCACTGTAGTTGCAAGTGCCCACACTGACTTCTCATTAACCGTCATGTAGTGATACCACAAAGGTAACCATAATTCGGTATAAATACTACTGTCATGGCTATCATCCAGACAGATTTCAAGAAAGTAAAAACATATAACTGTGGAAAGTAACCTGATTGTCTCACTTTAATGTTTATGTCACCAAATTATCCAGATCATTAACACAGGGGAAGAGAACCGATTTGCTTAATTATGCCAGTATGAAACTAACTAAGAATACTACCATCACTTACGAGTAAGAAATTGTGATTGTATAGCTTTGCTCCATGATTTCTTTAATAATGCACAAACTGCGGGATGAAGGCCTTCCAGCAAGAATATTGTCTCCTGTAATTTTATCTGAATTTAAAATACTGTTTTAAACCCTACTACAATAAAGGAATGCCAGTAATGAGTCAAACCCTTAAAGAAAAAGCTAATGATGAAATTTTGCCTGAGTAAAGCCTAGATTAGGCTTAAGGATCAACTTTCTCTCCCTCAATGGGACTGAACTGATCTTGTGACTTAAGAGTCTTAAATCAGGATGCAGGAGAGCTGTGTCACTATCCATGTCTCTGATATTCTTCGTGATGATTTTCAAATTTTAATTTTCTCACTGCTCTGTTTTGCCTTTGCAATATGTTGGGGTTTTAAAATATTCCACTATATCAGTACTTCTGCTTTTGTAGTGGGTTTCCCCTGCTTTTTTTCTCCTGTAGGCAGATATCCAAAATGCCCAGAAAGGATGAACAAATACTTGCTTAGAGGCAGAAGAGACAACATATTGTAACAGAAAATCACCCCTTGTGACACCCACCCAGTCTGCAGCTGCATCAGACCTATTAAAGGGACTTGCATATGAAATTTCCCTTTTTTTGCAATGCAAAAAACAGATGTGGCCAAGAAAAGTATTTTGAACAAGTATTTCCATAGCTGCTCTTAAGCTTTCTCTTCCAGTTTTTGTTAAACTGATAGAGAAAGCTCTTGTAATTTTTTTTAATACCTACCTCCAAGTCTGGGGGAAAAAAGCCAACCAACCAAACAAACAAAAAAAACCAAAAAACCAAACCAACCCAAACAAATAAGAATGAGTGGGGAAGTGGAAACATTCATGGAAAAAGAAAGAAAGGGGAAAAAAGAAAGGAAAAAAAATAGAAAGTTATGCTACAGAAATACAAGTTGTTTTTATTTTTTTTTTTGTAGGTCTGAGAAATGTGAAAGTTTGCTTCCTTGTTTGGGGAAAACTCAGTTTACTTCAATTTGTGTCTGTCTGCAGGATAATAGTCTCCAGAACAGCTATCATGAGTTTTTTAAACTGTAAACCAACTAGTGCTGAACTTTGAAGCCAGTAAGTATGTTTAAATTTGCCAATGAATTCAGATTCTTCATCTAGGAAAGAAAAACAAACAAAGACACAAGACTCATAATACCCTGCGCATTTTAATGCCAAGTGTAATAATGCTCATTGGAACAACAAACCAAACCTACTTAGTGGATTTTCTGTTACCTAAACCATCTAAGTCAAGATCAGTGTAATGTAAAAACTTGTCTCTCTATCTTTAAATGCAAGCTGTGGTCTTGCAGCATAAATTAATTGGATGAGGTACTTAGTGTAGCTAATGCAGGAAGTGAGACTTAATAATCAGCATGCTCCTGTCTGCCCTTAAAATCTATGAAATGCCAAATAAATACTTTAGCAGGAGACCTACTAAAGACAGCATTCCCAAGAGAAAAATCTGGCCTTTGATTTTATGTATCTATCAATACCTTAAAGAGATAAGTCTTTAATATATGGCTGCGGTCAAACTAAAGCAAATCTCAGATGTACAGAATGTAAAGGTCAAATGACACTTAATAAAAATTCCAACACTGGAAAGTAGCAAAATTAACTTTGTTTTATAACTGACTTCCTCCTATCCAAAAGAACAGTTAGATTCTACGTGGTAAATCTGTGTCTTTGCTTAGGAGCTGACAGAGCACCAACTCTCCACTTCACTGGGTTAGACACCCCAGGAAAGTAAACTCGTGACAGACACAGAATGGTATGTGTTGTGCAACGAAGAGGAATTGCATTTCCAACGTACTCGATGCAATTCTTCCAATTCAGGAAGAAGTTTTTATGATTGAGCACAATTAACCATACTTCAACATTGAATCTAGGAAGATACAAGGGATTTGTACTATGTCTTTCAAGTGTAAAGATACTGAAATATCATCAGCTGTGCAATCTGCCTCACCAACTGGTGACCTCCCAAACGTCATCTCTCTCGTTAATGCAGCGCTCCGTGTTTCTGATGTTAAACAGCACAGGACTGGGAGACACCTTCTCCTACACAGAGAAAATAGCAGTGGGGTTTTCATTTACATGGAAAAGGTGAAATAAGCAAATAATAATATTTTTTTCTAAGTATATTTTTTGGGCGAGGAAGGTTGGGAGTCCGTAAAAGAGGGACCAGAGAATGCCCACAAATCAATCCACCTGCAATTCCTCATATAAAACTGTTGATTGAGGACTAAACTAAAGAAAACCTCCCCATTCTTTAATCCACTTCGGGCAAGAAACTCAAAGAAAAAGGCCACAATATTGTCATTTCCCTCACAGAGAAAAGGGGATAAAGATGGAAAGGACTAAAGGACTAAAGGGGCTTAAAAGTTTGTTTCACATGTCACTGAAAGCCATGTCTGTGAACGCAGGGAGTTAGACACAGAATGAAGAAAAGCATGTACATGAAAGACAAACCAGTTGACTATGCCCGAGGTGAGTGGATGCTTTAGCCTTAAACAGGTGAGACTCCACCATTATAAAGGCTACATAGCAGGGGAGCATGACATAAAGCTTTGCACAAGCATCCTGCCTGTGTGTGAGACAGAATGAGCTGCTCAAAAGTCTCCTGTCAGCAGAGTGATGGCACTCACCTCTCCGTTCTCCAAGAGCAGAGATGGAAGAGCTGCCAGCAAACCTCTCTTAGTCAGCTGCTGTGGCCAAAGGCATGAGGAGCAGCACGATGCAGGGATAGCGAAGATGGCCAGCACAGCAAGGGTTGACCACGGAGAGGCTGACAGAGCAAGCATGGGGTGGAAACACATCGAGTAAAGCGAGGACCCCTGCGAGGTGTGGCCAGCAGAAGCAGGAGCAGTTACTGAAGTGACGTTAACAGAAACAAGCCATGCTAACGGATCTGATCGGTTTATGTCAAACCTTGGTACCTGGCAAGTTTTAAAAAGCTCTGAACTGTAATTAAGTTATTGCAGAAGTCTGACAAAAAAAGTACTGGTCTCACAAAAGGAAACACCATAAACCTGTTTTAATTACCTTTCAAAATATCAGTTGTTACTGCATGCTTGCCTGGCACAGTTTTCTTTCCTCCCTTTATAAAAATTCTGTTTGTTAGTCAATTGACTCAAGATTCCAAAAATTGTACTAGCAAAGTTTAGTATCATTTTTCCTGGTTTCCCACTGGTAACTTGAATCAGTGTTTTGGTTATTAAATTCTTTATACCAAGCCCTGATAGAAGGGTCGGAGCAGTAACATGTGCAAGTGTGCCACCACAACACCTAGAGCTACATTCGCTGCTTTTCTGGCCCAACTCAGCTTCGCATTAGAACTGGGGGATCCCCGAGGAGCCTGGCGAGTTTTCCAGGAACTCCTCTCTCTTTGTGATCAGCCTTCTGTGTGCCATGTACAGCCCGTGGGTATGTGAAGAATGCTATGTGGCTTGTAAGATCAGGAATATTTTCTCAGCTTGCCTCATTATTTATTGGCATCGCAATGCAAAGCTGCAGTGCTCCATCCTGAAAAGCAAGCATGCAATCAGAAGTAATTAAGACATCGAGAGGTTGTCCCTTTCCCAGAGGAACCCCACTAGCTCCCCCTGGTAGGTAGTACAATTAATATAGGCTATACTTAACCGACACAATCAATGGTGAAATCTGTTTTCTTGTGCCAGCGTGCCAAATAGCGAGTTCACAAGGGTATGCAACTTTCGTTGCCTTTCATGCATAATATGGGGTTGATTGTGGAATGGATTAACTGGGCATGAAATGACAAAAATTGGCACCATTATAGTTTCAAGGCAAGATATACATTATCTCTGATTCTTCCTCAACCTTCATTTCTGAGTGATAGATTACTTCTCAGATTCCATTTAAACTCATTATTAAAATGTCATTATTGGTACAATGCATGCCATTCAAACTCAGATATTTTCTCTCACAAAATACCGGCTGAGAGAAGACTGACCTGAATCTAGAGATCAAAATAGAAAGACTCATTATTTTTTTCTTATGTTTTGCTGATAAGAATATTCAAGCTGATTAAAGAAAAGTCTTTGAGCAAGCTAGCTAAAATGTCCTCCTCAGATGTTTGAAAAAAATGCAATTTCCTTTTACAGCAGTAATCTATTTAGTCCTTGATTAATCCAACCTCACTGAGAATTTTATTGTGGCAAAACATCGTTTCATATTTCTGAAACAGTATATAAAGTGACTGACTTCAAGCATCCAAACAAGGAGAGTGGGATTATCAAGAACTGCTGAGACCAGCATATTTTGAAGGGAGCCACTAATTCTCTGCAGCTCTGTGTGGCTGATTTTGTTTTTGTTTAGGAGCTTAAATATTGATTTAGTTATTCAACTCCAGGTGTCTAAATGAAATGGGTTGGCATACATACCAATAAATAATTTTAAAAGGCTGAATTTTGATGTAAAACACCAGGCAATGAGTTAAATGTAGGTGCATGTATTTTAAGGACAATCTTTTAAGATCCTGAACAAATAAGGATAAACTCAACACTCTTTATGTTCATATTTAACTGTCTTAGGAAGCCCATTTTGGTTTCAAATCAATTTTACGTGTCAAATTCTATTTGCATAGTACATCATTGTGACGAAATCCAGAAACCTAGTTAAACTGTACAGGCACCAGTAGTACTAAGAAACAATTTTGTTGAAGGGGTTTAGCATTATTTAACAGGTATGCAAATAAAGCAGCATATAACCATTTAATGACTGCTTTAGGACATTAGCGTAGGATGCACAGATACTGCACAGCCTTGCATTTTATTTCAATAGTGGCTCAGACACTCAAGACAGTAAATCTCTCAGTTTTAGCCATTAAATGTTCACATTAAATCACACATCTTTCACGGAGAGAAAATACGCTATGGACTTTATTAGCCACATTGCTATCTGGCCGTTTCTCACATTCTGGAAGTATATAAGGAGAAAGTCCCACTTCAGGAAGTTAAGGCATTAAGAGTAATAAATATGTAAAATACAACCAACATTAAAATAAATCATGGAACGCAGCCTTAATTTAACTTGTGTCCTGTCATCTTTACTCCTGTGTTACACAGTTTTGTGTTTATTGTCTAGAAAAGAAAAGCTCAACAAGCCATGAAATGCCCACCACATGCCTCTAGCCACTGTTCCCAGGTCACGACCTGCTCCTGAACGCGAACACCGCTCTGCGCTGCGTGGCCACCGACACAGAGCTGCGCCAGCCGTGGCTGCTGGCTGCACCTAGACGTATATATGTATGAGTGTGCGCCCTCATAGCACGCTCAGAGAAAAACCTTCCGTTTACCCTGCTGGCTTCCTCCAGGGCAGTGCAGCTGGAGGCTAGGCTTCCTGTCGGGCTGCTTCCGTCGTTTTTGGAAAGTGTCCCCACGTAGCTTCCTGGGTAGCACATACACCTGCTGGCACCTCGTACGGGATCACCTGC
>JAVJGJ010000014.1:115273031-115295880 GCA_035590215.1 Microhierax caerulescens | reverse complement strand
TGCACTACAGAGTGCAGAGCAGAGGCGCCAGGTGGCTGAGGACTTACCTGCCAGCACCCAGCACCCAGCACCCAGCACCCAGCACCCGTGCTGATGTGAAGGCAGCTCAGCCTGGGGCTGAGCCAGGTATTTCAGAAGGAGCCTGCCTGCTGTACCTGGAGGGCTGCTACTTGGGCTATCATTGTGCTGCAGATAAGACCCAAGTTTTCTCATCGATGCCAGAGCAGTACACCCCAAAACCAGAAAATAACCTCCCAGTAACTCCCTCCAGACCAACTAATCCGTTTCAGAACACACCCGTATGGATGCATTTCAAGTGAGATCAGGCCAGTGAATGTCACTAGATGCCAGGACTAGTTGGCTTTTTGTGCCCAAAAAGACAGTTGCAGACAGAAACTCTTAGAAATGTTGTTTCAGGGTTGAGAAAAGAAACATTTCTTACTGAATACTGCTAGACAGTATCCTATTACTGTTTTTCCTTTTTTAAATATTATCACTTGCAGCACCAGCTTTGAGTTCCAATGCGCGTGACACTACACAAAGGAATGGACTGCTAGAATATGTTTTAGACCACATGTGTAACGCAGACAAGAGATGCAAATGTCACACAAAGGAATGAGTGTCTTGCCTATGGCAGGCATTTACAGAGCAAGCCAGGGTAACCACTATGTCATGCTCTGGAGGAAGCTGCATTGCCACGTATATTTCAATTACAGGTTAAAATAGATCGGTTGCTTTTTTGACTGTACTGTAGGAGTGAGTTTTCCAAAACAACCCAAGTGATTTCCCTTGATTACACACACACACACCTGAAAATCAGCATCATTTGTGTTTCTAAATCACTTAAGATTTTATGAAGCACAAGTACAATAAAGCAAATCCTTTGTAGGGAGTCCTAGCATTTTAGATATGCCACTTGTCATTGCTGGAGGACGAAATCGTCAAACCCAGCCAAATGCCCTTCACCAAAACATCATGTTACCATGCCTGCAGGAAACAGAAACAGACTGCAACTGAGGCAAACACACCAAGACATGTTCATAAACTTTCCTTGCATCTCTCATTCTTCACATAGTCTATATGGTCAATATCTTTGAAAATGCGCATTGGGTAAAATTCTTCTGGATGGGAAAAATTAATCATACTTAGCCATAACATTATACTTTTCATTACTAGCTAGCAAAATAGTATGACAATTCCCCCCCCCCCCTTTTTTTTTCTTTTCAGTTAAGAAGCTGAGAATCAGGGAGATAATATTATTTTTCAAAAGCCAGAAACTGGTAAAGAATCTTTGGTCCATCCCTGATGCCTATCCATACAAAATCTCATTGTTCCTTCCTAAAAGGGCTAGAAATACTGAAGGAGTAAAAAGATGAAATTAGCACACTATCTTGAGTATCTTTTGCACTGTGAAGTGCAGAAGATACTAAATAAGAATAACTGGGGCTTCCCCCCCATGCACACAAGTTTTAAATGGTTCTACCATTTATTACAATGACCATGAGCATTTTACTGAAAACTCCAGAAGTATTTATATATTCATCTTTTTTCCCTGGAAGATTTTTAACAAAAAATGTTGGCAAGATAGTGGATATAGATAAAAGTACATGAGTCATACTCCCTTGACAGAAAAAAAACCTTCACCTCTCGTATGCTTTTGAGTATTTAACTGGCTCAGACAGAGCAATGAATTAACTTACTTTTCACTAGTTAAAGGAGAACCATGAGACTACTTAGCCTTCTGTGGTGAGTAATAAGGTTTGAAAACAGCAAATTAGGATCTAAAGTAATTAATTCTGTTATAAAACACAGAAGTTGGTGGCCACATGTTTCTCTGTGACTGTTTTTACATTTTACACTATATATAACACATTCTAAAATTTGCATTGAAAGCTATGTGACATTACTGGGCTGCCAGAAAAACAACAGGACACTCACAGACAATTCCAGCCTACTCCAGAGCTGGAGTAGGAACTTTATGCCTGCTTCTCAGGTAGAAAAGAGGTCCTCTGTAAAGACAACAATAGTCTCCTCCTTTCTATAGGAAAGCTATAAGGCTCAGTAAAAGTGAACGTGCTTAAAAGAGAAAGTGTAGAAGAATGTAGATGGGTTAATTAGCATTGATACTAAACAACTGTGGGCTGGCTTCAGGGGCGGTCGGTTGGTTGATGGAGATAAGGTGCAGCTGTGGCTGGTTCTGTTAAGGGGGCTGAGAGCCGGTGAAGGGGGAGCAGCTGAGGGAGAAGCAGAAGGAGATGAGAGAGGAAGAAGAAAGACAGAGAGAGAGCATGCCCTGAGTGAGGAGGAGAGATGAGGAGAAGGCAGCAGAGGGACTGGGATGAAGAGCGTGCCAGTACAAGATGGTAAAAGACCTTGTTGCAGCTTGATGGTTTGGAGAGTGCTGCGACAATAAGGCAGCAGTGGAAAGCTGTGTGAGATCTTCCAGAAATGGAAGGAGACTTGCTAAGCCGACAATGGGCGAAAACCCACACTGCATTCCCCAGCTTCACTCTCCAGCACTTGGGATTGTGGTGGAAGACTGGAGACTGCTCCAGCACGTTCAACCAACGGAGGAATAGCTGAAAGACTGCCCGTTCCTTGCATGGCCTCTGCAATGCCTTCCAACGGCACGGGGACAGGCTCTCAGAGCAGAGAGGGAGGCTTGCGACTGCAGGAGGCTGCGAGCCAGTGAAGTGCACGGCTGTATATAGCTACATTTCTTCAATGTGTATTGAGTAAGTCTACAGTCCAAAACTTGCTTTCCTCACACCAAATTCAAAGGTATCAGTGGGGATAGGATAACGTGTATCTGAGGACAGATTTTAAGTAAGACTTCTAAAAACAAGCTCTGAACTGTGGATTTTCTGCATGATCTTAGAAAAGGGAAAAAAACAACTCTTGGTTGAGAGCTTACAGGCATAGCTTTATTTCTCTTTGAGTCCTCGCTCATCCACACCATCAGCAAAGGATACATTCACACTGATCTTTCATATATATTTTAGTGTGAAAGGTACAGGTAAGAGAGAAGCATTCAATTTGTTTCAGGCAGCCAGTACCAAAGGAGACTTAGACAGAGTCTGAAACTGATCTCTGTAAGCAGTCTTTGACAGTCTTTTATTGCTTCTTCACTTTAATTAAACCTCTTTCAGGACCTAAAGAAGAAATTCTGGATAGGAGAAAACTGATGCCACTGAGCTAGCAATCCAATGCATATGTCTTCAGTATTTTGTTGGGGGGTTTAATGGTTCTAACTGAATTTCTTGCTCTCCTTATGCTGCTATTTTATAACCCTTTATAGCAAACTTCTATATCAGAATAAAAGTAAAGAAAACAGTGCAGTCCCTTAATCTGTCTTACACCCCAAAGAAAAAGAAGTGTGTTATTTAAGCTGTTCTCAAATGCTTATTTGGGGAACTTCTCTATGTATCTGCTATATACAAGGAGGTAACAGCTCTCTCAGCTCTACCGTATTTAATTTTTTAATGCAATTATCCTCCTAAGATTTGTTAGAGATGGAAAATTCAGGAATACTACTGCCCGCCTAAAGTGGAGAAGGGCCATTAATATAAATTTACCAATGGTGGACTGAGGTCCAGTGAGGTTAAATAATTTACTCCAAATCATACAGCAAATTGGTAAAACAGTCACTTTAACAAGCGATTCACAAGACTTCAAAATTTTTCAACTTTATTTGAAAAAATTATAATTTTTAAAACTAAATGTTCCATTTCTCTGGAAAACTGTTTTATGGGGCCTATGAAGATTATCAGCTTTTGAATTTGACAAAAATAAATGGGCAATAATAATTTTGGATTTACTGGTATGTGATTTAAATTGTTTTAAATTAGCTATCGATAAAAATAGTTATTTACATCCTTCTATAAGGTTTAGAGCCCCTCTGAACACTTTCAGTCCTGAAATATGAACTTGTGCTATTCTGGTCTGTTCTTTATGACTGTGTACTGCCAACCAAACTGCTTGAGGAGTTCCATTTCCACTAGCAGAAATACTCTCCAGGCAATAGTTTGAAACAAACAACTTCCTACTCTCTCTCCAAAAGACCTTTTGATCCCTTTAAGATCTTCTTTGTAGTTCCTTCATGCTACTAAAAAGAAGAGTCCAAGGATGTCACATTTCCTACCCAGTATCTGTTGCATGGGTTATCCCCATGTAGATGCAGAACTCTGATCCTCACCAGACAGAAGGGATTTGCACGCATGTGCTTGAAAGGAAAGTAAGAAACTGGATTCAGCTGCACACTGGTAGGTTAGGAGCACACTACTGAGAAGGCTGCTTTTTTTTTTTTTTTTTTTAAATGCAAAATGTACAGATTCTGTTAGAGCTTGAAATAGAGTCCTGGGAAGTATATATGTTGGGGAGTGTTTATTGCAATGAATTTGGAGGAGACTCTTTGAAATCACAAGATTTTTCAGAGGGTCCTAGCCTTGTCTAAAAAAAAACTGCCTCAGTTTAAAAATATGGGGTTTGTTTGGTTTTTTTTTTTCCTTCCAGGATATGAAGACTTTATAGGCAGCTGAACCATGATACCTTCAAATCAGTAAGATTATGTGGAACTCAGGTTGAGCTGAGAGATTAAATTCTTCCAGTCATTCAGTCACTCCAGCCTATTTCTGAAGTCTTGTGACAGTTGGGTTCTTGTTTTCCCATCTTTTACCAGCTGAAATGCAGCCAAACAAAAAGCATTAATTTATTTCTGACTTCTTAAAAGCAACTATGTCCCAGGTACAGCACAAATCCCAAGGCTGCCCAGGCACATGCGATCAAGGAAGTAAATGCACCCTTACTGTGAGAGAATAAAGAAATTCAAGCAAGCTTCCGAGTTATATTAAGTCTAGAAATATTCCTGGGTTTAATGCCAGTTTGTTTCAGTTAGCATATATTTATGGGGTTTGGGTCATTACTTCAATTTCAAAGCCTGATACAGGCCATTTTTTCCTGTTTTGGTAGTCCTGTGTCTGTATTCTGTATTTTAATCTAAAGCTTTACCCTTTCCTCTGCTGTTTAGGAAAGCTGTTCTATTTTAGCACATTATTAACATAATATGTTTGGGGGAATCTGGTGTGGCTGCCTGTGCATGTTAGCTATTCTAGAAGGAGGAACAAGGCAGATAAAATATACATGTCAATAATGGACAAGAAATTTAATGGTATGTATAATATTTCTGGAAATCTAAGTTGGGTTCAGGACCTATTATATTCCCCTTCAAAATTTTTCTTTACATTCCAGTAAAATATGACACTGGTTATCTCATACCAGACTTGATCTCCTCCCCTTAAGGACATGGTGGTTCAAATTTTTCAGCAACACTCATATTGGTGTTAGCCCTGTGCTCTACCTGGGCATGCGAATACTACAACACACATGTTTTATCTCTTCAAGCATGTACAGAACTCTTATGGGGTAGAAAAGACATCAATAATTTTTAACAGTTGGATATTCTGTATTTCTTTGCTGTTGGTACTATTTCAGCATTACAAGCAATAAATTATATACATACCACGTTTTCTATAGAACAGATGCATGCCACGAGATAAAAAGGCAGCGAGTCTCAAACTTTCAGATGCATTGACTCATTTTTAGTTCTTTAGCTTTTTATGAAGACTCAGAGACAAAGAGACATGCTGTAACACTCACAAGTCCCGTGAACCCGAATGACAATTATGAATGCTTAAACCTGAGAAAAATGAAGGCATTAGAACCTTAATTTTTGGAAGCTGACACTGACACTGAGGTGTCTCCACACTTGATGCAAATACCAGGCAAGTCTTCAGATTCTGAGTCTTCAGACTTTTTCTTAATTCTGACTGTAAACTAATGTAGCTTTGCTTAGGAACTTCTGACTGAATAAAGCCCGGTTTTACTGTCTACCTTCAGAACACTGCTGGCTTATTATTACTAACACTGGCATTAAATACACAAAGCAGGCCTCTACAGTTTGAGGCATTCAACATTTTTAGGAATGTGAGCAAAAGGATTTCTACAAAGTCACAGAAAAGCCCAACTCTAGGTACTCCTAATGATTTCTTGGTAGCCCATTTCTAATAATAAGTAGATTATCCAAACTTCAGACCTCTCAGAAGCGACAGACTCTGAAAACTATGGGAGTTGGAAAAACAATACTTTTGTTTTAAAGATGAAGTGCTTAGGCTCTTCCATCACAGAGAAAACCATTAGGTTACCTCACCTGGAGAAAAGTAAATGCCAAATCAGACAAATCAATGCTATTAATATTAATTTAAAGCTGTTTAATAATGCATTGTTTGGGTCCTTCTCTGGGTTTTCTCCTTGCAATGCATAGGTCCTCACAGTGGCAGCAACTCAGAACAGAGAGAAGCAAAGCAGTTTCCCTGACAACAGAACTACAACTTGATGCACGAGATATAATTAAAAGGTCCAGAACATCTCCCTTGCAACCCAGCTCTCTTCTCATTATAACGCTTCACATCATAGATCACATGGGTGACCAGGCACCTGTACTCTGTTTACTTTTTGCTTTCCCTAGTCATGCTGAAGAGCAGCAAGTAGAAATTGTGTTCCTGTAATTAGGGAGTTCACTCACCTTTCAAACAGCAGCCAAGCTGCTGAGGCAGAATCTGTTGTTATAGAGCTGCCTCTAAAGAGGGAAGGGTGGGAAACAACATTAAAAGCCGGAGAGAAGCCGTAATCAAATATTTTCTTAAGTGGCCTGGCTTTTTCAGAATGCAGTCTTTGAAATATTTTTCTTGATTCTGGAGGCTAAAAATATACAGGGCTTTTTCCATTTGCTTCAGCCACTTCGCATCTTTGCACGGAAAAGCAGAGGCTGTGCACGTTCTGCCCAGCTGCAGGGAGCGCAGCTTGGTCAGCAACACATCCCCTTCGACTTCACAGTTAAAGAATTTGGCTGGATCCCTACACCCGTATTACCATCCACACATCACGCTGCAAGGATGGCAGACTCTGACACCTGTGGGGTTTTTACACTTTATGGAGCATCAACTGCTATTTCTTCATTGTACAGACTTCTAGATTCATTAAAATTGCCACAGTTTTAGCCTATTAAAAAAAAAATATATGGCTGAGTATTAAAGGCAAAATTCTCACTTCCATTTCAGTTCTTATTTCCTCCAAGCAAAACAGCTCAAAATACAGTAATATAATAATAATAGTAATAATAATCATCACCATTATCAAAACAAAAAAGAGAACATTAAAACCTTCCATGTGGCACAGTGTTAGCTGCAGGCTATCCACCATGTGACATCAAATTATAAAAGTGTGTCCAGAGGAGGACAACCGAGACGATGAAAGGCCTTGGAAGCAAGACTTACAAGGAGCAACTAGGTCACTTGGCTTGTTCAACTGGGAGAAGCGAAAGCTGAGGGGTGGCCTCATCACAGCCTACAGCTTCCTCAAGGGGGGCAGCGGGGGGGAGGTGCTGATCTCCTCCCTCGGTGACCATCCAGGACCTGAGGAAATGGAGTGAAGGTGCATCAGGGAGGTTCAGGTTGGACATTAGGAAAAGGTTCTTCACCGAGAGGGTGGTTGGTCCCTGTAACAGGCTGCCCAGGGAAGTGGTCAGGGCACCCAACCTGTCAGAGTTCAAGGAGCATCTGGATGATGCTCTTAGTCTTACCGTTTAGATTTAGGCAGTCCTGCGAGGAGCAGGGAGCTGGACTTGATGATCCTTATAGATACCTTCTGGCTTGAGATATTCTCTGATTCTATGTAAACCCCAGTGATGAGTGGGAGGTTACTGCTAATGTTGCAAGTATGTGACAAAAGCTCTGGGAATTATATCACAAAAGCAGCATGCTGCTGTAATTTAGACAGCCTTCCCTGTGTACCTTGAGAAATGCTGCAAATTATTCCTGCCTGTAATATCAGAAGAAAGCTGACATCACCTGAAGCCTCGTGTCTCCAAAAGGTATACAATTTATCACTTGAAGATGCAGGGATTTTTTTCTTGGCTATTTGATATTTTGTCATTATTGGTTAGCTGTAACTTTCCATAACCTTATGCTATTATTTCCTGTGAGAATCGTATCATGTGTGCATATAAAAATAAGGGTTTGGGAATATTTATATCTGTAACTTGAGCTCCAAAAACATTGGTAAATCAGCTCTGTGGATCCGTGTAGAAGAACATTATCAGGAAAAAAATTTGGATTAAAGCAAATTCAAAACCTGAAGAAAATTTTTAAAGACATACTAATATGACATCTTTATTGTATATTGAGAGCTCTAAACATGCAGCTAAGCCTCATAAATTTTAAAATACTGTGCCTATTTCTGACTGCAGTTGACATCCAGAAGAATTTTAAGGGAATTGGAAGATATGTTTTTGTTTCCTTTTCACACAGTCTCTCATGACCTGTGAAGACCCAACAATTTGGGCAGACATTGATGAACTGTGTTTTGCTGGGGTCTACAACTAAATTAGCTCAGACTTCTTCTATCTAAATGGCAGGAATAGTTGAAGGTTTTGAAGCTACTCCTGCGTTATTACTTTTAAGTAAAAAAAAACAAAACAGATCCAAAGTTCATAGAATTCATACTAGTATGTTTATTTTTAGACTCCGAGATTTAAATTTTTTTTCAAAGCTATGCAGATCAGTTTTGCAGGAATGCTCCCTATCTTTCATTTTCTGCCATTGGCATTTTAATGAGATTATTTTTGTTTTAAATGAGTGACAATTACTTCTGCAAAACTTAACAAACTTAAAGCATTTTATAAAAATTCTTACTAAAATATCTCACAAAGTAAATACAAACACTATCTGGAGAAAGAACTAACAAAAACACTTCCATAATGATCCCTAGATTTTGAGAAGTGGCTCTCCAGGTACTAATAATGCATTTTTTTTTCTATCACACAGTATACAAATTAATATATTACACACAAATGCTCTAATCATTGCTATTTATTTTAAATTGTTTTCTTGCAAAAATGTTTGAGGTCTTCTTGATATTGTCATTAAATACAATATTTTATTTTTTAAAATATAGACTGGAAGGTAAACAAGCTACATCACTGGAAGTATACATTAGATATAGTGTTGATATGTCTATTTGCTTGGGTAGGTTTGGGACTTCAAATCAGGCTCAGGGTTTGCCAAACACCAGAACAGTATTCAGTAGCATGAATTAAAAAAAAAATAAAGGATACTGGATTAAGCAAGATAGGCCTCCAAAGGAAGGGCAACGTGATCATATGAAAATCAACATATGAATGCATAAATAAATCCCACAAAATTCTTATTTCTTAGCATTCCAGTGCTTCACTCTCCAATCTAAACAATGTTTCTGACCACAGCTCTTTGCACATCAGGGTGTTTTTTTCCTTCAGAGCAGCCTTGACGAGCGATTCTATTACTGCACCTTTCATGAGGTATCATCCAAGTACCTCAGGTTTTATCACAGATATATTACTGCTGCAGGTGCTGGACTAATTTCAGTGAATTGCAAAGCAGGACAGAGTGGGTACTTTCTCCCTTTGCTGCCTTCTAACTCCAGCAGATACAGTGTCCTCCACTGCTTTTCTGAAAATGGCAGAAAACGTGCTCTTTCAAAGGCACCTCCCCGAACTGAATGGATTTCCTCTGTCTAACAGCAAAGGCTTTTTCCAAACACTGCATGGATTAATATTGTTCAAAGAAAAGGTCACACAAATCCTTTTTAATGGGAGAAGTATTAAGTGACTTAGCTGCCCTAGTTGATAAACAGCAGCTCCCATAATATTAGTCAGCAGTGGCTTCAGCTTAGTTATTAACAGTACTAAAATATTCAGTGGTATTTATACTATGTCTTTGCCTGGTGCTAAGTAGGGATACTACAATTCCTTACTGGAAACTGAGCACAGACCTTTACCCTTTTTAAGCCTTACATAGGCCTGAGGGTATGAATAATGTACGCTGATTCCTGAACATCTCAATATCATGTTTTTGGGTTAGTGGAAAGCTGTTACTTTCAGTTTTTAAATGAAAGCTTCCTCACTTTTCTACTCAAGCACACCGTAGCTCAAAGTTACATTCGTCCTGGCTTCCTATGTATTACAAACTTTTTCCTTTTTATCCACTTCCTTAAAAAAAAAAAGGACATATAATTCTATATATAACAGGAAATCATTAAAGTTAACTAGGGACAAATCTGAATTAGTATGCAGTAAAGCTCTTAACTTACATCATAAAAATATGAACACATTATCAGAAGTATGGGTCTGTAGACCAGTCACTTCTGACTTCATAGATGATATAACAGATACCAGAGTGAGGTTTGATTAGTAAAACTTCATTATTTTGACAATAGATTAGCATCAACTATTAACAATAGAATGAAATATTGTTATAGAAGGTACTATATAAACAAAATAAGGTATATTAAAATTCTAAACTTAGTAGCAAAGAAATACTGTGGTGCAGTAACTGACTTCATTATGCCTGTTCATTTATTCGTTAAAAAAATTCAATAAATCTCTGTAAGTGTCCAGCTGGGTTGCAAGATTTGGTGAGATTCTAATGTATTCCAGTGATAGTATTGTTCAATGTGTAATTAAGAAAAAATAATTAAGCAGTACTTTAAATATATGGTCAAGCCCACTCATCAGCTCACTTAATGAAATAGTCCTCTTAGATGTATATTATTTTTCCATGCACCAAACCATCTTGCATTAGTGTAATGTAAATCTGTTCATTTAATATAATTTGTAATAATAATGATTTCCATTTTTAATGTCAAGAGAAAAATCACTGGTTGCTTGCTCCAAAGAGCACTTAATATCCATTACTGCACACAGCACAAATGAATTTGCAGATTTAAACAGACCTTTCAGCAACAGCTACTGTCTTCAATCTAGCTGGACAGTGCAGGTATGGTAAGAGCTATTGGATTTTTATCGATATGCATAAACCCATTTGAAAGTCTTAAAGATACCAAGCGTCTTTAAGTTTTTAAGATACTCTTATTAAGACTGCAGGGCTATTCAAACATACAAAAAGTGAAAATCCCCTCTGTGCGCTGTGCTTCAGCTGCCATGAATAGGTTGTGTTGATGCTGACTCCTGCCCTCAGTTATGTGTCTATTTCTTCCCTGCAACTATGAAAGAAGTGACAGAGTATCACAGAGCTGACGATGAAACCAGCACATCTGAGTGGAACCTACATAGGTGAGGGAAAAAAAGCTAGCGAGTGCTATGACAGCTTTAGGTACATGTGTGTCCAACAAAGCCAAGTGAGCAAAACTGCTATCTTGCAAACTCAGAAACTGCTTAAAGAAAAGGTGGGAAATATACATCCCACGTATTACTTCCCATACCAGGGAAAGTGCTACATCAAGAATGTATATAAGAACAGGTAAAGTAACTGAGGACAAATGATTTGCTCTTAATCTTAAAAATAAAACAAAATAAAAAAAACCAACAAAATAAAATAAAAATTAAAAAACAAACAAACAAACAAAAAAAAACAGTAAAAATGGGTTTGAGAGCTGAAGGTCACCAAGCAGCCTTTAACACAGTATCCTTCTATGCATTTATTATATCTGATTCTCAGTACCGGTTTCTCTGGACATCAGTGATAACTTTACTTTCTAACATTTTGGTACCTTCACTGTGTAGCATAAACCTGTGAGTTGCTGAATTACTGGTAAAAGAAACTTAAAATGGAGTTAGATGATCTGCAGTGATGGTTAAAGGTCTTAGCATGTTTGGATGGCACCACGATAAATCTGGATAAATCTCCAAATCTCACAAAACAAACTTATCAGTCCAGGATTCCATATGAAGTTTGCTGTTACTGAGTTTCTAATCAAACTTATTCTGTAGCACTCTGATCCTAGAATAATTTACAGTGTGAGGGAACTGCGTTGTGTTCAAATCGCTGTGGGTGCAATCCACCTGGAACTGACCATATCTAAGTCAGCTATCCCCACTGCTTTTATACAGGAACAGAAACTCCCAGGGCATCTTTTATGCCACTGTAAAGATGTTGGAAAGAGGTTGGATGGCTTACCCCAGTGTTGCTTCTGTTGGCTGCAGTTAGGCCTTCAGGCTTCAGTATGTCTGTCAGCACTACAAACACTGTGAGCGACTTCATTTACAAACATGTTACATATCCTTTTCCTGTTCTGAGGGTTATCCTCTGGATGCGTGAAGTGTTGGCGATGGCCCCTGCGCTGCAACAGGTGTGGACCACCAAATACCACGTCCCAGAGGTCACCTCACTGTTGCCTAGCATACTGCCCTATTGCAACCTATTGTAAGGCTCAGACTCTCACCTGCACTTCATCCCGATTGAACTGCTGCACTTGATCATCTATTGAGAAACAATAACGCCCCCCTGTAGGCTCATCTCACTAGCTCATGCTGCTTGTCTTGCCAACAGCAAATATGCATCTAAAAATCAATAACATTATATTGCCAAGGTACACACTGTGCTTAAATTATGGTATTTAGATGTAGAACCTCATAGTATCATCTAACTGAATGATATGTTACAGACCTTGTTTTATCTAATCCTTGTCTACCAGTTTAAGGGGTTGGGGGAAATATTTGTATTTTCTGTACTCTTCTTGTGCAGTCTTCCTTCCCCAGATTTTTTTTGTGATGTTCTGCTTTCTCATTACTCCTGGCAAATAATGGATTTAATTTAAATTTGATGTTATTGTGTCAGTTTTACCTTCCCAAAGAGCTTTCCACTTGATCTTTACAGCAGCCTTAGCAAAGCTGCACTTCTGCCAACAGATGAACTTCGGTGTTGTTTTTACAGTACTATTATGTTCTCCATGCATGAACCATTAAGCTTATGATAGGCTGCCAGTCTGGAGGCAACAGACTGGTTTAAACGCCTCAGGGGTGTCATGCCAATCAATTCTCTTGTCTCACTCTTACCGGACACAGAAATATGCATTAATGAAGGGTGAATAATTAAAGAGAGGGGATGAATTACAAGGGACAAGACAATGTCACACGAATGTGAACTCAGAAGAAAGATGTTACAGATCCAGTATGATGAGACCAGGTTTCTAAAACACAGTAACATTCACAGTGTGCCACTTATGAACAGCCATGTGTTTCCTCCTCACTTTGGAATTTCAAAGCATCTATTTGGATCTGAAGATGTCAGAAGCTGATACTGCAGAGATAAAAGTTACCTCTCCACGCCAGTCCTACAATATTCAGGAGTAATTCTATCTACTATTAGGGGCATCACAACAGAGTAGCCCTCTCAGTTCTTTCAGAAGCATCAGACAAGTACTGTGGGTTTTCCAAAGCTAGATTGAAATATCTAAAGATGGTGTATTTTCAAGTATGTTAAGAGGAGTGTCTCCTCCACCAGTTCTGTGTTGAAGGACACAGAGTTCTTCATATCTCCAAGGAATATTGGAGAGGAAGGAAATTATAAGAAAATATTGTCTAGCAGTTTTGGCCATCAGAGAAGACCAACACCTACCTACTCATCAGGGTCCCTCTCAACTCAGCATGTCTGTCTAGATACATGGTTAGAACCATGTGGATCCAGTGGAGTATGCATCTGGAAAGGACAATAATCTCTCAGCTAGCAACCTCAGAAAACCTTAGTTTTATTTATTATTCCTTGTATCTAACCACTTCTTTCAGTAGACCTCCTTGCTCTACTTCCCTTCTTACCCTCTGAATTGCACAATGAAAGGCAAAACAACTCCTGTAACGAGATAACGAGATCTCTCTATTTATCACCATGTTCAACACTGTGGTTTTGCTACTCTCAGCTAAACTGGAATGCATATCAACCACTTCTCAGAAAAAGTACTGGATTTTCTTCTCACTTTGAGCATAGAAATATTTGTGGCAAAATCCACAGAGGCTCAACCAGAACCACTGTCATGGCCAGTTTAACATGATCCTTAAGCACATCTTTCCATATTCATTGGACCAAATTAGATACTGACTTATATGTAGTTGCAAGATAATGTTGTCTCCAAGAGTACAGTTAATAATGAGTAAAGTCAAGGACAATACAAAATACAATACAAGGATAACATAATTACAGATGAGGTCAGATATTAAAAACAACTTTATAAGCCAGGTAGAAGCAGCTTACAGTGCAAAGTTTGGATAAGTTCTGTACACAGAACCCAGGAGGTTTTGCACGAGCAATTGTCAAAAGAAAAAAAAAAAAAAGCTAAAAAAAAAAGCTGGATTTGTGTGAAATACAGATTAAAGTAATAATAAAATATTTTATCCAGCTGACAGTCAAACTTTTTTTTTTTAATCTGCTATGAAAACAATACCAGCAGGGTATTATATGAATACTCTAAGAAAAAAATATAATTTCCAGGTTTTTTTGTTGATAACACCGGTTGGGACATTCTAAATATAATAAGTAAAATTCCTGTTAAAATAAATCCATTTTATGAATATGGAGTATATGACATACAGAACAATGGATGCCACTTACTAGCTGGTGACTGTATTAGTGGATATTGGGATGTGGAAATCAGAAAAGTGTAGGAAAAACATTAAAGTATTAAACATGATTTAAAGTAAGATTTGTTTACAGGTGACAGAGGTAACATGCTAAGGTACTGCACTGTGGCAGCATGTAAAAAAAAAAAAATACTTATTCTTAAAAATACTAGTACTTATTTCCAAGTTCCTAAATTTTAAGCCATTCTTGTGTCACTTCATTTGCTAAAAGGCTAGCATTGTTCTCAACTACTATCTCAAGAGTGCAATTTTATAAAGAAAATCTCACTGTGCCCTGATGCAGATCTAAATGTTCATTTTTAAGAAGCAGTTAATTGCAGGAATCTCAGATAATGGATTATATCATTCACAACCACGTAGAAGCTAGTAGTCTTCTTTAATGGATGCTTATTTCCCTATAGATTGTTTTCCAGCATTTGGTTACAATTATATGGCACTGTTAGCAATGAAATTATGATAATTTCCACAGAAAGTGAGCAACTAAATTTCTCAATAACTGAATTCTTAGAGCACTCATGGGCGGTCAGATGTTGGGGGCAGTGCTATTAAATTGAGTGAAATTCCTCTCCTCTGTGGTTAAAGTTTAACACATTCACAAAACTTCAACTGCTGGAAATGACATAGCAGCAATCTTATTTTGAACCTTAATGTATAGGGGAGGGTGGGTGCTTCAGTTTCACCTGCCTGTGGAGCAGTGCCTCAGTGACAACATTTATGAGGTTAGTCAGCCACACTTTCCGTTGCAATCCCAAAACAACAAGCAGTGGCATTCCGAACCTTGTTTGCTACCACTCTAATCTCCAGTGAGCAGCTTACTGAAGATCTAGTAACTATTTATAAATTGCTTGTAGGTCCCAGGTATCTCATATTCCAAATTAACAGACACAATGAATATGCTCAAATTCTAAGTAAAAAAAAAAAAAAATAATTAAGATCACGATAGGAACCTGCACATCCTACCTACTTTTCTATGAAGTTTTCTCATGTTTCTTATCTCCTTGGATAGGTAGTATGTTGGGTGTGTTGGGTGTAAGAGGCTTTCTACAAGTGTATCAACCACAGCCAGTATAAATGCGTAACAGAAAATGGAGCACAAAGATTAAAAGCTAAAAGTGCTACCAGGGATTCTGGAAGGAGCTCTAGCTTAAACAACAACAATTGCCACAGAATACTGTGGGGATTACCATACCTGCAGAACTGGGCTGTAATCAGATGTAAAGGATTGTTATTTCTACCTTCTCATTTACCAAGCTTGTCAGAAATACCACCCTGACCAAATACTGCTGCTGGCTATACTGCCTGAACACTCTGAATCTTCAGCACCTTCAGCCCTTCCTGTAATCGCCACATAGCTTGTTTCCATTTGAGTTTCTGAATTTAGAAAAAAATTGCTTTTGGTTCTAATTACTCAGGCTATCCATTTTCTGTCTCCTGAATTTCCTAGTATCCCACTGTTCATAAATACAAACATCTATATAGATAGATCTTTTTAATCTCCCTAGATGCAATTTACTACTAAGCTATGAGTTTAACGTTCCGTTTTTTATTGCTTTTGTCAATTTTATGCATATAACTTAGAATATCTGTTAAACTTGCAATTAATTTTAATTAGCTACAGGCAATCGGTGTTCAAGATCTAGTGTCATTTATGGCTTCTCTTCATGCCTGCAGAAAAATAAGTCTGAAGTTGACCTATTTTAAAAAAAGGTTATTATTGAACTGCTTTACTTGATATGGTGATCTAATTCTGAGGGAATGGTAAAGCTGAAGCAGGGTATATGTACTTGAAAGGGCAGCTTTATTCCCTCAGCAGGAAAAAAGGAGGGCAGTGATGTGTTAACA
The DNA here is from genome assembly GCA_035590215.1 of Microhierax caerulescens. Classification (NCBI taxonomy): domain Eukaryota; kingdom Metazoa; phylum Chordata; class Aves; order Falconiformes; family Falconidae; genus Microhierax; species Microhierax caerulescens. The sequence goes on along the minus strand of JAVJGJ010000014.1, from coordinate 115,279,574 downwards.
GTGATGATGTTCTTACATATAGAAAAAAAAATTGAGAGAATCACTGTGTTTAACAGTTTTTCTGATTTTTCCATTGACTAAAATACAAAGGAAAAATGTAAAACCTTTGCAATGTAGCAAAAAAGTTAATCCCTGTAAGGAGGTAATGAAGCTGCTAATGTTTGGCTAAGTCTCATCCTTAGCTAACAGACTGCTGTGCAGGCATAGAAGAGCAAATGACTTCCCTCAGCGTCTCACACAAGTGAGCATTTATTACAGCATGGCAGCAAAGGCCAGTAAGAGTATCAGTCAAATTACTCTGATGAGGGTTGCCGTTACAAGACATAGCAGAGCAGAAACCCCAAATCCTGTTTCTAATTGAAAGCAGAGGAGACACCTACACTCAGGATGAAATCTCTACAACAGGTTTTCTGCCTGCTTGACCTTCTTAACTCTCCTCTTAGCCACTTTAAGTGATTTTCCTTATTCAGGCTTGATTATTCCTCATCTTCTGCCTAGCCTTGGCAGTTAAATCAATAAATGTATATATGTTTCTAATAAGTGCCCTCACAAAACAGACAAAAGGAAAAACAAGCTAGACATCTCAAAGCAAAAATACACACATCGATTCTCTTTTGATTGCTATTAACTCTTACTGCACATTTTGTAGTGATTACCTTCCGTATCTTGCAGTATCACAAGACAGCAGGGGGCCACATAATGTAAGACATCAGGAAAACGTCTGAACTCAAAATGGGTTATAAAAGATGGTCAGAAGAAGAGAAGAGAGCAATAAAAAAATTGAGGATAAAAATGTGAAAGAATGATAGTGGTAAGTAAGTTCAGATTTAAAGATTTATGCTACCATACTATGAAGTGCCTAGCAAAGAAACTTGAAAACTTCTAAAGTCTGCCAGTCATATAAAATCAAATACTAAACAAAACAAACAAAGAGACACTATTGCAGAAATGTGATTATAATATGAGTGGTAAGAAAAAGCCTTTAGGCAAGCTCTCACACAGGGCATGAGAGTACCTTATTCAAAGTATTTTGCAAATCAGTTATTTCCTTTTGGAAATAAATATTTGCTCAAGTCATAGGTTGGTGCAAAATGACCACCATTGGTAACTGACAAACCTGACAATTTTCTTCATTATTTTTTTTTTTAGCTACTAAAGAAACTCTGAAGATGGATGGACTGTAATTGATGAATACACTCCTATAATTACCACTGTGAAATCAGTCAATGTAGATGTAATTACCATGGTTTCCAAGAGGTGATGTGTTAGAATCCCTTTCTAAGAAGACCCAGTCTGGGATAGAAAAAGGTCCTCAAAACCCATGCACCTCACAAGTGTGATTTGTTAGTATATATGAGGACTTTTAATGAAAAAAACGCATACTCATGTGTTCAATCGTTCATTCTGTCTCACTTATTTGACAGTTTTCACAAACAAAGGAAGACCTGAAGAGAATTACTATTCTCAAACCTTCCACAAGGTGATGCAGGCTCTATTTGTTATTTGTGCTACAAAGGATTTACCTGCTTTTCAGAAAGTGGTTCTGATGAAGCGATTTTCTTAGATGAAGTCAGCAAAATACATACCTAACAACCTGTGAATATGTTGTCTATTTTCTTATTTTAGAAAAATGTGTAAGGATATGTTAAAAAAAAAAAAAAAAAAGTGATGCAACTTAAAAAATGGCTAAAAACAGAGGGGGGAAATAATAATAAAAAAGCCAAACAGACAAAAACTCTATGCAAAGCTTTGACTTATAGTATACTTTCTTGGAATCCTGAGAAAGTCCAGAACACAGTAAAAAAAATCTGAGCAATTACTGTAACTAAGGCAGATAAGTCTTCTTGACGAATTGAACAGAGCTAAGTGGAAAAATAATTGTTGCTTTATGTTGGAGCAATGTAAAAACAGTATTTTCTAAGAGATATGAGATGTTACAAGTAATAATGAATAACTTATGTCTTTGAGGAAGAACTATGATATAACCAGAGATAAAAAGGTTCTAAAAACTTGGTTGTAATACGTTTCTAAACAAACAATTGAATAAGCTTTTGAAAAATCAGATATCAAAAGACTTGGAGGCAGACAGAATGCTACTGTTGGTATTTTGATGTGTTCCTCATAAAAATGGAAGTGATTTAATGCTCTGCTTCTACTCAAAAGGGAGATAACAACATTAAGTTATTAGAAAAGTGAACAGCAACTGTGTTCTGTATTAAGTAGCCTGACAGTCCCGGTGTATTTCTGCCTGTAACATCCCTGACTGGTGAGCATCTCTGTAGTTTAATTTGGAACGTCACAGAAAAAATAAATTTGGCTATCTACTCTATTTTACTGCAATTGCAAAAGCAACACTTCTGACACTGAAAGTGTTTGGTCTGAAAATTAGTGGATTCCTAACATTCATATTCCTCATAAGTATCTTATAAATTTTCTGCTTTATTCTGAAAACTAAAATAGAATCATTAGCATTTTATTTATTTTCATGCAGGTGCAAAAGGTGGGTGCGGGTAACTATTTAAATAACACTTAATAGTATTTAACTAAAATGTTCTAAAAATATTCCCATATGATACTCTATTTTCACTAGGCAAGTACTAAGTACACAGTATACCAAGTAAAGTATAGTTCTTCCACGTGTTATATTTCTTCACACTTACATAAAGCTTCATAAAGTCATTTGTTTAAATAAGAAAAATGGCATGAAACTTTGACATGAATATTCAAAATGTATATCTAGCAATCAATTATCATTATAAATAAATGCTAAATTTGAACAATTCTGTCTTTTCTGCTATGGTTCTATGACATTAGTGTTACTACTCTCAGAATACACCAAGATAACACTCTTTATCCACTTATCTCCTACCAGGGTCAAAATGTTATTTCTCCTATATAGATGGGGACACCAAGATGGAAACATAAAAGGATGCACAGTGCTCAGCAAGTCAAATTTGCAAATATAGGTCAGGTCTAAATCCAAGTGCCTTTCCAATTTACAACCTATACTATCCTTCCAATGGAAAACATTTTTAGACAAAACTTATGTCATCCTTCCATCTGAGGTTGAAAATAACCAGTTCTGTAGTGATACATCATCACAAAGCACAGGCAAGTGCTTTGTTACATAATGTTTTCCAGCTTCTCAATCTTGGTAAAAAAGTGCAGCTGGGCTTCAAATTAAAAAGGTTTTCACAGACTTCAGTAAGAAATGCAGTGACAAAGTGAAACATTTAGCACAGAGAATTAGAGGACATTAAAATGTGACATTAATAGTGGCAAATAAGGACAGGAAATATTTTTCCTAGAAGTTAGAACAGCCGTCCAGTGTTAGAAAGCCAAAATGTAGCTGAAGAGATGCGTAGGCTGGGAAGCTCTGAAGCAAAAACTAAAAAATCCCTGATAAAATTGAAGCATAAACCCGTTTGTGTTTTAAAAAGACAACAGTTGCTACTGTTTTGATCACTGAAGAGGAATGAATACCATTTTCTATTTCCACTAAATTGTATGTATTCTATATATTTAATTTGATGAATGAAAGAAAACATGTGTCAGAAGAATCTGATCATCTGGCAGTGCATCAATCTGTAATTACAGTCAGGTCTGACGATTTTTCCAGTTTTCTGTTATGGAAAAAGTGACTTCGTTTATTATCATTCCTTGGAGGATTCAGTATGACTGAATGAGTATCTTGAACTTCTACAGACTAGGGAAAGAAGAACCCAAGTGTAAATATTTTGCAAATGATCCTCTGTTTTTCTGAGAAGTATCAAGCATTGTGTATACCACATTAACATTCCAAAAACCTTGATGGTTGTGATAATATTTTACAGCTGAGAGCACAGTGTTTCAATACCAACAACACACGTCAACCCAGAGTGGGTAGTCATTTTTCCTAGTACACTCAAAGGTCATGCAGTAATTCTGCAGGAGTAAAAGAGACAGAACTGGATAGATGGACAAATAAAAACGTTCATGCTGCCGCAAGTACAAAATCAATCAATACACGTCAGTTTGAATGATTCAGTGAGACAATTGATAGAGAAAGAACTGGGAAGTTATACCCCTTTGTAAGTATATGTATATGAAGAATAAAACTAATAAAATCACAAAAATCCCATAAACTTTACCCACAGTGTGGTAAATCCCATGCTTTTTTTGTTTACAAAAGGTTTGTTTACAAAACAAACTTTTGTTTTAGGTTTGTTTACAAAAACTTAACGTATGACTGATTCAGTGTACTGCAATTAGAAGAGAAATATTGGCTGGTCTATATTTTGATACAGTCATTGTTTTTCTACCAGAAAGTTCAGATATGTGTCAGAAGTAGCTATGAGGGCACAGTAGTACATTTCTTTCCACTCTTGTCTTAGAATTTGAAATCACTATTACAGGACAAAATACTGTAGAATTTATTTTTAACTAAAATTTTCTCACTTCCCCAAGAATCAAGACAATCTTTATTCAAAATGAACAGACAGGATTTTATGTGACATTCACATTGAAGACCCATGGGCCACACACAGAAGTTCCAACTCTAAAGTCCAGCAATATCAGAAAAAATATCACCATGAGGATAGACAAAGACTGGAACAGATTTCCCAGAGAGAGTATCAAATCTCCTTCTTGGAAATTTTCAGTTTTTAACTTGTCAAACAATCTGATTTAACCTTAGAGTCGTCCAGGCTTTGAGTGGGGTTTTGGGCCAGATAACCTTCAGAGGTGTTTTCCAAGCTAAACCCACTATACGATTCTACGAAACTATCAGCTGAAAGAAGTAGGCACTGACGGTTCAGCGAGAAAATAAAAAAGCTGACAGTGATTCTGTTCTCCTCATGGAGGGAAATTCCGGTTTCAGATGCCAACTGGCTGAGAAATCTCTGTTTCTTCTCCATGAGTTTTACTAAAGAAGTGGTCAGTAATGACAAGGAAGGAAGATACAAAAAATTAAGTTTCTCCATTGGTCCTATTGTAAACATTGTATATAATAAAGCCTGCAGTCTGGGCTTAGATTAAATACTCAGTAGGGAGCTAGTGAATTGAGCAGGGCAGCATCAGGGGGCACCATCATTTCCTTGCCAACTGTGAATGAAATGTGGTTTCTGATGACTTTGAGTGGGGAGTTAAGGCAAAGAATCCAGATAGGCCATAAGTCCTTGTGGAGTTTTAGTGTACATTGTTTCACAAAATCCTTTCACAGTAGTAGCTAAATTCTCTGAGGAATGGGAAAAGTAATGCCCTCTGAGGCAGAAGAGGAAAAAGACATCAGCACTCTCAAAGAGACTGGCCAGAGCTACTTGATGTATTGAGCGTACTGGTGCTTCCATGACTCCAGGCAGGATGGTTTTCCTGCCAGGCATGAATGTATTAAAAATCAGGGCCAGCTTCCAACACTGTCTCTTTAATGCCTGATAAACAAAATCTTTTCTTTAAAAGAACCAGCTCCTGGCACCTTATTAAATACCCAGACTTTATCAAGAAGAAATAAAATATTACTGGGGTTAAGTCTATGTAGAGAAATTAAGAAAAAGAGTTTGAAACATTTACATATTATGGCTGTAAATAAGAAAGATACATAAAAGGATTTGCATATGTAAGATTGCTGAAATTAGAACTGATTTTAAACCTAAGTATAGCAGGACACAGCCACTTTATCATGGTCCTTCAGGCTCACGTACCCGCAGTGTTTCCAAAATTTAGTATTTTCCCCAAAGTTTGATGAATACATTTAAAAAATCATTTGTAAATATGCTTGAAACAAACAAACAAAAAAAATTAACTGAAGCGGGTGGCTATAATTCTGTGTTTTCTAATAAATATTTGAAAGTGTGTGCCCAGCTGCTAGTATTCATACAGAACTTGAAAATCCAATTATATCTTCACAAGCTGACATAAGATATTCACGATCTAACTACTGAAAATGTCTAAGGCATCTGTTCAGACATCAGAAGCAACAACATACAGGTTATGTCCTTGAACATACAAGGTGCATCAACAGCATAACGTGATGTAAAACTTATGTCATGACCCAGTAGCCTAAATAATTTGAAACCAAATTATCAAATTATAAATAAAGCACATTCTAAGGAAATCACAGAAGTATCTCGAAATTACTTCTTATTCAGAAGGAAGGTTAAATTTAGAGAGCTATTATTTTTTGTAAATGTTTCTGCCTTAGCCATCAACTTAATTTAAATAATATTTAGGCAACTGTGCTTACTGTACTTCTTAGCTATTTTTTTCAACAGTATCCATAATCTGAAAATCTACCTCGCTTATCTGTTGGCAAGATGAAAATTTCTGGAATTTTAAGATTTGAAAAAATTCCAAAGGTGGAAATCAAGGGGGCTGAAGACAACTGCTTGGTACTTCTTCTTGCCTTCACTGAGCAAAATTTTTAGGTGTGTGGATAGGAGATGCAGGGTCTTGAGTGTCTTTGAAAACCTGTGTTGCAGGGTGTCCTGTTTTTGGCTGGGATAGAGTTGATTTTCTTCCTAGTACCTAGTACAGTGCTGTGTTTTGGATTTAGGATTAAAATAATGT
>JAVJGJ010000014.1:115195272-115265944 GCA_035590215.1 Microhierax caerulescens | reverse complement strand
GTGGCGGGGGGCATTCAGAGTGATGGTGTTTTGTCTTCTCACAACTGTCACGCATGCTGGAGCACTGCTCTCCTGGGGGTGGCTGAGCACCTGCCTGCCCGTGGGAATGGTGAATGGATTCCTTGTTTTGCTCTGCTTGCACACAAGGCTTTTGCTTTACCTATTAAACTGTCTTTATCTCAACCCAGGGGTTTTCTCACTTTCATTCTTCAGATTCTCTCTCCCATCCCACTGTGGAGGGAGTAAGTGAATGGCTGGATGGTGCTTAGCTGCCAGCTGGGGTTCAACCACAGCATATATCTATATGATTCAATTGATAGAACAGAAAATTGAAAGTGGACTTTTTAAGGTCCCCGAGAAAGCAGTTCTCCAAAACATAGTATGAATACATGCGATGTATGCAGTTTTAGTAGTAAGACCCTCGTTTTGCATAGACCTGATAAGAACCCATTTCGTCGGTGATGTGAGAGGCTGACATCCCTGAGACAGCCTGAGCAGTCAAATGAACTAGGAGGGTTAATGAGTGGTTCACTTGCTCTCCATTCAGGTGTCTGAATAACAGCATATCTTGGTCCTTGTGGATATACTCTGAATACAAAAACAAAGTTAATGACATTTATTTACACCTATGCTGACATTTTTCTGTATGCAGAGGAAAATCAACATATTTTCTTAAAGGTCAAAAGCCTTTGCATAATATATTTCACTGCATGGAATGGATACCCTCTGATATAATTCAGTTGCTGTGTTTACCATGTGTTTACCCCTAAAAATATGAGTCTTTATCCTTTTCAATATAATGGTGTATTTTCTTTTTCTCTTTTCTTTCCTGTTTTTAAGGATAACAGCGGAATCATTCTCTTTATTACCTCCAGCATGTAGCATATGTTTACTGTTCAGTTTGAGTTGACATATTTTAATTTTCATGGTTCCCCTACCCAGTTTCTCCATTATAATTCATTCTACTGTGATGAATATTTTAAGTAACAGATATTTGTGCCTCATATGCCTTCAAAGACAGCAGTATCCTTCTTACTCCTCTCTGCAAGTTTCCTTATGCTTTCATATTCTCAGATATTAAAGCCACCACCATTTTTTCCCTTCATCTGGATGGAAGTGGCACTAAGGATTTTTCAATTCATACAGCATTTTTCTTTAGGGATCTCACTTCTGTGTCTTTGTTTCTGAAAAAGCAAGCTGCAGTGAAATGTTCTGTAGTAAGCAGAATATCAAGGGAAAAGACTTGACTGGTGTATGAATACAAGAATGGCAATAGATATTTTTATTTTAATCAGTTATATTGTGCAGGATGATATTTCCAAATCTGCTGTGATATCTGCTGTTCAATCACAAAGTCTGTCATAATCAACCCTTGCATACAAAACAACAGGGACAACCTTATTCCGGATGGCTCAGAGACAGAATTTAGCTGAGATAAGAATTCAACAGAGGAAAAAAGAAAAATGTAGTAGAAATTACACCATTTACAATACCTTTCACCCTCAGCAATTTTAATTTAAATATAGGAGACTAGTTTACAAGAGCTTTAAACTCCGTGTTTATTCTTTGGTATTATTAGCTTTTGTTTTTACTTAGTCTTTTAAATGTTTTTGTAAGATATATAATGCAGTTTTATTTTACAAGGAGTACACATTTCATAAAGCTCTTCAAAGCACCTTTCCCAAAGTTCACTGTGAACCTTATGACATACACAATCCTCCTCTCTTAAAACCTAAGGACGATCGGCTGCATTTGTTCATTTTCATGAACACAAAGCAATGCTTGGTGCATTCTGGCCAAAGCACACTTCTGGAAAGACCATGCTGTTACAGACACACCGAACACAGTAATTAACTAGTGACTGAAGATCTCATTTAGGCCTAGAAATGAGGTCCAGCTCTCAGGCTGGACTGGTCCTCCACGAGGACTTGAAATGCCTGTAGCTAATGCCACCCACTTCTCCCTTTGCCAGTCCCCAGGCTTTTGCAGCAAAGATAATTCTGTGATTATTTTCAGTGACAAAGCTAAAGGCACCTGACTTTAAATGCTCTTTTCACTAATACTTCCCTTCTGCAGCATACGTGTGGCAGTTAATACGGCAATTGCTTTGGCATTAAGTAAAAGTGAAAGTACATGAACTGAACTGATACTATTTAGAAGTGGCTAAGTTACCTGGGCCCTGATTGTGGTTAAACAAGTGGTTACATTGGGGCAATATTTATGGAATCTCAAATGTATGAATGAATCAGTATAGTATACTATGTGATTTCTCACCTGAATTCTCATCTAAAGTTGTCCCTTGATAAGAATCACCTAGGAATCAATCCTTTGCCAGAGAGGGAGTGAAAAGGATTAAGGGTGCAATAAGACAAGTTTTGCTCTGGGTTGGAATGTACAAACATCGCGCAAACACCATGTCAACTCCATCAAATCGGAGTAAGTACAGAAAGGACTAACTATTTGAGTTCCTACATGCCAAGGCAGAATTAACCTTACAGAGAGAGTAGCAGAGGGAGTTTCCTCAGAGGACGAGCATCTTCCTGGTCACAGACACTAGTGGCACCAGGCACACTTCTAGAACTGGGAGGATATTGAGTTAGGGTTAGGGGACATGTGAAAGCACAACACAGCTTTTGCACTTTCAAGTAGAAATAAAAGGGGATCTAGGTTTGAACACACCCTCCAGGTTCCTGAACATTGGTTTGGGTCAACAGAGAAGTTTATATAGAAAGAAGGATCACAGGGAGGTGTTAGACTCAAAATCTTGCCAGGGGCTAAAACAATACCTTATATAAAAAGCCAAGAAACTGCTGTTACGATGTGTGAAATTTTAAGAGTTTAATAAATGGATTATTATTAGTTCACATCTAATTATTACAGAAACAGAAAAGGAGAGAATAGGGAAAAAAGGTCTTAATAATACAGTTAAGATTGTTACATGCATATGCCTAATATCCATGCTTTTTTTCTGGTGTCCTTCAATGCCCCTCTGGATATTAAAATTAATCACTTTGATGTGTGGGGCAGGGGGTATCCAGTGACTTCTCAGCATCCTGAGTCCCCTTCTCTGGAAGGAGTACAGTATCAATAATTTCTCCTTCTTTCTCCTCACTCTAGAATGTGCTTGTGGTCATTTTTGGATATTTGTTAGCACATTTTTGTACCTCGATCTTTCTTAATTGGTATGCAAGGTGACCATCCAAATGCACTATATTAGGCACGGTTTACATATGTTGGATGTAAATTCAGATTGTACTCAATTCCATATCTGTATTTCTTTAACTGACCACTGCTAACTACAGTGTCAGCCTGTTCCCCTTTTCCTACCATCCCATGTCAGTACTCCTCTACACTGCATCCTATACCCCCACTTGAAAGAAGCTGGCTTTAATACCAGGACTGTATTCCTTTACACTACATCATTACGATACAATCATCAATATTTTAGTCTACACAGAGTAACTACTTATTGCTACTATCTATGTAAAAACCACAGCTGTATTGCGCTAAGAAAAGCAAAAGGCATTTCAAAGTGCCCGAGGAAAAACCCCGGGCACCAGTACACATTGTGGGCTAACTAGCTAGAAAACAGCTTTGCAGAGAAGGACCTGAGGGTCCTGGTGGATACCAAGCTGGCCATGAGCCAGCAGTGCAACCTTACAGCAAAGGTGGCCACAGTCCCCTGGGCTGCACTAACAGGAGCATTGCCAGCATGTTGGGAAGGTGAACTCTCCCCTCTGCTTAGGACTGGCAAGCTCACATCTAGAGTGCTGCGTCCATCTCCCAGCTCTCCAGTACAAGAGAGAGATGGGCATACTGGAGAGCGTCCAGGCTCGAAAAGATGATGAAAGGACGGAAGCACCTGTCATAGAAGTAGAGGCTGAGAGAACTGGGACTGCCCAGCCTACCGCAGAGAAAGCTGAGGTGGATCGTATCAATGTACGTAAGTATCTACCAAGAGGAGTAAAGAGTGAGAGCCAGACTCTTCTCAGAGATATCCAGTGAATAGATAAGAAGCAATGGGAAGAAAATGAAATATAGGAAATTCCATTTAAACAGAAGAAGTAACTTATTTTTCCTGCAAGGAAGCAGGTTGCTCAGAGAGCCTGTGGAGTTTCCGTGCTCGGAGATACTCAGTACTTGACTGGACACTGTCCTAAACACCCTGTTGCATCTGACTATGCTTGAGCGGGGGGTTGGCAGAGACGACCTCCAGAGACCACTTCCAACCTTTATGAGTCTGTCATTGTGCGAAACGTGAAACAAATTAGGTGTAGCCTGCTGAATGCTAGGAAAATTGCTGTGACACCTAAACAAGGCAAAACAAAACTCCAGAAAGTTCAAGAGCAGTTCAGCCAAAGTAAGCTTGATAAACTCTGGTTTGCAGGATCTGCAACTTCTGTTCCTAATACAGGCAATACTGCATTTACCAGGCTACTGAGCTGTCCTTTCTTTTTCATAAAAAATGAAAAATTGCAGGTGTAGATGAGTAATATATGAAACTCACCTCACAAATTTAATTTCCTGTATATTTATCTTCACTGTACGTGTAAGATTCTACACAAAATGACCTCTGCTTCTTTTTAATTTATTTTGTTTAGTGCCACATATTTATCCTATAACTGATCACTGATCAGGAATTACCTGTTTGCAATGAATAAACTCTCTTTGGAACAGCAAGAGGAGTATAAAAGATTTGGATATTAACATATCAGTATTTTTTTTTATTTGTAGTTGTTATTTAACATTCAGGCATTGCCCTTTTCTAGGGTTTTTTACCTACTTACTCCAAAACAAACAAACTGGGACTTCGGAATAAGGAAGAACTGATGGGCTGACTGTCCTGCTGTGCTTTAGGGCAGTGTCTCTGGATCTGTTTAACAAAAGGAACCTAACACAGATATGCTAAAGGCAGAAAAACCACTTGTACTGAAACAGAATTGGAGCAGAATTCTGACCACAAGCACAAACCCACCCTGTTTTCTTCCCAGTTACCCTTTGCACAACTTCTACTGCAAAACTGAGAGGCTAATTTTTTTTGCGACAGCAATGTATGGGGCAGACACTTGCTTATGACCACAGTAATGATCTTCAAAATGACCTTAACAGGTTTTGCCCAACTGTGTGGGGCCTTTGGCATTGCTTTAAGTAATTTGCTTTAAGTAATCTTCTCCCCTGCATTGCAGAAGGCCAGAGATCATCTGCTGTAAGCTAGAGAAGGGATAGGTAAGTGAAGGAACGGTGTTAATACAATCACAAGTGATCATGTCGCCACACCATTAGAAAGTTCTCCAGTATGCATATCATAATCCTCTGAGGATTACATTTTGATAATGGAATGCCTCCTGCAAGATTAGTTTTTTCATGCTGTTTTACAGTAGAAAAAAATGAATTACCTTAAATAATTTAAAACTAATAAAATATTGACCCCCATAGTGCTGAGTTTCACAGTCCTCAAGAATTTCACTGTGGTTTGCATTTCATTTAATTCAGGGAAGTTAGCATTTCTTTCAGTGAATTTAAACTCTGTTTTACTGTATGTAAAAGCTTAATCCTACAATGTATTTTTAGTGTCTACTTTCTAAATAGGAAATGGCCTAATTAATTCTTTACTCCCAAGTACCCACATTAAATAGCTTTTTGAAATCTTCACGTATCCCTAAGCAACTTTAAGTAAATAATTCTGAGATGCATGTAGCAAGTTAACTACAATTTCTCTCTGTGGTTAGAGACAAAACAATGAAAAGATGTAAAGATACTCACCAATTTGCTTTTTTCCCATCAGATCAAGATAAGGTGATCTGAACTTGCAGATAATGAAAACACCCCGTGCAATTTGTCATCATTAACAGAAACAAAATTCTAAACATACATTATTATATTTTGTTATTCTTGCACCAACTTTAATTTCTCTTCTTATTATTTTTTTATTATTTTCCCGTTTAACCTACGCATCCCCATTAGCTGATGCACATACTGCCCATCTAAAACATGCTTTTGTCTTTTTTCCACAGCATTTAATTTACATATGTGATAAAAAAATGCCTAAGTTGATAGATGCAGAGCCACCAAATCCTTTTGGAAAAATATGCTGACAGCTGTCATAACAATTACAATATAAAATTTGTGTTTTCTTGGGTTTTTTTAATGAATACTGTATGCACCTGATAAGAAGTGTATCATAGAAGCTCATGCTTTTTACTAAAACAGGATGACACTAGGAGCATAACAGACTTCATGAAGTCCCTATTTCCGACTTAAATATAGCAATTGGTAGAGGTCATTGAGTATTTTTAAATGCAGACATGTACCTTCTACAAAAGAATGTGGCATATCTAATATATACCCTATCTAAATATTCACAGTCACTTCCTAATTATTTTCAGGATCTTTTCTGGCATGACAGATCATGCTAACAGCTTCATTAACTCTGCTGTGCAGTACCACTGTATGGATAGTATGCACAGCTTAATCTCTTCAAGAAAAACTATGCAACTTCCTAACTTCAATGGACTAACTATTATTCTCTTTCAGTACGTTAATGAGATTGGAAAACTGTTTCACATGAAGCCATCAGAACACTAATACAAACTGTACTGGTTCTCCACAGTGTTATTTTTTAGCGGTTGTGTTTGTGCAGAGTACTGCTGTTTAATTAAAGAAGACAGATAATTATGCCCTTGATAGGGTTCCTTCATTTATAGATTACACAATAACAGAGCTTGATGGTCTCTGTTGGTAGCCATAAAAATTCCATTCAAATCACATTCGCTGTGAAATATCTGATTTTTGAAGTAAAATTTTACCTAAACATTCTTTGAAAGATATAATAGGTGGCATGGAGATAGCATATTATTTTCTCCCAGGAACCTCTGAAATTTCAAGCAAGCTCATTCATGTAGTGATACCTTCCCAAAGCTGAACTTTGGTGCCTATGGATTATCACACTAGTAATAGACATCAAAAGGAGGCACAGTTATTCTTAAGTCTAAAAAAACCTTATCAAATACTGATAGAAGGTAATGGAAAGACTCCCTGGGATGAAGAACAGTGGATCCTGGACTACAACCACACTGAAGAGCTCGAAAACATGTAACAGGAATTCCAACAGGAATACAGAGCAGCAGTCCTCAACTTCAGATGCTCCCTCCTCCTTCAAAGTCACAGGGGGTTCTCAATTTCCTCCAGACTGCCAGAAAAATTTGTACTGCAAATAAATACTAAGGATCATCACTAAAATCTTCATGATACACTTCCATTCTCCCAGTACATTAGAAAACAGCCAAATTATACATGGGCTAGAAAAAAGGGGGAAAGCTCAAAACCTGAGAAAACCAGAGAGATGAGCATGGGGACCTTTTGAGGGCAGTCAGGTATAGTTTGTTGAAATTCCATAGTGACATGAAATGAAGGCTTGGGACATTTACACAGGGTCAGTTCCTTCACTCAATCTTCCCAAACCAGACTCATGATAGTGAGTTTGTACTGGATTCAAGATAAATGTATATTCCAGGGTTTTTTTTATTTTTATCCATCTCTGAGCATGGGAAAATTCAAAATAAAAGACTATACTTGACATCCCTCAAAAACAGTTTTGCAGCTAAACACTGCACAACTAGTTCCTCTAAAAAGCCCATAACTAGTTCTTCAAAAGTAAAATTAAATGTATAATTCTGCTTTATTTTTAAGTGCTACTCAGAGAAAAAAGTGCTTTTTACATTTGTAAACAAAATTCACCATATAAAAGCACTCCTGAACCACTAACTAGTATATGTTCCTTCTCCCCTATCCAAGTCAGATATGGGATTGTGATTCCAAGTTTGAAGAGTTTCCTTCATTCCTATTTTCAACAGAAATACATGAATCCTTATTTCAGTGTCTTAACTATTGGTGCAGATCTTCCCTTGGGGAACAGGGTGGGCAAGTTGGGTGCATGTCAGTCCCCCCGGTATGACTTTTATATGGGAAAGTGGAGGAAGAAGGAGAAGATCTGCTTTTAGAGAGGGACAGTAATGCCGTAAGATCTTTATTCTTTAAGCCGAACTCAAAAATTGACGGAGTTCTGTTGAGGAGAAGAAATTTTTAGAGTTCATCATTGACATAGGCCAAAGTGAGCATCATCATAACCTTACATAACTTCACTTCTCAGCAGTGCTACCTTGTGATGACAAACTAAGTGTTTCACCTTTTTATGTATCAGTGCTGTCTAGGAGTCAAACTATTTCTCTTGTTTAGGCTGTTCAGAAGTCTAACCCATATGCCTGCTGTTTACAGCTGCAAAATACAGAAAATGTGAGATAGCTAGTCAAAAATTGTTAACATCTTTCGCAAAAATTGGTTGACACAATGTTAGTTTTTCTGAAAACATCAGTGCCATCCAAAATTAGTTTGCCTGGAAGTACTTTGTCTGTAAAATGATAATAAATGGTGTACCTAAATATCAGCAATGTTTTCATGCTTTTATACCATCACTGGGTGCCCATCTGTATTACAGTGTTTTAAAACAAATGATGAGTTGTTAAATGTTCAATAAAATCAGCAATTTAATGAGATTTTAAAAACCAACCAACCAAACCATTAGACATTTGCCTTGATAAACTACTTAAAATACTATGGAAAAAGCAACACAAGACAAACCTACCCTTTCCATGAAAAAATGAAAGTATTTCATTTATTCAGTTTATATTCACATACCTTTTAAGAGTAAAGTTGGTATCTGAGCCAATCTCTTCTCCAAGACAGTTGTTTTTGCTACCTGATGGTGAAATGCTATGTCAGACTTAATTATTAAGCAAAGGTTATAAAACCTTGGCATGACTCAGTTCATTTTGTGTGCAGTTTATGCATTGCATAATCAAACTGGGACCTTTGTGGCAGTGTCAAAGGGGAATCACCTGGCCAAGCCTGGGTGAACTCTGTTCAGTTGTCTCCATCTGAAGTCACAGAGCCAAATTCAGCTCTCACAAAAACGGGTACAACTCCACTAAATCAGTAAGATAATGAAAGCTTTATAAATAAATCAATACAAAGAATAGCAACAAGTCCTAGCAAAAATTTGCAATGGACCTAGGTCCAGATATATGCAGGGCTGAGTTTGTCCATGGCATTTTTCATACCTCTGAACAGCAGTACTAATGCAGAAATTCAGAGCATCTATGGATCCTGATATTCCCAGCCAAAGAGAGAGGCAGGCATCTATAAAAAGGAACATAATTCATTGTTAACTAATACTTCAGCCTTCTCTGCCTGATGAGTAGAAGCATAGCATCCACTCAACCCATTTCAAGCCTAAGGAACTCACTGGGTATAGTTTATAATTTTATTTGCAGAGAGGTAACAAGTACTCAAAATTTTGTCTATCAAGGTATATCCATCAGTCAAATGCTATATAGCTCAGTCACAGCTTCTGAATTGTAAGGTTTTCTGCAAAAATTTTGAAACCTTGTAAGAAGATCAAAAGTTGGTTTGGTTTGTGTTTCTTTTGGAGATTGGAGGGGAAGGAAAGTACTGACAATACATATTGCTTTAGTCCCAGTTTAATTCCCTCGGGGGAAAAGAAAAGGGAAAAACCAAAAGAAAACAAAACAAAGAAATAAAGAAAGAGTCTGGTTTCTTGGAAGCCTTCACCAGAAAAAGGAAATTCTATACAGAACTGTACATTCTGCAGAGTATATACACTCATGTTCTCTTTCTCTGTCAGGAAAGATTCTTTGAATCTCAAAGGCATCTTCTTCAGAATCACTCTCATTACACTGGGACCTGTGTATTGATGGAAATTTGCATTTTCCTTGATATGCAGAGCTATGTATAAGAAAAGCTGACTTCCAGATTCATGAAATGACTCAGTGGCCCAGGATGCTTTTGCGTGCTGTAACCAAATACAAGTTCTATATGGCAAATCTCACCTGTGCCACAGCAGAGCAAGTGCCTTGGGAGCCTTGTGGAAGGCTCCGTATTTGAGTCATCAGTGATCTCCAACAGACCATGTCTGCACATATGTTATTAATATAATCTGAAATTTATGGTATCTTTGGGAAAGCTAAACTGCAGGTGAATCAAGGGATGGAATGTGTTGATCCTGACTGGAGCGTGTGGCACACTGAGGCGTTTTTGCTCCAGGAGAGTTTGAACCTGAGCTTGCCCAGGCTCGTGCTGTGCTGCACAAACCCCTCGGCTGCAGGACCGTCCCAGCCACCTCACTGTCACAGATACACCTGGCAGGCAGCTCCCCCGTGGCACTGCTGGCCACCCCTTGCTTTTGTCTGAAAGTCCAGCAAGCAGTCCTCATGCAAGCATCCTTTCCAAATAGAGTTGTTTTCTTGGAAAACAAAAACAAAAACAAACAAACAAACAAAAAAAACCACCAAAAAAAAACCCAAACCAAAACCAAAAAACCAACACTTAATAGCTTGAATAACCACAAAGGAGGAGCTTCTGCCCACAGGCAGATCTGAGCAGTGGGCTGTGAGATCAGTCCAGGGTCCATACAATGCTGTGTGGATGTGGGGTGCTAAAGTCTGAAGAGATCTAAGATTTGCTTGCTCTCTATTTCTCTTCTAATTCAGTCTTATTAAAACAGCTGTTTTAATGAACTGGGTTTTTTTTTCAGGTCTATCTTATTGAGATCAGAAAGGAACTGCACTACCTGCCTCTCTCCCTCATGTCCCCGGACCCTCCTGTGCAGAACACCAAGTTCTCCTGCAACGTATTGATACTGCTTAGTTCTCTGTATGTACTTATTTAAGTCCTAGAAACAACTACAGAAAAATAGTAAGACCAAGTACTTAATTTGTATTTCTAGAATTTGCTTGAGTTAATTTTCTTGAAAAATGAACTAGAACATCCAACCTAAATGATTCTGTGATTCTATCCTCTGACATCTACGTTGGCAGCACAATGCCAAAAGGGAGACTTATCAGCAAAGCTTCTGCAGGCTCAAAACAATGCACCATAATGGACAGAACAGAAAATCCCATTGGAAGTAAACCATTTCACATTAGAATATTACAGAAGTATTACTTCTGCTATAAAAAGAATATTTTCAAAACAACAGCAAGTTGTCCTATGTTGATCATCTCGTCCAAAAGTTGCTGCAAACATGTTGATTATTCAGCTCAAAATTCCTCAAAATCAAAAAAGTGTTAGGGGTTTCACTGCATTTTGTATTCCTAACCAGTGAAAAATGCTATGTTAATACAGTTTAAAATATTATGTCTGTTTGGTCAGTTAGGCTGGATGAGAGAATCGTGTTGATAGCACATGGAATTTGCAAATCATGTTACATTCAAAGAGTTCACACCACAACCTGTTATTGTACTTAAAAGCAAAACAGAAAGCTTTTTTGTTATTTTTTTCTGTTTCCCAGAAACAGAAAATCTGTGAAAATATCAATGCTACTAATGCCCTTCTACTCTAATATCAGGAATAGGTAAGGCAGAAAATGAGTCACCTTGTGCAGAAACCTGAATAAGCCCAAGGTATATGATTTTGCTGAGGTACAGTAGAACTTGCAGCTTTCAGGGTTCGGTTTAAGAACTGTTCCTTAAAGGAAATTGAGACAAATGGGCTGCTCTGCCAATACCATTAAGATAAAAGGAGGCTTGTATCAAACACGAATGTTCCACTTAAATCAGGCATCCAGTTAAAGCTGGTCATCTTAACCTACCCATCTAACAAAAAAGGCCACCCTGATCCTTTTTGAAGTCTGGCTGGTTTGAGCTGTAGCAATTTTGGTACTACAAATGTTCTGAGCTGATCTGGGCCAGCTGCACTGTAATTGAGGCCAAGAGGCATTAACTGTTTCACTGCTGATTCACCAGCTTCTTACACTGTGCACAATTCATCTCAAGTATGCCACCTCTTGTGACAAGATACAGACCTGAAGTGCTAATTTTCCAGTGGAAAATTGGCCTAATCAGCTATTACATAGAAACATCAGTAAAAGCCATCAAAAGTAAAAGCTAATAAGCAGAAGGAAAAAAGCAATCACATGCAATATTTTCCTCCTTAGAACAGAAAAAAAAAAAAAAATGTTTACAGCTTTTTCAAAGTGCTAAGTTCCATACTGAGACATATCAAGCCAAGCCTTTTATAAGCATTTTAATTTAGGACACACGAGTGATGATACACAGAGTCACAGTGAGTGGTAGCAATTCAGTTCAGTGGGGCATCTCATATGATTAAGAAATAATCAGCGGGCACGCCTCTGATCCTGTTTCATGTTCCTGCCAAAGGGATCAAGAGAGCAAGAGATCACTCTGGCACAATGTACTTGTATAGCTAGGTACTGTTTGGAGACCAGCAGGACAGGTCACCTGCCGTGAGGATTATACTTCCCTATATGAGTGGGCAATAGCAGCGAGGCAGGGACAGAGAAAAGAAGACAGTGAGAAAGTTTCCTCAATGAACCAGCCAGCCTATGAAGAGCAGGATGAGAAGCAAGGCTGCTCATTTATTTGGATAACTTGTCATTAAAGTGATGCAGAATTCAAGTTTTTAAGAGGGTCTGTATACATCAAATATATCTTCAACGTGCAGTGTCAGCTCATGCCCTTCCACAATCCCACCACACCAAGCCCCCCTGTGGCTGTCATCCTACAAAGGAAAAGCTCCCCTAGGTATCATCCCCAAATTATATCTGAAATACAAAGAAAGAGACTGAAATACATACACTTTTGGGTATACTGAATCCCAAATATTTTTGCTTCTGAAAAGATCTGGTTTTTTCTAAGTGTTATCAGTGGAGAAAGAAACAGGTCATGTAAAGATTGCCTGAGGAATCTAAAACTTTTAAGAAGAAGCTGGCAAAGGTCTCAACCAAGGGATTACAGTGGATTAACCTCACAAGATTTCATTCTTCTCAGGTATGTGTATGTTCATAGTTAGGTATCACAGATTGTCTATTAATGGATGTACAGTAAAGCCAAAGAATACAGTAGCAGATGTTCAAGATACGTGGTTATCCTTGGCCACCTATCTGAGAGCAGAATCAATCCTCTTTTTGTATTAACCTTCCTTTCCTAGGAAGATAAGCTTCCCTTTAGCCCTCCTTCCCACATTGTTAAAAAACACAGAAGGAACACACAGCAAGAAGTCTTTTAGCATACCTACACACACACAAACACACAGGCACACACCCCCTTTATACTGCATTTCCACAGCCTACGTTGGATTCTGCTGCTATGGCTGAGATGATACACTGCTGCAGCAATCATGGACTATATAACTTCATGCATCTTTTAATTATTATCCCAGGCTTCTAAGAGATTGTCCAGAAGAGTACATCAGCAAAATAATAATTTATTGTAAGTAGACCCAAATTAATAAGATGTTATGGAATTTGAAATTTCATTCCTTCCACTCTGTACGAACCAAAGCTTCTTAAATTTTTTTTCTGTAGTAGAAATCATTTGCTTGGTTATTTCTACAGATGAACCTTGGTTATACTTGCAGGTCATGTACAATTAGTTTGTTGTACACACTCAACATTCAAAACCAAACCTGCTTTGACAAGACACAACACAGGTGCCTGGAGACCTGAAATCCTCCCCAGAACCTGCAGATTGTTAGTATCTCTACTAAACTTGGTGACCCTGACACACATCTTAACTATAACTTCAAGCGTTCAAATTCCAATATTTTATTGAGTGATGACAGAAATGGAATACCTTTATTCAAGAAAGTGTTTATGAAATATCTTCACAAAATTTTCAAAATACTGTCTTACATTAGCCAATCCCATGAATGTTCTTGCAAATAAACTCATTCAGTAGATTACTCACTGATAAAAGCTGCATGAATACAAGAGAAGTAAATGTAATTAGAATTTGGAGCAACTGTTTATTATATCACCTTCAATCACTTTATAATACACATCCGGCTCTTGCTAATAAGCCCATGAAAACCAATCATGGTGAAGAGAAATGAAAACACTTTTCAATTTTATCACTTAGAATTAAAACCCACATGAAAATGAGGTCAGCAGTGACTGCAGAATAAGAAACCTGCAAAAATGCTTCTTGGCCTACGTGAGAAACAAGAGAGGTATATGCAGTGAGCCCTGTAATAGCAGAACATCTGCTGCCATTTCTCTGCAGTTTGTTCTCACAATTACACCTCCCAATGAGGGCACCTCTCCTTTCCATGCAAGTACTCTCTAACCCACGCTGCAGACAGTTCTGAGTGCAGCTGCTGAGGTCGGGTTCCTGTGCTTTAAACACACCTTGTCAGACGAAGCAACACCTGCTTTCTTGCATGCACGTTGCCATTTGTTATAGTGTATCTACAGAAGCCTATTATATTCTCAGCAGCAGAATTTAACTTTTCCGGTTTACGGATACCAGTTAAGTTTTACTAGCCAGCAGAATTGAAACCAAAGCCTTTTCTAACCACTGGCACAACATATAGACACATTTACTTTAAGACACATATTGTATGTATTTAAAAGAAAAGTTGAAAAGATAAAAATATTCTGCCCCCATTTCAAAGCAGATTGGTTGCTAAAAGAATTTCAAATCTTGTTAAGAGGAATTTATGCATGAAAAAAAAATACTCCTGTTATGTGCAGTTAAATTAATCACCTACATAAAGCTCAAGACCATCTGTTCAATATACGGGGAGTAAAAAAAATGAGATAAGATGAAATAGCAGAAGACAATTATTGTGACACTACTTAAGTATACTTAGTGTGGCCATTGCAACACAAAAATACTTGGTTAGCACTACTTTGCAGAACATTTAGGAGAATATTCCCATACTTACAAGGAAGCCTCACAGAGAATATGAACATACTCAGGGAAGTAAATTCCTAAAGCAAAGGTAGGCTCTCTTGCAGCTGCAATCAAACTCTCTATTTGAAATGTTGACAAAACTTTGAGTCCTAAATTCAGCTCTGAAAGTGATCATCTAACATCTGAAGCAGTGCCTGCATTCTGAGACATGGGGGAGGTGGGTTTCACCAGAAACTGTCTTAACACCTGCATTTTCTTCCAGTTTGACCAGTTCTTTGCAAGTCAGTACAAGAGCACAAAAAAACAATCCAGGTAGATAAAAAGTACAAAATGTAACCATGTGACAGCCCTCAGTCCCACCTGAAGTGGTACAGTACATGCATTTCACAGAGAGGTAACACTTGGATTTTATAGTTGCATCCATTTCTTGCTGGATCAGCAGAAAGCACAGACGTATTATTTAGGAATTTTTGTTTGTTTGTTTGTCTGAGGAACAGAGCTACAGAAAAATTACGGAAACTGAGGATCCAGACTTACCTTACTTTCTTCCAAAACACATAATTCATACCCTGAGTAAAATCTGCCACAATTCATCCACCGAGATTACATTAAGAGAATTGTTACCTAATACACACTTTTTCAAAAGTAATTGTATACAGCTAGACTGCTATTCCCATTACATAATTTGCTATTGTAAAGCATATACCCTTTATTTTTAGTCTTCCACAAAAGAAAGAGTGCTCTACTGCACGCAGCTGAAAAAACTTTTAGTCAATGTACATATTAATGTAATTGACAATGGTGAATTGATACTGGAAACAGCTCACAGCTGGTAGTTTGCCTAATGATTTTATTATTGTTATTATTTTTTCAATATCACACAATGCCATCTCAGAAGGAGTATTTTCCTGGTACATGCATTTCTGTTGTTGATAAACTAATGACTGGTAGGCTTTTTTAAGTTATCCATGATAATTAATGACACTGATTTACATATCTACAGTACATTACACAGGCACATGTCAGTCTGTAATGCTGCTGAGCACTTAAAAGTGGCAATTCCCCCATCATTGGTATTGAATTTGCACACAACAGACATCAGCAGCAAAATTTTTTACCCAGATCAGTGATGGGTAAAAAGACACACTTTCTACCAAAATACCCCCTGCACTTGATAGGGAATCTGCCAACCTACTGCTCGTAGTGGGAAGACAGACATCACCTGATTCATTTTAAGAACAAAACCAAACTGACAGCAGATGCCCATCACAGATGAATGATTTTGTGCTGTGTGGCTGTAGTACCTCTCACTTGGTACCAGGAACCTGAAGGCCAAACCACCTATATCGCTGAGACATAGCCTGACTCCAGCTGACAAAGCATTCCAACTGAAAATCTTCCCTAATTTCAGTTCTGATGTAATGCCACAAACACATTAAGCTTACTTTTATCTTTTCCCTCTTTATCCTTTACTGGCTTTTGTTTGTTTGTTTCAAGTCCTTCCTTACATCTGACCTTTATTCCTTTCTCTTTTCTGAACAAGTGGAATAATCTTGGGACTTACCAAACCAGCTTGACAGACTCCTTTTCCTTAAGGCAGTTCTTTCCTATCTTGCAGCATATTCATCCTAGTTTGGAATAGTCCAAATTCGTTCTTATTCTGTAAGATCTTAATACCTTTTACCTGAAAATAAAATAGGGTGAAAATATGAAAATAAGGCAGTCCTCTTCAAGCTTGTATTTTAGAAATAGCAGTCAAAACTCATGGGATCTTTGTGATATTTCTCTCTCCTCGGGAACACCAGATTTCTTTTTTGCTTACAAGGCAGCTTGGGAAGAACAGAGTGTACTGGGTAAAGCACCCCTGAAGTCTTGCAGTTCTTCCACACATCTACTCTTTTCAGGAACACATTTTCTCATCTGTGATATTAAGAACATTTTATTTGGGTTGCCAATGCTACTGTGAAAAAATGACTTTTAAAAAAGAAATGTGATTTTCAAAGAAATTTGAGGAAAATCAAACATTTAAAATATTGCATTTTAAGTAAGAATTTTCCAAAAGGTATTTGACATCTCACAAATAAATCAGTATCCCTCAAAGTGTGGAAGTTAAATCTGTAGGTTAGTCACAAAAAGCTTACAAAAGTATGTTTTTACAGATTTATATTTGAGACCAAATAAAACTTGACAGTTTTCTTTAAATTAAATTACTAAGTTAAAGATCATAGTATAAATATTGCTTGATAAAAAATAGCTTTCTTGTCCCCTACAATTGTTCAAAATTAGGGAAAAGAGGTCTTATTCTGCAGCTGAATGAAATAAATCTATGTATTTTCCACACTTGTATTGCTCCAATGTTACGTGGAGCAGAGCACTTGACTGGTTTTCTGTATCCCGTGCTCATGGCTAACTAACTGTAAATGCTTAGCAATTGGCTTTATTACTAAAAGAGGTATGGAAGTACAAATTGATACAATATGAAAGCACAGCAATGCATTTATTACGTGCTGCTTTCTAGGGAGATACAGGGCTTTGTGCATGGGGTCACCACGGAGGTGTTTGTGAGCTACTTGTGCAAAATAGCCTTCAAGACACTTGGGGCAGGTACAAAGGGACCTGAGGACACAGGGGCAGGTGCCCAGGTGCCCCAAAAGCAGACAGATTCTCTTACCCCCATGGTCAGACAACCCCACAGGCTGACAAAAGCCAGGCCAAAGCCTCGTTTGTGGTCTGCCAAGGTGACTCTTTGGCATGTGCTAGAGCTGCCTGAAAGAGCAGCCTCTGAGCTGAGCAGGTCACAATGCAATGAGCCATGGGGACACAGCTCCGTGGGGAGCTCTTCTGCCCGTCTGGCTTTTGCTTGACTTGCTCTCATGTTATGCAGGACAGTTCCAAAGCTTTCTCCTACTACATGTGCTAATTATCTATTTATAATTTTTTTGGTAATAAGATGCAAAGAAAAAAGGCATACTTGGGAAGAAAAGGGTAGGAAAAAATCCCTACTAAATCAACACTGTTTTAAAATCAAGGATGAGAAACCAATTACTGACACAGAATCATATAACAGTATTCCTCACAATCTCTTCCTAAGTAAACACCTGCACAAACTCCTTGCTTAAAGCAAAATCAATTGAGTTGTGCTTATCTCTCAACATAATTATCAATTAATGAGTTCTATGTATTTATAACCTTCATTATTAGTATGATATTCTTCATTGTATTAACTTCTTTCTTAATAATTAAATGTTTGTTTATGTCCCCAAGGCTATTAAAAAGATATCCACAAAAGTAATTATGAGGACATTCACAGTCCCTTTTACTTCAGAAAAGATAAGAGATTGTCATGAAAGTGTCTCTAAGTTCACCGTTTCATCACTCACAGATTTTCAATTAAAAAAAGAAAATTATTACAGCTAAATGAGCATTCCAGTTCCAGAAGTTTTAAGATTTTTAGAAATGTAAAACGGGTGAGAACAAGGTTCCTAAGGTGACATGAAATACTGAAAGAGATTTCAGCAGATACTTTTCAAAGCCAGCTGTCATGATGACAGGAAGGCAAAATCTATGGTAAAACATTGTAATGGGACAGCTCTCTGGGTTGTGAACAATAAATGAGTCTTTCTTACAGGGAGCTCCTCTAAGCAAGGTCTGTATCATTTCCTGATACAGATGGATAGCATTAATGATGTTCTAGAAAGCCTGCCTATCAAAATTTCAAGATGTCCAATTTCAGCTTTGTGATATCAAATGGGACTCTAATTCTTTTGGTTTTGGTGTAATATTATCTGGCAGGGATAGCATTTGCTTACTATCAAGCCCTTAAGAGTTTTCAAGACACTGCTGGAAGGGAGGATGTAGTAAGGGAGACTGCCCAAAGGGTACCATCATGTCTGGGCTGGTCTTTTTTTCTCTTCCCTTTGTGTGTGTTTAATACATTCCTGGCTCTTTGTTAGCTGCAGCAGAAAGAATAGTTGCCATTAGCCGATATTAGTGTTTTTGCCACCCGTCTGCTGTGCAGAGCTGCAGAGCATGGGAGGAGGAGGTCTCTGCTCCCAGTGCTTGCGGTTCTTACAAGAACCTGGGAGAGGTCACTTGCTTAGTCCTCTCCCTGGTCAGGTCTTTTGCTATTTAGCTACAGGAAAGACAATACAGTAGCTGACAGGCTGAAGATAACATTTGGGAATGGGATTTGGATTTGCTTCTCTACAAAGACTGATGAATATGGGGAGTGAAGGAGGAAACTAATACATTCTCAAAAACTCATCCAGTTCTAAATCACTTCTCTGAAACCTGGAAATAGTAATGTGTTATTCTGGCACTGGAAGACTCCTTTTATTACAAATTGAGCGGAAGGTGGACAAACTGTTCTGGAAGTATGACGACTTAACTGATCCTTGCTGTCTTACAAATCCCAAGGGATCTGTGCTACCAGAAGCAGATTCCTCTGGCTTCCATTAGAAGACAAATCCTTTTTGTCTTAGAAAATACCTATGCAGCATGTTAGCAAGGAGACTGTTCACAAGGTGCAGTGACAAGTGAGTGGTTCCTGTCAGTTCTACCTTCATGCTGGTCATTTGGGCACATATTTTGTTCTCAGTCTTTTTGGTTAAACCATATCTTATCTTCTTGAAATTAGCACTGAAATGGACCCCCAACAATATGTACTGGTTTTTTAAATATATCACTTTCAGTTTTGTTCCCAAAATCAATTTAGCCAACATATATTTTCACTATACATTCTTATATTCTGGTGTCTTTTCCATAATTAACTTACTTCGGACTTGCGCTACAGTACATAATGTGTTGTATGAAATACAACTTCATATCAGAATAGGGAAATAGATACAAATTTTATTAACAATCTAACTATCAGAATATTCCATCAAAAATAACTATACAAATGACAGCATGAACTTTACACGAGCCTATATATAATGAAGAGCAATAATCATAGTAAGAGAGAGGCAGGGGAAGATCTCAATTAGTACAAGCTTTCCAGCTTAAAGAGGATGCTGTTGTCATTGGCTATTGACCTTTTAGTCCCTGTGACATGGTGAGATGTCACAAGGTCAGAAGATCAAATGCTTTAAATAACTGGTCTTCTCTGTATTCACGGATACTTAGAAAATACAAATCACGGTTTATATTCAAGAATATATTTACGCAAGTATTACTAAATAAGAAGACAAGAAGTCACATAGGACAAAAAAAGCCATTATCAGAACTGATTATATTTCTTACTATAAATCAATTAGTGAACCAGTTATCTAGAGATCAGATGAAGAACCAAATTAAAATGCTTTTTCAGTTTGATTATAATGATTATAATCACATGGCCTGACTGAAGCACCTACACGTGGCAGCCATACACAAAAGAGGTAGACCCATCCCCCCTGTTTATATCCTGTATTCCTGAAGGTCAAGCTTACACGGAAAAACCCTGTAGGATCTTCTCCTTCACCTTATTACTTCTTCCTAACAAATATTCTTATCAAAATACCTCTCTGAATGATTATTTTTTGACCATTTCTGACCATTTCATGAAATGACCATTTCATCCACTTAGAAATAACCCCATAAATAACATAAAACATCCTTCACCCCCCAAAAAAAGGAATCAACAAATGCATGTTTTTATTTAGCAAATACATTCCCTGATTAAAAGCAGAGCAACTCCATCTGCTCCATCTATGTGTAGCTACAGCATTCAGATAAAGTGCATGTGAGAAACCTATCAACACTCTAGAAGAATGGCAGGCATATGGTATTGTCACACAATTTCACTAAATTTCATAACTAGGCATACACAACTGAGCCTAATGCTGATAGTAAAGACAACATTATACTGTTACTGGGTAGCCTTTTTCAGCATAGAAGCACCCACAACAGGAAGCACAGCTGAACAACAGGAAATAAATTAGGATCAGTAAGTTTTAAAGATGTCATCTCTCATCTGAAATGTCAGAAGGCCCTCAGAACCAGAATATCAGACTTGAGTAATGCTGTATGCACTTCCCATTAAGCTACTTCTGGAGCCAGCAGCACCAAGCTATGTAGACCAGAGTCTGTTTTTCTATTCCAGCAATTCTATGTTAACAAATGTGTCCTCATAAACTCAGGAGGGAAGATGGACAGCTACTCAAGGTCAACCCATCCAGGAAGGCAGCAGGGCAAGGACGGTGGAAGAGAACAGTGAAGTGATATATACTGGTGATACGGTAACTAAACAAAAAGGTGAAATAAAGCAGTAGGAATTTCCACACAGAGTTACCTTGTTTCTCTTGGATTTAAAATGCCTTTTAAAGATTATCACGAGGTTACCACATTCTTTAAAGCTTCGTGTCTTGTGAGCGAAAGGCCTATGAAGGGTCAAATGGTTGTTTACTTGGCAGTCCTTAAGCCAAGTACTTTTTCACACTTAATGGTGTAGAAAAAAATATGGCTTGTCCCACATACAAAACACTTTATCTGTTTGAAAGGGATTGAGGAGAAGGGAAATGCTATCGCTTCACCTTTTATCACCATAGGGAGCATGAAAAAAACATATAATCAATGAGACAGACATTTGCCCTGCTGTTGTCTATTCTACATTAAACGTACAAGGTTTCTGCTGAAAATATGAGGGAAACAAAGGAGTTGGATACAACAGAAACCACTGCTTGGGACATGACAACAGAAATATCTGATTCTTGAGCACATGATGTAAATTTCTCTACTGGTTGAATGGTTCCATGAACCCTGGTCTGCTCTGTGTTTTTCTTATGAACCTTTACGATGATTAATATTTCAACTGACATAAACTTCTTGTTCTTAAGTAAACCTTATGAAAATTAGGCTTACAATATCAGTTATTCTGATTTTCGTTAGTTCCAGTGCCTAAAGCTTCACTTAATTTTAAAATATTTACAGAGCATTGCATTTTCCCAGTATCATCACAATGTGGTCTAATGATGAACACCCTTCATTCTGTAATTCTTTTGATCAGAGATATTTTAAAATAGACTAACAGTCATATTAAACTACACTAACCTCCATTTCAGCAAGAAGGAAACCACGCTGTACATCACCAGCCTTCAAGGACAAATCTTCAAGGCTTCTATCTGTCCTGCTTTGAGCCCTCAGCTTATCATTCATAATGAACTTTTCTGCCAAGAGGCACAACTGTCAACAGGTGACAAATCATTGTATCAAGTGGCAATTTTTCACTTTTGTTGCTCCACTTTCCTTTCTGGCATCCTCTTATAGGATATGTATTTGCTATGGATATGAACGCATTATGCATTACAAGCCTTTCATTTCTCCAGATTCACTCTCTGAATTACACAATGAACTTTAGATTTTTGCTACTGCTTAACTGCATTTTAACCAGAGACCCAGATAAATAGTTTCTTTCAGATCAGACAAAAACATGGACATATATTGTTCAGGCAGACAATTAGCTGAATCAAGAGCTCAAAAAACTTGCACATATTGAGGGCACAGGGCTGCTTTCTTCAGAAGATAGAATCTTGGAGAAGGCTGTGAGGTGGTGCAGGAAAAAAGTAACGTTGGCATTTCTTACCAAAAGGCCACTGAGGCTGGCTTCCAGAATGATCACAGATAGTATCCCAGAAGAAGGTAATACCTTGTTTCTT
This sequence comes from Microhierax caerulescens, assembly GCA_035590215.1. NCBI lineage: Eukaryota > Metazoa > Chordata > Aves > Falconiformes > Falconidae > Microhierax > Microhierax caerulescens. The sequence goes on along the minus strand of JAVJGJ010000014.1, from coordinate 115,243,581 downwards.
CAAACCTTTTCTTTTTTTTTTTTAAAAAAAACAATCTTACCAGGACTTTAACACCATTGCCTAGCATAAAGGTGGAGAATTAAATTGCTTTGACTGTCTGGGAAGCCTTGAACCTACTGCTGCAACTGAGGGAAAGAAGACCTATACAGGATAGCTGAGGACAGTTGCTCAAGATCAGTAAGGCAGCTGAAAATAATTTAAAAGGCAATGGCACTCAGATCACATACCCAGAAAATTGTTGATACAAAAAGATGGTTGCATATGTGCTTGGCCATGACAGCACTTGGTTGCTAATGCTTCTGTTTAGTTTTTCTTGACCACACAAAGTGTGGAACTGCTGGCTCACACTCCAGTATTCATCAAATGTGTTCTGTGGACAGTGACAGTAGTTAGGGGGTTTTTACTATGAATTTTGTGTACCTGTTTCTTGCTTTCCACTCAATTTTTCCCTTAGTTGCTTCCTAGGACCCTTGCAACACAGCACTCTGGTTCCTTTGAATTCCTGTATCTCAGTGTGCCCCATATTGTATTGGGAAGTTCCCCACAAGTATTGAACTGTACAAATGCTAAGTGGCCTCTACCCAGCCATGAACATCTACGAAATTTCATAACCCCTAAACTTCTGCTTTCTATTGAAGTGGAAATCAGCCGACAGGTTCAGCATGTATTGGGAACATAAAAGGCCTAGCAGACAGATGGACAAAGAAAGACAGACAGCATATTCATACACAACTAATCCCCTTAAAAACCAAGTTAATAATACATCTCCTAGAGCTGGAATGAAATTTCTGTTTGGGAGCAAATGAAAATGCTGTAATAATTCAGTCAATTTTTCTAATCACTTCACGCCACTTCCTGTATTTTTCCTTAATAATTTGCATGTTTACCTAGTACAGACAGAAAGTCTTCCAAATTCTTAGTTGCTTTATTCTTAGATACCTACTTTCTCATCACGTGCATTTACGTTCTGCTGTTACAGTGATCTGTAGACTGCCTACACTTAGAAGGATTGTTAAAGACCACATTTTACCTAACTATTCCATAGGTATGACAGAGTTTAGGGGAGTGACCATAGCTCAAGAGGATGCTCTTCCCTTTCACCCAAGTGAGGCAGTGGCTGGGACACAGCTGTCCTTTCCAGCACTTCAGAAATTCAAGGGCGGCCTCAGATGCCTGTCCAAAAAAAATGGAGATGGCATGGTAGTGCCGCATAGACCGACAGTTGCACATTTAGCAGTTCTGTCAAGCATTCCTCTGCCTGTATGTAGCTAAGGTTTGAGAAAACAGTAAGCAAATAACTAAAATGCACACATTTTCCTTGGAAAAGAAGAAAGGTACACAAGTACTTTTTGAGTATGTACCCTATTAAGCCTTCCCTTTCCACCAAATCCTCATTATCAAAACGCAGCATCCTACCTGCTCTGTCCATTTCTCTCGTAATTTCTGCCACTTCCTGGCCAAACTACCAATATAACTTAAGGAACCAAAACAAAAGGCAACAGACATCATCGTAAGAGATAGGACACGGGATGCCATTAGCCTAACATGAATAAAGGCCAAACCCAAAACAACTTGTCTGCATGGACAGTAGCACTTGTACAGACTATCCTAGACTATCATGGACAACAAGCAAGAAGTGCTAGTTGTGCTTAATTTTTATGTCTTGACACCAACACTGTTTTTAAGTGGGGCTGGGTTTTGTTGTAAAAATTAATAAATCAAGAAATATAAGTAAGCAATACTGTAGCACCCTTCAGATGTACCGGGCCATTATGCTTGCTGAGAAAACAAAACAAGCAGACTGCTTTGGTGGAATGAAATACTACATTTTCCACACTGAAGGAATTGCTGCTACCTTACAATGTAGAGGAGTGAGAAAGGGATGGAGGAGAGAATCAGAAGAGAATTCCACATAAAATTTACTAACCTATTCCCAGTGCATTTGCAGCCATTAAAGCAATCCTTCCTCCACAGGTGCCCATGAGATTATTCTAATGCTTCCACTGGGATTGTCAAGTATGAATTTCTGCAGCTTCACAGGACTATTATGCTTCACTGTTTGCATTGTTGTCTGTTATGCACATAAATGTAACTCATTACAGCTAAAAAGGTCACATTGAAGCAGCCAAAGGAGAGAAATATTGCAGAATACTGGACAGATAAAATTAGCTGTTACTCCATGCTATGCAAGGATTCATAATTTACAATTATTTGTTCAGAATCGTGAATTTCTGAAGATCATCTACACCCAGGGAATACCAGCTGTCCAGCCACAGCCCTTTTCGCCTCAGCACTGAAATAGGAAAGGAGCGTAAGGACTTCCTCGAAGCCAGCTACATCTGTGAGGGCCGTGGTGGCTAGCCTGAGTGGCAGTACTGGCACAAATACTCCATGGGACCTCCGCTGTTTCGCCATGTCTCCTAAATCATGCCAGCCTTCGCTACGACACCAAACTGTGATCTTGTTGCCTAAGTAAACAACACAGTGTTTGTGACAGTATCTCTGTAATATTTCTGGATCCAGAGGTTTCTGACACAATGTCTAACGCTATGGTAAGTAGAGAAAACCATACCGTGAGTGCCTGTGCAAGGGAGGGGCTGGCTTACACACTCACTTCTTGCTGTCCTGGTTTTGGCTGTCATAGTTAACTTTGTTCTTATAGCTGCTGCAGCGCCATGTTTTGGATTTAGTATGAGAACAATGTTGATAACACGCTGGTGGTTTAGTTGTTGCTACGTAGTGTTTATTCTAAATCCAGGACTTCACGGGTTCCCAGGCTCGGCCAGCAAGCACAAGAAGCTGGGAGGGAGCAGAGCCAGGACAGGTGACCCAAACTGGCCAAGGGGATGTTCCATAGCATAGAACACCATGCTCACTGTATAAACTGGTTCCGGGTGTGTGTATGTGTGTGTGTGAGGGTTGGGGGGTGCCCAGGGGCCACCAATCACTGCTCAGGGACTGGCTGGTCATCGGTCACTGGGTTGTGAGTGATTGTGTTGTGCTTCACTTGGGTTTTTTCCCTTGGGTTTTATTCTTCTCTCTCCCACTCCTCTTCATTACAATTATTACTGCTATTGTTACTCTTCTGACCTCAACTCACAGGTTTTACCTTTCCCCCTGCAAGTATGTATTGCAATGGCCGCACTAAGCATACCTAGGTACTATCCACAATAATTGTCTTCTGCTATCTCATCTCACATTTTTTCCCTATTGAACAGATGCTTTGAGCATTGCAGGGGGGCAGGGGCATGAGCCCGTGTGGTATTTGGTTGTTGGCTGGGGTTAAACCATGACACTTGCCTGTTTCTGTTACACCTGCAGTGTCTTCCATACAGATAAACACTATTGCTCAAATAAATATATACCAAATTATCACAAAAGCTTTGCAAACACATTTTTTAAATTATTATTTCAAAACAGACTTCCCCATTGATCAAATAAGGTATTAAAAGACATATTCTTACTCACAAGTAAGCCCTTCAAAATGGGGTAATGTACAAACTGAGATTTAAGGGAGATATTCCTCTAGCCAGTAAAAAAAATTATATTCAGGACTAATAAAGCAAAGAAAATTAATCATTTCTCCCAAGTTCAACTCAAAACCTGCATTTTCCAGGCAAGACAAAGAGCGCACATGAATCACAAATGAATTATTTCCGTACACAGAAATCAGAGTTTTCTCCGCTTGCTGTTGCTGGATGGAAAGCATATTTTTTGAAAGAAAAAAAAAGATGTAAGAAAAACCTGAATGTATAAAGCAAGCAGGACTTATTTATTGAAAGATCATAATTGGTCATAGTATGTAGTATTCATTTAGAAACTGCCTTGGGCTTGCTAAATTATATATAAAGCTAACAAAGGTTGAAGTAGGTGAAATATACAGGTGATTTTTATCCTTAGAGACTGAGAAAAAAACCCTTTTTCACACTGCATAAAGCCAAATGCACCATCAATATGGACAGAGCAGTTACAATGGATATTAGGTATTATCACATATAAAAGACCGATCCAGACTTTATAAAAACAGGTGAATAAATGGGTTCCTTCCCTTGGCCTGACAGAGTCAGAGCTGGTCACCTTTTAGGGTACATTGTAAAACTTTATGAATACATTTTTTCCCCATCTCTCTCTCTCTCATATTCATAAAAACACACACTTATGCGCACACACAGAGGTCAAAAAGATGAGCCGGCTTGAGTAGCAGTCAGGAGATATTACCTGGGGACATAACTAATGACCTATCCACGACCAGTTGTAGACATTAACCTAAAGTAATTGACAGGCATATGGTTTAAAATAAATATCTATTTAATAGTCACAGAATACTGTTTAATGGATCAGTATCATTGATGTAATACTGATGTATTTACTGATGTAAATAAATTGCATTGCAATTGCTGATATAATACTAATGTAAATAATGCTTTAGACAGGAATTTATTTTTCTGAGTTCCAAATTGGGGTTGCAGTCATACAGAGGTTTTTTGTTTGTTTGTCTTGTTTTTTTAATTATCTGTCTTGTCCAAGAAGTGACGTAAGAAACACACCTTAAAATAAATTAAATATATTTGTGCTTACTTGGTGGGAGTAGCTGGTTACCAGATATAAAGCCATTCCCTTTTTGGTCACTGGTAGGAATTAAATTCAGTCAAAAGTGAAACAAGCCACGGCCACCCACTAGATTTTCAGTGCTCTGTGTGAAGCAAGGCAGTGCTTTCATTCTGTTTATGATAGCTAAACACTGATTTTCAAGGGAAAACAAACAAACAAACCAACCAAAGCTGATGAAGATATAATTACAGCCTGTTTTAAGAGAAACTAGAGAAAATCATGACATTGCACATCAGATTTTTACCATGTTTCTGCCTTTCCCTCTACTTCCTCAGCTCCACAGATGCAGAAACTACATATGGGTACATCTTAATTCACATGACAGTCTACAGGTAGGGGTTTTGCTTGCTTTAAAAGAGGGAGAGAAGAATGATTCAAAGGACTTAAATGTAAAGGTGACACCTAGTATTTTCAGAAAAGTCATCAGACCCGGGGAGGGGGTGTTGCTGATATTCTGCTTTAAAAAAGGAGGGTTTCCATCAGTGATCCAGTCAGAGCTGGTGTGGTGAGGGAACAGCAGAGACCACACACAGTATTTTTAAGGGTGGTTTATTAAGTGGGGAGGTGGAGGTAGAACAGAAAGACCTCCTCAAAACTAGTACCAAGTGCAGGAAGGACCTTCTCTGCTTTGCCTCCATACCATCACCCCTTCAAAGGGTATGTACTCAGACCTCCAGGCAGAGTTTTGACACTGTTAGCAGCACAAGGTTTAGCAGGAGGTGCTGGGTGCTGAGTGCCATTCGGGATAGACTCGATCCCATCCCCATGGCATACAGCAGGAGAAATGCAACACAGACCTGGCTGGTTCGGAACCATTCATACTTGCAGTCCCTGAGAAAATTGAAAGGAGCTGCTACAGATCAGCAAGAGTTTCTAGAATCTAACCAATCTTTTCTTAGCTCCACTTGTGTATTTTACAAATATTGCAAAGTCAGTCTCAGTTTGTGCAAGTAGCCCAAGAATTTCTCATAGATTATTTTCATTGCATCTGCCTTTTGAGAGTGTTTGTTTTTAAGGAATTTATATGATCTCTGGAAGAAAACATTAAGGAACCTACAACGCAGTTAAACATTACTTCTCACCCACTACACAAAGCACATGGATCATGAGTTGTTTGATTTTACAGACCTCTAAATAAGAGTCTTCAACGCACTTATTTAAAACAAAAAGCAGACTAACCACTCCACCCAGCAGCACCCCATACTGAGTAAGAGATCTGCATCATTTGGTTGTTTATGCTGTGTCTGCTACTTATTTTGCTGCTGCTATTCAATTTCTGCTGCTACTCAGAAATTCAAACACCCGGAAAGCTTTGTGCACAAAATGTTTGGCATCAATTGTTTTGTCCTCATACCCCACATTTCAGAGAATACTTCCATTACACAGTTAATGTTCACCCCAGACCCCCAAACTGCACCATACAGTACAATTCCTACCTGTCCAACTCTGAAATATCTTGACTCCAAATTCTGCTTTTCAATATGGAGGAATTGCCTGAAGAAGCAAGGAATGGAGTTCTAAAAATTCTTTTCCGTTTGGAGAAAATGAAGTACACATTTCAAGTTATAAAAAGCATTTTTTTACTCTGATCATATGTATTTCAATTATATTAAAATGCTTAGCATACTACTTTGTTATGTATATCCCAATGTAATTTTATAATATATTATTTATGCAAAAGAGATTAAATTATTCTGCTGGATGTCTGAAATGTTTAAGAGCAGAATAAGCTTCATCATTGCCTCCAATCACATATCTTTTATTTTTTATGGCACCTGTCAGGGACTGGAACGGTTTTGAAGCAGTTGTTTTGGAAAAGTATCTTCCAAAATTTTAAAGAGATTCAGCTGTGATTCCATTTCATATTAACAGAGGGTTGATGTGAAATATTTCTGAAGTTTCACAACAGGAAGAGAGAAGTGCTGCTGCATTTGTTTGGACATGCCAGTAAAGTGTTACACCAAGGAACGAAAATCCTGACTGAGCAATCCTGAACAGCTTATGAAACTATTTCCTGCAGAATCAAAGATAGTGTTTATAATTTTAAAAGCCAAGCAACTCAACTTTTGATAACATACAAGCTTATATCAATTAAAGTTGATTAAATTCACACAGACACATGGATCAAGGGTATTGAAACGTACAATTAATCATTAGTATTTTTAGATTTCAGTGCTTTGCTTGAAAAGATCAGGGGGACTGATAATTGAACAAAAATTAGGACACCAGTAAGGACACTTTATTTCTTGTTTTATCAGTGGCAAATATCAGCTTAACTTCTATGCCTTTTTATCAGCATGTAGACTCTAGCCTTAACTAGCAAGGTGCTTTACAGTTCACTCTTTTGTAAACCTACAAATGCAATTTTGCATAAGTGATTTATGTTAAAATATATTAATTCTAACATTCGCATTTTTCAGAGTCTGCAGACAATGTGGAAGATGTAAAAAAAAAAGAGTAGGAATATATTAAGAACTCTGAAACTTTTAATGTAATTTCAGAACAAAAATATTTCAAGAGCTCCAGAACCTTTTGTTGCTGGTATGGGACCAAATTACGCTTCTGGCTATGCTGCTGTAAATTTAAGGAAACACTAGATTAGATGTAGTTCAAGAAGGTGTCTGTGTCTGTGACAGTAAAGCTTAACACTCCAACATGGAAAGAGATTAAAGAATATTCTGTTTGCTTTTTTAAAAAAAAATATATCTTGAGCTCTCTGGTCTCTCATACAGGAAAAATATACTCACAAAATGTAGATGGAAAAATTTCATAATGGCCACTACTGTGAAAAGTAATTTTACCTTGATATTAAAAATTACATTGATGACATTTTATTTTCCAATAAACTCTTTTACAGATCATCATGAAATTATCCAAGTTACGGACATGTCTTTTACAATTCTATCTTATTTTGCTAAATGGCATCAAATGTGTTAAAATCAGAAATCTTATAATCAAAGACTTTCCACACAAGCAGTCAAATTTAACTATGGTACTAACTTTTGATTACTGAAATGGATCTCTATCTTGGCCTTGAAGTATATTAGCTTCTTATAATACTCTTCTTTCTATTACAACAGATGTCTTTAAAAAGTGAGTCCAATGTCCTGAACAAAGTATACGAGTATTTTAAGGCTCTGGAGAGCCACAGCTGATCTGTGAGCAACCTTAGCAGGAGGTGTAATTCAGATAGGGACTGTGGGTCCCATCTAACACACTTTCAAAGGCAGTCAGCCCTGAGGGGGTGAAAACCAGGAATAAGCTCTTCTGGATGAAGCTGCAGAGCAACTAACAGCGGAAATATGGTCTCAGTGCAATAAATCTCCTTCCCGCACCTCCTTCCCTCCCTAAGGAAAAAACTCTTAGAGCAAAGGTGAATGGAGGACAGGAAAAATAACAAATAATTGCATCTTAACCATTTTATTTTGATTCTCTCCTTTTGTAACACCATTTCTAGGGACTGTCTATCAAAATATCTCTTGCATTTCTCACTGGAAAATAAATTCACGTTTTTTTGGTGACTTCAAAAGGTACTAGTGGTACCATATTTTAATGAGCATTTCCTAGGTTCTTAACAGCTCCGCAGCAGTTTTGGGGGAGTAATTTTTTTTAATTTTCATATGAACAGTTTTGTTGCTCGCAGCACTGTATCCATTTGTGCAAACATATCACTGTATCTTATCAAGCAAAGAGAACCAGGTAGGTGTAAGTCTGATGTACTTTGGAGATACCTGACAATTTTCTAAACAGAAAATTGAATTTATTTAATCACTGCTAAATAAGAGAATTAATGTACTGACTACATTAATTAGATAGTAGAAATTGCACTTCTTGTCGTTGACAGCTATTTAGCACTATAACAGAATAGGAAGTGGGAAAGAAACTGGAGGAAGTTCCCCTGTCAGAATGGACCAAACTGGAGAACACATCCCTAATTCCAAACAATGAACGTTATGGGCTCATTCTGCAGGGCATGTTTGAAACTGGTTCCATTCATTTTGAGAGGTTTATCATAGCCATTTCCATGCAAGTGGAAGGAGGTCATAAAACTTAAGCAGCTCTTAAAAATCAGAAAAAAAATCAAGAAAAATCAAAGTGATCTTTCTTCCCCCATTAAAAAAAAAAAAAAAGACATAATTAGAAGACACCATCAATGGGATAAAGGATTAGATATTGTCAGAAATGCCTTCCACATTATTTTCCCTTCCTCTCTCACAAAACCTTGATACATCCCTTTTTCTTCATTCCTCTCCTCTAGCATAAAAGCTGTGATTGTGATCATCCGCCCCTACATTTGGCAGGGGAGTTGAGGAAAAACAAAGTGAGAAAGCCTGACTTCAGCATATATATAGAGCCACCAAGTTGTTTAAGTAGAGGTTCTGTGTATAGGATTAAGGAGCAGAAACTTAACTGAGGCACCAAAGGAAATCAAACACTTTGTAGATTTAAATTCCAACCAAAGCAAAACAAAATCCCTCTCAAAAGGAAGAAATAAACTTGAAATGGGAGATTAGACAATAAAAACTAAAATAAACAGGTTAAAAAATATAACACTAGAAGACAAAACTTGGTTATCTTCAGAAACATTCAAGGTTTTCCCCAGTGTCTTCTGTGTTTGCCAGCCCATGGAAAGTCACCATTCTTGCAGATGACTCAGAGACAGTGTCATTGGTGTTAAGCAGGAACATCATCCCACACCCCCTAGAGCATGTAAAATAGCTCTATTCAAGATGAAAGAGTCACCTTGGACATTAGGAAAAAGTTCTTCAATGAGAGGGTGTCAGTCACTGGTCACTGCTACAGGCTCCCCAGGGAAGCGGTCACCAAGCCTGTCAGAGTTCTAGGAGCATCTGAAAGATGTTCTTAATCATATGGTTCAGTTTTAGGTAGTCCTACAAGGAGCAGCGAGTTGGACTTGATCCTTATGGGTCCGTTCCAACTTAAGATATTCTAGGATTCTATGCTTCTAGCAGTGCAGGGACACGTAGCAGTTGGGTCCAAGGAATATTCAGAGAACACTCTAAGCACCCAGCAAGTGCAATGCTACACCCATTACACTGATTTTCTTCTTCACATTCCTAAAGAAACAATTAGACGAAGTATGAAGAATCATGTTTCTGACTAAATGCATCCAGGATGCCTCCTCCAGATAAGGTTAAAATAAAATCAAAACTGAAGTTTCTATAGAGAGATTTCTGTTCCTTCAGAAAAATCACTATAAAGATTCAGTTCCCAGGTATACTTAGCCAGAAACCAGGCAGTGCCACGTGCTTCATTAGAATTCTGCTTTCCAGTGCACATCCCTGAGGGGACCACCCAAGGCACCTGCTCTGCTCTCCTGACAAAACACCCTATTTGTCTCAGCTCTGTGAAATGCTTAGGAAATTCAGTGCTGACAGCAGTTGGAGGGTCTGCCCCACAAAGAAGTCTTCCTTTGTCCAGATTTCCAAGACTTGTCATATTTTGATGGGAAAAAGGAGCCAGGGAGAATCCTTGTCTTCTCTAATCCTCTGGCTCACAAGAGAAGACTTGCTATGCACCATCCCTCTAACCTTCAAAATATACTGTAGCAGCAGCACGACTGGCTCTTTCACATCCTGGCTGAGTGTTTACTAAGAAACTGGTCAGTTGTGCTGTTATCTCTTTCAAGCTGTCATATTTTGCAAAAGGAGGCAAATATTAACTGTCTATAAAGAAAAGCATGAGGTCAACTCTGCAGCTGGTGAACTGTATGCGTGTTTATGTCTGGTCAGGTTTTTTCCCCACAAAATGATCAACTCCATCAATGGGTGAGGAACAATTTGCGACTAATGTTTACCTCAAAACCATCCCTACCTTAAAGCCAGATTCATGTGAACTGCTAATGCAGGTATCAACAACATCCAGAATAGACAACTCAAATTATAAGTGTTACATTATTATTAAATCCAAAAGGTCTCCCTCACACTATATTCAGCCAATTTGCTTATATTATGTATTTTCTCAATACACATTTCCAGACAGATTCTGTCACCTTCCTTACTCCGTGGTTGCATTCACCAGGAAGAGTCCATTCCCAAGGGGAACACCCGAACTTTTATAACTCACCTCCTTCTGGGAGTAATGTAGATAGAATTAATTTATCTTTCATTCCTTCTCTGCAAAAGCAGCTTGCTTCTCATCCTACATCTACATAAGTCTAAAAGATACAAGCCTAAAACTGAAGTGCTGTGGAATTAAAAACATCAAGTAGCTATTTTCTATACATAATTTTATAATTAACAATTCCTTATCTGAATTACAAGTAAAACTCCTTTGTCATCCATCTTAAGACTCTGGTGGGCCAGTTTGACACACAAAGATTATAATTATGGTTTGTCACCTTGCTCCTGCTCCCTGCTTCCTCACTCAACCCATCCCATCCCTACCTCCATCCTGCTAACACTTGTTTCTGGTTCTGATACTCATATGATCTTCTGCTGATCTGTTTCAAATCAATAACTAGCAGATAACTATTCCACAAAAAAAAAAAAGAAAGTCACTGAATTTGTTTTTCTGTCACAGCAGAAAAACAAATTTCTATAGGGAATTGTCCAAATATTTCAACAGAATGAATGTGCACAGCTCTTTCTTCATTCAAGACTGAAACTTGACTTGAGGCAATAAATCACTTCTGAGGGACAGAGAGTTGGAATAGCTGATCCTCATATATGTAAGGAAGTTTATTTTATTTTCTTTTTCTAGAGATGCCATTAAAGCCATCAAAAGCAACTCTGGAATTCTTTTGTGAAAAAAGCAGTCCAGTCTGCTGGCAGTCTTCAGAGCCCTTCACAGCCTGGAGAACTCAAAGCTTCTGACATCTTGTGCTGGACAGGTACCTTAGGGAATATACTACACAGTTTCCAGCCAATAATACATATATTATTTTCTTCATATCGAACTCCTTTAAAACAAGAAGAGCCATGTAAATCTTCCTTATGGGAGGACTTCAAAGTTGATTAAGCCAGATGGCTTCAAAGCATCTTTCTGCAAACTTATTTCTTTGTTAAGAAAGGGAGAAGGAAAAAATCCTACATTAATTCTCCAAACCTATTAAGGAAACAAAGCTAACCTACTTGAATGGCAATGGTACGGTATTAAAACCTCTTAACTATCCAGTGACAATGATACTGTCTCAGAATATCTTCAATTAACTAGTTTCATTTCCTGAATCTAGCTATTAACATCCTTCACAAATTTTACTTGAGCTTTAAGAAAAGGCACACTTTTTTCCCATTTGTAATTAGCTGTTATTATAAATTAAAACCTATGTTGGGTCAAAGGTTAAAAATATTACAGGTATGAACTGATTCTGAAGTGGGAAAACAAATTATTATTTTTAGCCAACTACAGGCTTTTTATGATATTCAGCAAGTTAATTAAAGAGCAAACAATAACCCTTCAGCTTTTTCCTTTCACCCTCTGGTTTATTAATACATGCTAAACTTTTGAGGACAGAATTTGTCTCTTACTAATTCTCCATTTAAAGCTTGATAGGGTGGATATTCCATCCACTGCCCTGTACACAATACCTCGTATTACCTCAATACCAATACAACACAATACAGCAATAGAAAAAAATCTCAAAAAAAAAGTTGCCTGCAGGAGAAAAGTAAAAAAGGAGGATCCTTTAAAAGTACACCTTTTAGTTAGTTCATTTATCACCAATCCATATTGAAGAAGACTATTTTAAGTAGAAAATTACAGTAAATACACAGGTTGGTGGCTCACTGACTGTTTGCAACAATTTAATATATAATCTGTGAACAGCCTCTCCTTTCTAAAGGCACAGAAGGATATCAACCACGGGGTTTTGATTTCAGATGCAAGGTAGGCAAGGGAGCTACATTCTGGTCAATGCAACCATCCAGGACAATTTAACATGCAAAAGCACTGTTCTTGGCTAGAATAAAGTGCAGATGGGCCTGGAAGTGGGAGATGTTTACTTGGAAATAGTATGTAAGGGGTATGCAAAATGATGTGATGTGTCTGCTAGAGTAATGAACTGTGACTCTGAAAAAGTATAAACAGTGCTGGAAGGCATCTACTTAGAGATCAGTCTGGCTCAGTGACACACTCTTTGGCTATAAAAGGGCTATATAAAAGAGAAAAAATACTCTATTCAGAAGCACAATACTTTCTCTCCCCACTCACAAGTACATGTTTTATTTACCCACCATCCTTTGATTTAGGTGGAAGACTGTCCCTTTTTGTTTGTGTCAACATGGGACTTTGCAGACATTGTGTTGCTATTTAAGAACTTCACACTGCTGAGAAGTGAAACAACAATGAATTTTGTCAGGAAGTGGAGGAGCAATATCTATCATGCCAAAGAAACTATATAAATAATAAAGAGATGGTATTAGAACCTATTATGAAACACTGTGTTAGGAGCATAATGTGCATGAGCGCATAGGATATGGATCAGAAACAGAAACCAACCTAAGTATTCTCTTACTGTGTCATCTTACTATCAGATACAGTAGAACTGTGCAGAAAAATTTGAAATTACTCTGTTTCAAACATTACTGAAAAAATGACTTGCAAAGAACTAGTCTCAACTTCAAATTATTCAATAGACCATTTAACAACTGTCATTTGCAAGGAAATGCTACAAAATTCCTAGCTGTATCTTCACAGTTCTTGAGTAGAGGCCAAATTAATCTCTCTTGTCTTGCAAGGCAGCCCTTTAAAAAAAAAAAAAAAAAAAAAGTACAGCAACAATTACTTGCTAGACTGAGCTGAACTTACTACAGTCCTAACAGCTTCACCATAACAGGAAAAAAAACTATTTGCTAGAAGGCTTGTGAAAATATATATATATTCACCAGCTACATGATGCTGACATTGAATCCTCACCTTGCTTGCTTTACAGTTAAACAATAGAAGATTCTTCTAAGTGTACTTTATCAAAAAACTGAATAGCAAAATTTTGGCTTAAAAAGAACAGCAGACAAGGTTTGTATTAAATGGACATATCTGGTGCAGTTCAGTTCATTAGAAGTAAAATTCTCATCAGTAACTCCATCTGTCATCTAGAACCTCGAGAAAAAAAAAAAGTAGTATTGCCATAGCAGAAATTATATTTTGGCCTTTTGGAAATTTAAAAGAAATTTAAGGCAATAAGCAGAAAATCAAAGTATTATTTCTAATAACACCCCGTCTGTTATTCAGAACAATACACTCATACCAAATTCTCGTAAGAGAAATCCTGACCTCAGCTGTGGCCTCTTCTCTTCCCCACCATTTAAGAACAGTGGGACACAACAGAAATGATTCCTAAAGAAGCATCATTTCAAAAGGCCAAGGAGGACTCACAAAGGAGCTGACCACTGCTGCATTCCTTTTGTCTGCAGGTACGAGAGAACCACTTCTTGATGGTGCTGAGAGCAGCTTTGTAAATTATGGGCTTCTCTCAAGCATAGTTAGCAGCAGTGACTCTTCTCAGTGGGGTCATTATTCTTTTAGAATTGAAACAAAACATACCTGCTGTTCCCATTGCATCAGGGAGACAACAGTCCCAACTTGCTATCACTTTTCATTCTTGTTGGCTGCTTCTGTTTGAAAATGTCTTCTCCTCACCCTCTTGACAGACCAGCATGGCTTCAGCTCCAATGAACAGTGGAGTAAATAAAATGAGACACTTGTCTAACGTGCAAGAATTTAGCCATCTTCAGAGTGGTAAAGACAGGACAAAATAGTTTCTCAAAAAAACCCAGCCTATTTACCAGTACTACAACAGGGACAAACCCCCCAATATAACCATAACAAAAAACCCTGCAGGAAATAAATATCTGCCAGATAATTTTGAATTTCTACTAAGCAAAGAAATTTTGATGAAATAGTATTTGCTTTGATTATTCCTCAAGTCTGGCAGCAAAAATGTTCCAAAATAACAAAGGAAAAAAAAAATAATCCCCAAACCCTAGAATAGATTCACAACTGAAATGCTCCTTGAATCTATTCCATTATTTCTAAGACAAAAATATTTCCCTTTTAGAACCATTACGTGTATTAGATCCATCTATAATTTTATTCACAGGCATAATAAGGAAAAATAACCCCATCACCTTAATCAAAGGCAGGTTATTCCTACAGTGTAAAGCTAATCTGAAAGCAGACAGATGGCTCTAAGACACGTTGCTTTTATCACAACAGACAGATGTTTCTGAATTGTTTTTTTGTAATTGTCAGATAACCTTGCGTGTCTTGTTCACCAGTATGTGAGCTCTCTCTTGGCTTCTAGCTTTAACTGTTGCCATTTATGCCTTGAAAAAAACCAAAGCTGACAGCTTGAAGATGGCAATGTCTTTGCACTGTGTAAGCTTCACTGCAGCTGCGGGAAGGAAAAGCAACTACAAGAAAGGGACAGGGTAGCTGTCTGAAGTCAAGGAGGCAGCTCTAGTGCTGAAGGAACTGGCTGGTTTCAGGTAACACAAAGCAGCTCAGGCATTGTCCCAGGTCTTAAGTCAGCACCCATTAACTGGAAATATATCCCTAAATAAGCTCTGAACTTCTCCTTTTTTAACTGCTTGCAAGGGAGCCAGAAATATTACTGCTATAGTAGTACCAGTCCCAACCGGAGATTTTAAGTACAAATAGAAGATAAAATTACAAAGTTTATAAAAAAAGTTAGATGCAGCAGACCCTTAGGAAAACAGACAGATACATATGTGTGTCTTACAAAAAAGTATGAAAACTGGCAGCTCATATTCGGTTGCCATAGATGTATAAGCGTGGCAAAAAAATAATGGTAGGAGGAAAAAGCATAGTTCATTGGCTCAAGGACTGAAATGTAACAATTTACTCCCAAAGATCATGCAGGTGGTGAAAATTATACTGATGAGAAAAAAACTGGAAAGCAAAATTGAGGTGATGTGTTATTTATAAAAATGTTAGGAGGTTCCATGAACTATTAAATCAATGAAAAGAATACAGACTTATTCTTTAGAGGAAGGTTTTGAAAAGAGTTCACTTAAGTCTAGCCGCATATGAGTTGCTGAAACGTTCAATACTACTATGTATTATTCATCATAATATGCTTTTAAATACACCTCCTATAGCAGTCTCTAATCCCTGTGTATATTCACCATAATACTGTAAATATATTTAACTTACTGTACATAATGTATATTTAGCAGCTATTTTCCATAAAGCTGTGAATTTCAAAATTACAGTTGATGTTAAAAAATCACCATTTAATCACCAGGAAAACTAGTGTATCTGAGAAATTTCAGTTATTTCACTGTGCAATGAAATCATACTGCCATTATGGATGCTGGTCTTAGATTGACCCAGCCAGATACATTTATGGTAAAACTCTGACTTACACAGAAATCTGTATGCTCTTACAGAAGCATAAAATCAACACAGTTTT
This sequence comes from Microhierax caerulescens, assembly GCA_035590215.1. Taxonomy (NCBI): domain Eukaryota; kingdom Metazoa; phylum Chordata; class Aves; order Falconiformes; family Falconidae; genus Microhierax; species Microhierax caerulescens. The sequence goes on along the minus strand of JAVJGJ010000014.1, from coordinate 115,227,575 downwards.
CCCCTGCTGAGAAAACAAGTACTTTCAGGTCTTTTTCAGTATTTGAGGGAGGTCTCTGACAACATAAACTGACACAAATTCCACCTAGAGTTTTATTCTGAATTACGCTAACTGAGATTCCAGCCTGCTGACAACTATCAGAGACTTCATTTATGATGATGCTTCTATTTCTACCTCATGACACTCCAAATTAAAGAGCACTTCGAACCATTGTTCCCCCCCAGTATAGCCATTTCTTCTTTATTTAAAACATGAAATCACAGATGTTTAATGAAAACAGCAAAAAAGGTTTAAAGAAAAGTTTGCCTTATTGAAGAAAAGTACACACACATATATACATTTCTAGGTATTATTTCCTTCAAATATATCTTGTTAAGTTCTTTAAGGCTTTACATCCAACTTAATATCAGAATCATCTCTGAACTCCCAGCACCTATGCACATTTACAATTGTAGCATACACTGCACAAAGATGCAACTTGAGACCACCATTTTCCTCTCATCTAGTGTCCCTTTTAAGTTTTAAACACAGTTAGATGAAAACGGCTGTTATCTCTAAAGGGTTTTGGAAAGTATGAACAAAAATCAGTCAAATTTATAATGAGAAATACTCAGCCACTGATGTGATGATTTTGCACGGGCACAGTAATAGCAGAAGGAACATTGAAGGACCTCTTAGCAGCATTCATGCTTTGCAACATGGTGGACATGGAAGGATGTACAAAGAAAGGTGTCAGAGGGATCCTTCACAGTCTAGTGCTATTCAACATTCTCAGCAGTGGCACAGATGACAGAGTAGAAAGTAAGTTTATTAAACTTACAAATGACATCAAGCTGGGAATGTTTCCTGATGTGCCTGTCAGCAACACAATACAATAATGATATTTGAGTGCCAGCACATTCTTGTTTGGTAACTGCTATGTCCTGCTGACAAACCCTCAGTGCCTCAATCTCAATTGTCACCACATGCCATGAAGGAGTCTGACTTTGTGTTTCCAAGTAGCCATCAAAAGCCACTCTGTTTTTTGTTTTTTCCTTTTTGTGAAATCTCTTCCTTAACACACGCGTGAACATTTCAAAAACCACCTGCCCTACTGACTATGAACAACTCTATAACCAACAAAACCACACCACTTGACCATATCACACTCTGCAATTTGCATGTCAGGGATAACTCTTTACATGTTTTCAGTTTGACCACCTTTTTGTCTTTAATACAGAGTCATGTATTGCTTTGAATCTCTTGGATTCTCCTGAAACAAATGCTAGTAGCATAAGACAGAGAAGTAGTTCTAATTTCAGAACAGGTTTTGAAGTCTGTGTCATAATTAAGTGTTGCTAGTACTAGCATACTGCCCTCTGGACTTTATTCTTTTTATCCACTCAGTCCCATGAAGATATATTTATACTAAAGTCTGTGGATATTTGATCAGTTTTGATCCACTTAGTGAAATGGCCAGGTAAATAACTATATTTACAAGCAAGAAAATTATATACAAAAAACTTATATATACAAAAGACAAACGAAAAATTCTTTCTATGCATAGATGCATTTTTCCTAGTATTCCTTAGAATCAGAAGGTAGCAGATATACCAGACTATCACTCAGCAATAAGGTAATAGCAATTTGGGGAAGAAAAAAGACATAGTAATTGTTTCCCATGAAGAGTAGTTAGCTAAATAGATGGAAGTGCAGTAATTCAGACAAAATCAGGCATTTGAAAATTACACTGAGTAGCAAGAAAAGTTCACCAAGCTCTTCTGTGTCCCTTCTAGGCTGTCTACAGCAACAGCTCCAAGGGTGTTTGGTTATGGTGTCAAGCAGTAAATGTCTTTCCTTTATTAAAGAGTCAAAAGTCTCAACCATATTTAAGGTTTGTAATGACAGCTAAAATTAAAATTCTCAATTAGCCATGGCTGCATTACTCTGCCTTTGAAATAGAGACTGAACTAAGGTCCACCAGTGTTTCCATCTGCTGTATGACACTACACAGTGGCCTGCTGCTCCCAACTCAGGAAAGAGTATGATCACATCATCTCACAGACCTGATGCTACAGCTCTGCTAAGCCAAACTAGCCCAAAACACAGCCAGACTAAGTAGCTTTGCACCACAGCCCGAAAATCGGGAATATCCTTCTAAGTAGGTGCCCTGCCATCCCAGGGAGCTCACAGCCAGGAAGGTGAGGAGTCAAGTGCAACACCATGTAAAGTCATGCCCACCAGTCTGGCACCACCTTCTATCTAACAGCTCCTACTGTGAACCACCGGAGGGCAAGGGGCAGACAGGAGATGGCAGTTGAATGATAGTTGATTTTTTTACTGGCAGGCAATATTTACAATCACCTTAAATCTTCTGGAATGGCTATCTTATCTAGGGTGCTCTGCTATCCAGGGAGTCCTACCTTCATAAGTAACATAATGGAAAGTGGACATGTACAAAATACTTTTCATAAGCTTCTCACTAAAATCATAATTCTCAATTCACAAAATTTAGATTATTATGACAAGTAAGCATTCAGTTGATTTGGCTTGCACTGACGCAATGAAAACCAAGCCCTTAATTATCTGCTGAATGTTGGAAATCCTCCCTCAGACAAGCACATCTTTAGCTGCATAAGCAACTGTAATGTAGAAACTAAGCCAACAACTACTTAAACCAAAGTAATTGTACCTGCTTCCTATTTCTTTAATGTAATCATACAGATCTGAAATTACATACATTTATGTTAAAACAGAGTGATAGGACAGAACGTAGAATGATATTTTAAATAACTAGGGCAGGTAAAAGCTTTAAAAGTACTTTTTTTCATTGTAAATATATTCAACCTTTATTTTTTTCCAGAATATTACCAGCCCCTACATCATTGTTCTTAATCAAATGCAGAAATTAAATCAGAGGCGCTGATGAGGAAAATATAAGCAGAAATGTACTTAAGCTTATTACATAATACTTTCTGATTAAAGCCCAAGCAACACTTCACAGATTGAGATACATGACTGTATTTTCATTTTGCTATGACTAAAAAGTTTTATTTTCATTTTAGTAAATTAATTTCCTGTCTAAAAATCAGAACATAAACCACAGCTGAATTGCACTCCTAGGACTGCAGTTTTACAGAAAGCTGTAGGGGTGCAGTGTTAAATCTTCTTGTTTGTGTTTTTCCTATTCAAATATGTAAGTTGTTTTTTCTTGGAAAGGTCTGAATAGATTTTAAGAATTCGTGGAGAAAGGAAAAAGATGCTGATTATTCAGATAGTGGGAGATAGCTTTTGGAAACGAAGAACATCTTTGGAAATTACAGGATCCTCTGTTTTGTTCCACACATTGTAAATAAATGTCTCATTTTAAAACACAAAATAATATGGTGCAGAGATTTCTCTTAGATTGCATTTGATATCTTTCTGTAGCTTGCATCTTGTTCTTGAACATCCAAAGAGGTCTTACTTAGGTAAGAAAAAAAACAGCTTCTATATTTGAAACATTTCTATGTAACTTTTCCAGAAATTGTCAATCGCACAACGGCCATCTTTGTTTTGAAAATACAGTATCTTTGTAAGATATTGTTCTACCTTTAGGCGAAATAAGGGGGAATTCTGAATTAGCTTTGTGGAATATATGCAGAAATAAATATATTTCTGGTATGAAGTATGGCTTATAAATCCACAGTATTATGACTACCTTACGAATCAGTTATTCTAAGAAAGTAGTACTCCTCAGTGTATCATTAAATGACTTCATTATAATAATGGATACTGCAAAAAAAATCCTTTATGAAAATTAAGTGTTGAATGTTAATTAGTTAATAGGTTAATTAAACTTTTTAGCTGATGAACCATTAGTTAATTTTCCCTATGTATTGGTGCAAGATTGACCTACAGCATTTCATATGTAAGAGAAAACATATCTTACAAGAGCCTTTACTATACTGTTTTGATCATTTGTCTTCTGGTGAAAATATAAATACTTTAGCCATGAGGTAAATAAAACTACAGCTTTTGAACAGCAAAATGTTTGCTTTTTAACTCCGCAGCTGAAAGGAAAATATTCTAGACATAAAAAGCTAGACAAAACAGATCCTCTACAACCGATGCTTTCGATACTAATACAAGAAGCAAATCCAGCCTACTGCTTTTATGCTGTACAAAACTTTCAGAGATGTGACCCTTAGACTTGCACAACCACCTTATTATCTCCACTAAGAGGAAGATGGTGGAATATATTTGGGAAACGGAAGCATCACTCTGCTAAATCTCCTCCCATCACCCAAAATGTGGTGTGCAAAGATCTAGCATTCCAATACTGCACAGAGTTATCCTGCTCAGAGGAAACAGAGTTTCAGATGCCAGGTAACAGGCTCCAGGTACAGCCATCTGTTTGCTGTTGCATTTGGCCCTTACATGTTCTTTTTCTGGTTTTCTGTCCAGGCCTTTCCTGCTGAAAAGGTTTTCCAAACTTTCCTTCCTTTGGAAGGCTTGGCATCAGACATAGTGAAGGAACACACAGGAATGCATGCAGCCACCTTACCATGGCTTCATTTTTGGTTCCAGCACACAGCTGCCAGCTGGATGGTACTTTAGGAGCCATACATTAGGCAAACAGCACGAAGGCAGTCCACAAGTGTAAAATTAAAATGTTCTCTTTGTAGGACTACCAACTAACTCCAGCTACCATTCCTGTCGTGTACTCACAAACTGACTTCAGTGCTACCTAGCAACACTTTCCTCCCACCACTTCCACCCCTCTCCACAACTTGCGTGCACAGTGCCATGACTGGCACTTCCTCACCTCTTTCTTTGCCCCAGTGTTTTCTCTCCAAGCCAAATCAGGGGTGCTTATGTACAAGACAGCTGGTCAACATGTCTGTTGACACACTGAGCCAAAACTGCCTTTTCCACAAATCTTTCCAAACAAACAAATGAGAGCAACAGTAAATCCACTGGCATTGCTATCCACTTGGATACAATTAAATTATGGTGAAAAAGATACAATACATTGCCCAAACACAAGGGACATTGTCTTTACCTGTGCATTGGATAACTTCACGGGATGCAGCACCCAGCACAGTACCAAGATTCCTTTCTTTCTCTCAGATGAGAATTCTGACAGGATATAAAACTAAGTATCCAACTTATGTTAAACTCATAAACTAGAAAAGTATATCCCTTTAATAACTCATAAACTAGAAAAGTGTCACTGTTCCTCTAACTACTTCAAATACAGTTTCCCTAGACCAAACGATTTAAAATGGCTTTCTCATAAATTCCTGGGTACACCCTTGTAAAAAGACAATAATGGGACTGAAAGAAATTACCTGCAATCAGGCTGTGATGAAAGTGGGCCTTGGCTGTGACCCTGCAAAGAACGACATGCATGTGCCGTTAAACATTACAGCTCAATTCCAGACTATGGCACTGTTCAAAGCCTGAAACCTTTGCAAGTCTAGGAATTAAAGTGTATAGATAAAAATAGAGGGGACCTATTTGCTACCTCCTTAATAACAGTTTAAAAAAAATAAAAAGTCACATAAAAATATTATATGAGAAAGTGAAATTGTCCAATGCATTAAGTACTAAATTAGGGTTGAAGTGTTTTGAATGGTGAATCAAATACTACATGCATCTCTGATTGTTACATTCTTTTTTCATCAAAATGGCTGACCTCCAGAGGTGACCCTTAACATGACAAGGAAATCACTCACTTCCAATGTGAGAAGCACTGAAGGACTACACATGGAGCCAAAGAAAACTGCACAGAGATTGCTACCCTTCGACAATCAGCTACTTACATAAATGTCTATGCATGGAAACAAGCCACAACTACTTTTTGCACCCACTTTGTAGGCAGAGAAACAGCTTGTTTAGAAGACGAAACTCCTAACAAAAGATCTGCCACAAAATTCCTAGGTGACAGATTGTAACTGTAAAATGTGTGACACACAGCAACTGAGATGTACTGAAACTATTTGGGGGAGACTGCAAGGAAAGGGAGAAGCACTCACATACACACTCCCACGTGCACCAGCAGATTGTCACCTGAGATGCTCTGGTGGTGGTGGTGCACAGGACCTCCTGAGGCAAGACAAGGTGCTCACAGGCATCTTTCCCACACCATGTTGCTGCACCTTCTGCTCCATAAGCACGTGTAGGATTTCAAAAGCTGCCTCAGTATCATCTCACAACAGCCCTTAAAGGCTTTGGGTCTGAACAGAAGGCAGCTGTAACTAAGAAGGATACATTAGCCCTTCTCCCAGTACTTTGAGAAGAAGGTGGGACGTGTTCCAAGAGAAGGGAGAGCTTCAAGGCAGAGCTTAATACCCTCACCTAGGTACTCTACAGAACAAGCATTTTTAATTATTTCTATGCTTTGCCAGATCATTAAACTCCTCAAATGACAGGGCAGGAAAAGTCAGAGCCTGGAGAGCAGAAGCACCCCAGAGAACTGGAGACAGAGGAAACTGGAGCTGTACCCAAGCAGAAACAGGCAGCAAAATGAATGGGGCTCCTGGAGAGGCCAGAAATGGAGCAGTTACCATGTGCATAATGTTCCCTGGGCTATGCGAAACAAAAGCGTCACAGGATCTTGCTGCAATTATTCCTGCTTACCTCTGGGCCTGCAGAAAAGTGGGAGAAGGTAAGGCACACTTTCAACTGGGGGTCAACACAAAGCATCTCCCAAATCCTGTATCAAACAGGGATACATGCAACATTACACGAGACTAGAGGATACAATACCCAAACTTTTTGTAGATCCATGCCTTCAGATGTACCTAATGGCAACATCTCTGACTGAAGAGATAATGAAGTTAAGAATTCACTTCTCATTTTCTTGCTTTTGTAAAATACACACTTCCCTCTCATTATGCTAGAGATAATCTTCTATTTGAGCCATGTTGTATACTCATATAACCAGACTTCTATAGTTCAAAAGTCTGTCTCACCCCTCTAATACCATTTGTGTCTGAAACTAAAGTTTTATGAAGGTGTCTCCAAAGAACAGCATTACATTATTGGTCTGAATAATGAAAAAGCGGTTTATGTTCTTTTTGTCCACTGAAGCCGTTTGTTACACACAATACAGATACTGACAATACAATGGTTAACTGCAATGACTAAAAGATAGCTAAGGGTGTTTTCTGATGCTTGGATAGTATTTATCAACTTCCTAATTCTCCCTGAAAGAAACCTCCTAAATGACAGACTCTTCTGATTACAATCAAAGAAGAAATAATAATCACTATATTAATACGGATATAATTTGGAAACTGTTCTTTGTTTTACCATGGTTCAGTGATAATGCCATTTTATACATCTTGCATTTTAAATCCTTTCCAAATGTGCTTACCTATTTTCTGCCCAGGGCTTTAGAATACATGGCTCAATAAAAACAAACAAACAAAAGGAGCCCAGAGTGATAAACTTTAAAAAGCAGGCAATATACCATTACTAGAACTGGATCCAGATTTTGTGATAAAATTTATTACACTGAAGTTTGAATCAGGGCATTGAAATAAAGTATCAAGTATAAACCAGCCTTAATACTTGATGTACAAAATACACTCTGACTCATGGGAAGACAAGATTTTGATTGCATTTGAATTCATCCAATCTCGTTTCAAAAGAAGAAACAGCTTACCCAAAACCATTTTTGGGTATAGGACAGATCAATAGCAAAAAAAGATTATAGTTACTTCAGGAGCATCTGAGCCAAGTCTACGTCTGTGCTGGAAAAGATGCTTCAAAAATGCTGTAAAGAATAGTTTTATAGTAGGGTAGCCACTACTAAATAGACCAAGATAAACTGTGATTCAGTTTTTGATGTTCTGCAATATAAGATAACACATAAAAGAAAATAAAGTCAACTTTGTGGAGAGCAGTAGGAACTAAGAGGAAGCTTAGGCTTAGAAGAACTAAGGCTGGCTCTGTCCTGGAGTGACCAAAACGAGAAACAGAAGTTAAAGGAGGAGCCCTACATACTGGGGGTGGGGGTTCTTTTATGCCTGATGAAATTAACTGGTGTAAAATATCCCATGAAATAAGACTGGCCTGGAAACAAGACTCAGAAAAGTCTTTGCTCATCTTCTCCAAGTCTTATCTAAACTGATCCCTTGAGTTACAGCATGCCCCATTTAGAACAAAAAGTTCATTCCAACCCATACACTGTCTATCCTAAAATTTCAGTGCTGAGTCTCTTGATTCCTTTAACCTGTTCAGTTCTCATTAGAGCTTCATCTTCATTTTTAGGATTCAAGCAGATACAGGATATTATCTGAGCAGTGGTAAGCAATAGGGAAAGCCTGGAAAGGGGCAGAGGCGTGGTAGGAAGCCACGTAGATCCGCAAGTTCTGCAGAAAACAGAAGGGCAATAAGAAAGGCTGTCAGGATCAGGACAGTCACAAAACCAGAAAATGGTAATATTTTTGCTGCAATTTTGATAGTATTTATTCTAAAAGACCACATTAAACTTTTTTTTTTTTTTTAACCTGAAAACTCAGTTTTCTTCAAAGAAAAATCTATTAATGAGTCAACTACCTGCTAAAGCGGAGACTGACTCTCTGACCTACTCCATCAAATATGCCAGTGGCACACTCTGATGCTGGCATTTCTTAACTTGATTCTTGACTTAAATGCCCTTTTAACATGCTCATTAGTGAAATTTTCTAATTAAAAAATGCAACAGCTAGAAAGACGCCCTCTCCTACACAAGTCACATGGAACCAACCTGAACACCTACATGGTTCATTAGCTGAACTCGCAATTTCAGATCCCAGAGCAGTTCTCTACCACTTCTGCTAATTGAATAACTTGTAACAGAAGTAGGCTGTTATCTTTTTTGTACACCTGTCACAAAAGGCAGAACATAATTTATTCTATGGAAATAAAGTTTGGGAAAAAAAACCCTCAGGAATCTAGAGACTTAGAATAATTTGGCCATTTTTAAGAACTGTGGAGGAAAGTGTTATAAGATTATGTCTACCCCCTTCAGACACCATCTGCCTCCTCCTTTTCTCCCTTCAATGCCGCTGTCTGCTATGGTCACCTGCACAGTTAGTGTGCCATTTAGTTTCTTACCCTGTTCTGTCTCACTTTTCATGTCCCATATTCTCATGTTCTCACCCCTCTTCATTTTCTTTACTCTGTTTTCCTTTTCTTTTTTTACTCATTCCTTCCCTTTGTGTTCAGCCAGGTCACGATTCTACAGACTTTAATACCCTTTCCACATGTAAGTCATATGTGATCCACAAGAGTGATCTGCATTGAATTACATTACCCTCCCATGAGCTTCACACATTATTTCTGAAATATGTCCAGTGCTCTACTCTTATTTTTCTGGGGGTTTACGTTTGGTTTTTTGTTTGTGGCAGTTGCTAAACCACCATCACATTTTTTTCTAAATGATCTGCTTCCAGCATGAACTACAATTCCTGCAGGACAAATCACATATTGTAACAGTACTTTCTGTCTTCTCAATATATTTCTCTACATTAGGAACTCCAGCCTCCTTCTCCAGGCTTCTCCTAGATGCAAAGAGTGGAATATCTACGTGATGAACCATCATATGTGTATACTCTCATCTACAGCAAACACCTATCTTCAGACTGCTGCCAAGACAGCCACAATCACAAGGCAGCAGAAAGCCATTCTCTCCTTTGATAACAATGATAATAATAATAATGAATAATAATGAATAATAACAATTAATATAAAAATAAGGGATGATAATAATAATAATAATTTATTTGTAGGGAAGAACTGAGAAAAATGGTAAGCAGATGAATAAATTCTACTCACAATTTGCATTCACCTTGTACTTGACCTCGTGCCATGGCAATCTTTCAGTGCTTGTGGTCAGACATCAAGTTTTTCCTCTTAATAGCTGCAGGAAACTAATTTTTTCTTGCATATCACTCACAAAACATTTCCAGGAACAGGTCACATCGTAACTAGTGACTTTCTCTCAAGCAGCTCAACCTTTAAAAATTCCAGCCTCACACTGTGCTCCATTCTAATGCTATAAAGCAAACCCTGGAGCTGTGAGGTGAGGTGAGGTGAGCCATGGTGCTCGGCACTGCTCACTGCTGCACCTGTGCCACCTGCCCTGGGCGCTGTGAACAGGAGAGTCCACCAGGAGCGACTCACCAGGATTTTCACAAAAACAAATTTAAAAGAGTAGCTAGCTTAGTTATTTTTAGTGAGATTTTAAATATATGTAACTGTACAGGGCGTGCGTGCCTGGGTGCAGGCGGGTGTGGCGGGGCAGGCTCTGTGAGGAGAGGCCACGGCTGCCCCTGGCTGGACACAGCCAGTTCCAGCCAGAGGGCAGGGCTGGGCCCCGCAGCCGCCATGGCAGCACCCTCAGGACAGCCTGTGTAAGGAAGGGCAAAACTGCGGGGCAGTGGGGCAGTGAGGCGTGAGGGGAAGATTGTGTGACACATCCCTGCAGGCAGCAAGGCGGGGGGCAGAGGAGGGATGGAGGCACTCAGGGCCCCCGAGCAGGGATCCCCCTGCGGCCTGTGGGGGACACAGGCCACAGCAGGTTTATTCTGAAGGAATACAGCCCGTGGGGAGGACCCAAGGGAAAACCGTGAGGAATAAGGAGTGGTGGAGATGAAGTGTTATGGCCTGACCCTACCCTACCCTCCACATCCCCCAGTGCTGCCCAGAGGTGGGGAGGAGGTGGGGGAGGCGGGAAGAAAGGAGTAAAGTTGAGCCTGGGAAAAAGGGAGAAAGAGGGGGAACATGTCTTAGTTTCTGTCACTGTTTCTCACCATCTATATCTATTTTAATTGGCAATAAATTAATTCAATTTTCTTCAAGTCGAGTCTGCTTTGCCTGTGACAGTAGTTGGCCAGTGATGTCCCTGTCCTTATCTCCACCACAAGCCTTTCCATTTCATTTTCTCAGCCTGTCCTGCAGAAAAAAGGGAGTGAGAGCACAGCTGGGGGGGCCTCCAGCAGCTGGCCAAGGTCAACCCACCACAATACCTTCAGAGAACACCTCCAGCTCAGCTCAGAAATACAGTGAAGTGAAGAAATATGGTGAAGACTGGAGCTCCAGCAAGCCTATTAGCTATACCTCCTTTCTGTTTCAACACCACCACAAGATTTGTGAGCCTGAGGATCAACAGTAAATACCCTATGCAGATTGCATTGATTACACAGAGATTGTAAGGATAATATTCAAATTAATTACCATTCAGTCAATAGAGAGGATATTATGGGATTCAGCTATACATAAGTTTGTATTTAATGTACAAAATGGTCACTAAAAAAATGACGCATCAATATTTCTTGTGATTTAAAATTTAAAGCAATATCGATGCATTTCTATTTTAAGATTAAATTTCTTAGCCACTGGAGCTACGAAAAAAAATTTCCCCCATACGATACAATTTGGTGTCATTTTATCAGTGCTACTGTTTGCTCAAGGTCTCTTGATGCAGGCACAGAAACCACATTTTAAAATAGATGCTGACTTCCCTATTCGTACCAACATGCATTTAATGTGTGGCCTAATGACAGTATCAAGAATGCAAAACCTGATCATTTACCACTAATAACCATCTTCTTACTCAGGTTGTATGATGTACTTGAATGTCAACATTTCTTTGCCCTCTGCCAAAAATAAAGCACTTATCGGATATATAAAAAGGTAAGCTCTCAGAAAATACTTCAAAGACCTGAGCGTCACATTATTTCTATTTCCATAGTTAATGATGCAGATATAACCTATCCCAGTAAAGATTCTGGTACCTGCAATGTTGGTGTTTAGTGTCTAGTGTTTGGGTATAAAGCAGCCTGGAGCTGCTTTTTTTTGTTATAAGCAGACACAACCCACTGCAGGATGTGAAGGGATTGCACAACTCAAAAAGGCATTCCTTTCCAACTCCCTGGCAGCTAAGGAGACAGTAAGCAAGCACAGGGGTATTCCTGAAATTCTGCCCTCATCTACAGCCTAAACACAGAGACAGTGGAGATACAACTGCACACTCAGTACCCAAAGCACAAATTAAGCCATTTTTTGATTGCAACCTGAAAAAAGAAAGCAACCACCACTTAAATAATACCTCATAATGAAAAGCATTTGTCCAGGCACTAGAATACTGCAACCCAATGCCTTTCTCAGTCTGAAGGAGATTAAATCGATGTCTCTAAGATTCCTACAAGAATATTTACCACCAGACAATGCACAAAGTTGAAAGAGCTACCTGTATGCGCCTCTCAGTGAAGTTATGACACATTGCTGAAAAGAACTGAAGATGTGTGAAAAAGAGAAGTCTGGGAATTTGGTCTCTGCTCCCAAGACTTTCACTAGTTTGTATTTGAGGATAAAGCATGGCAAACTTCCTCACTCTGCCTGCTGCAGCAACTTCAGCAACTTCATACAGAACAACTACAACTGCACAGTAGTGACTGCACACATTCAACTCACTCCAAAGGTATGACGCTCATGAGGACTTGTCAAGGATCCCTGCAGAGCTGCACATAGCGTCAGATTCCTGATTTGGCTTAAGTAGGATTTAGGTGTTGAGCTGGTCAGATGGAAGCACTTACAGCCATAAAAATGTAGCAATTTTGAAAACTCTCATGTCAAACAGAACTGCTAATGAACTGAGACTGTCAAGAGTTCATCGACAACTGATTGGAGGCTTTCAGGATCCAAAGCTTCAGTTTAGAAGCTTCCATTCTGTCAAACTACACAACTGGATCTTAAGGTAAAGCCATATGTATCACATAGAGAAATCTAGCAGCGGAGTTGCTCATTCCCAGATGGCCAAATAACTCCTCCAAGTATTAAAGCCATCAACAATGACGAGTACTTGACTGCCAGTGTATCCTCACAACAATCCTGTTTTTTTAAGTGTAATATGCTCAGAAAGCTATTGCAATAATTCCCGCATTCATCTTTGCCCTGCTGCAGTGAAGCGTACATCCTCTGTGAGAATGACAGTGTATCTCATTAGGTAGATGTGCTCTGTATTTTGGAGAAATTCTCCAGTGAAATAGTTGTGTTCTAAACACAACAGGCTTAGACTAGACAGCAGTAATTCTTCTTTAGATTATATTGAGTCTTAAAAGGTTTATTTGATGTGTAATAGGCTACTCTTCAAAGCCCATTGGAACAAATGGAGGATTTTCTAAAGATTGAAAGTACTTTGGCCTCAGCTGCATTTTTGTTCCATTCCTTGCACATATTTTGACTTAAAAAGAAGATGTGTGGTTAGCAAAATAAAAGACAGAATCAGTCACATTAGACCCTTTACTATCATTTCACCTCAAACCTGTTGAAAATACATACTGCTTAGCTCATCAGAAATGTTACACTGTTCTTGGACACGATCAAGACAGATGAATGTCTGTCCAACTTTATAGCTGATAGAACCATCAGCTAAACAGAAAGATATTTTTTTCTTATTATTGTTTCAAAGTTTTGCTTAGGTTAAAATATTAACATGGTAAGTATATCTGTTGTTATGAAAACACCCCAGAGGTTTCATGAATTAATGTGACACTGAATGCAACAGTCAGTAAAAGGTCTAAAACCAGTCGTACTCTTCACCACAGTCACCATAAAATTTGAATTACCTGGAAAAGGAAAAGAAACTTTGCTTTTAAACTATATTCCTACACTTCGTTCAGCAGTATTCTGAAAATAAATTCTGTTCCTTGATGTGAATTTCCTGTGCATGTCCAACATTTCAAATCTACATAACTTAATCTATACACTAATGGACTCCTAATTTTCTGGGGTAGTCAACCACACAAAACACTAACGCAGATCATTAAAAGAAGTGGAAATCCTAAACAAAGACATAACAATTAATCTGCATAAGCAATAGCTCTACCACAAACCTATGAAAAAATATTTATAGCATTGTTTTCCCAAGTAGGGTGTAATTTAAATAGCTAATTCCACCAGTTTATTTTATGACTGTCGCATCTATAATGTTTTAAAGCAACAGTCTAAATCTGTCTGTCCAATTTTCATTTTTTTTGTTTGATTTCTTTCTCTTTCTTTTACCCAGAATTTAGGCAGATTATCCAATCAGTCTTTTGTCCTCGCTTCATTCCTCCTTAGTGTCTCTGAAGTTAATCCCCAGCAGTGCCTTATTTATCCTCTGAGACAAAATTTCAGTACAATGTCTCATGCTGCTAAGGGCTTGGGGTAGGGAGACTTTACAGCATTTCAGTCCACTCTGCTCAAGTGCCATACTAAAGAGCTAAGAGAGTGACTTCTGTAAACGGCTATTGTTGGCTTCTATGTTAATAAGAAGCTATAATTTCTCAGTAGCTAATTAGCCCAGAAAGAAACGTGTCTCTTCTCAGTCACCCTCACACAACTGCACAAACAGAAATAACACAAGAATAGGAGACTTGTCTGCAAGATCACCTGCGTAGCATGAATGGCTTCAGTATGACTTTTTTAATGGGAGGGCATGAAGGAGCACAGTTACAATATTATGTGAATAAGATCACTGTCATATCTAAGGCTCAATTAAAAGAGGGTAGCTTAAAGCCACTGCTAAATCATAAAGAATGAACCAGAAGAGTAGCAATACATATAAAATGTAATTTTACTTGGAACAGAAAATGTGGGTTTGATTAATTTTAACACCGTAGAATACGCAATACAAAAATGTCAGGAGTTTTCCATTTACCAGCTAAAATCCTAGGACCTGAAGCACTTCCACTTCAGTTTTTTTTTAATAGTTTTTTTTATACAAATGTGTTGATTCATCATCCCTGGCTGCTCTGTTAGATTTACACTGGCTGAAAAATACTGCGTTGTCTACCTCTGGTAATCAAGGTTCTTTCTTTTTGATAAGCAATTCCAGATAACTCATGAAATGTTAACCCCAGCAAAAGAATGAAATATTTTCTCTTTGATTGCATTGCTTCGAGGCTGTCATTGTCTAGAAAGCACCATTAAGGCATACATATGACTTAGCGCTGAAGAATCTGAATTGCTTTGGTTTTGTTCCCCCAAGCTCAATGTAAGTCCTAGATATTTACAGAAGTAGAGAACATTCTTCATAAAGCACAACATCAATTTCATCAATAGAGGACTTCCAATACAGGCAGATTGCTTCACTGAATTTTGAATTTGTAAGATAAAGTATGTTTCCTAAAAGAAAAATTCCAGTGTCCTTTTTTTTCCTGAGGGCATATTTTCTTTAATCATTCAAATAAATATATGTGTCTTAGCTTCCAGCTATTTTGTACAGCATTCCTATTTCTTCTCTATTAATTGACTTCCCACATAATTACCAATACTGTCAAAACACATGAATTTAAAAGTGTAACTAACAAACACAGGGAATAAACCACCCTAAATATAAATAAATTGTATATTTTTAACTAAATCTATTTTGTACAAAACTGTGACATTAATGGGGACTAACACACTTTTCTAGTTTGTCCAGATAGTCCAAGAATATCCTGTAATTTCAACGAGGTTTTTTAAGCACAAATTCTTAAGAATTTGTGAAGCAGGTAGTGTCTGAAATTCATAAACTAGTGAAAATAATCATCATTTATAAATGATCTTGGAGAAAAAAAGTACACACAAGAGCTTGATCTTGAAGATATTTGTCTATGCATTGAACTATAAATAATGCAAGTTTCCAATTATTTCAATATCTGAAGTGAGGAAAATTTGCCTTGAATACAAAACACTTTCAGACTTATGCTCTAGATCTGTATACTGAAAAATCAAGCCTTTATATTTAGCAATTGTTACAAACTCACTGGTGATGTTACTACACTTTAAAATTTGGCCAAGAAAACAAGAAGAATGAAACTGTGAAAAGCGTTTTGAGAAAATCATGTTTTGTGAAGTTCTAGTAGTACTATGTACTGATTCCTGCTGACTGGCAGATCTACAAATAGACAAAAAAGTTTGACAGTTGTCAAAAATTACCATCTGAGCTTCGATTTAGGAAGCAAGTTTGCACAGTTGTTATAACTGAACTGGAGCATCATTACAGAAAAACTGATAGTTACAACCCCTTCTTGAATTTGACATGGTTTAAGCAAGATGAAAAAACAAGTTATTTCCTTCCCTCTGGTGACAAGCCTCATTTATACATCTTGAGAACAGATCTGAATTGCCTCATGCTTAATGGATGTTTGAGTCTGTGTATTTCTGTGTGGAAAAAAACTTTTCCATCTAATTAAAATCTTTTAGATTTCAAACAGAAATCCAAACTGGAAAATCAAAGTACCTCTAAGCCAAAAAAAAGCATTTAAAATTCATTGGAATATATATTTTTTTATTCTTAACAAACAATGTAAACTAAAAGGAAAAACAACCAAACAAAACCCAACCCAAATAAACCTATTTAGCCTATGTCAGAGAAAAAGAAATGAAAGAAATTAAGAAAATCTAGAAAATAGTATATTTCGTTTAGAAAATGTCACCACAAAAAACCATCCAAAATTTTGTATCAGGAAATCTGTCAAAAGGCATTCCAACAGCAAAGGGTTTTTTCAGGGTGTTTTGTTTGTTTGTTTGGGGGTTTTTGTCAACTTTGTCAAAACTTCTGTACCTCGGCCAACAAGAAGTACCAAGCAAAGCCTAGAGATTTTTTTTACTGACTTGTCTTTGGTCCTCATGTGATGAATTTGCAGGTCGCAGCTGCATTTCTGGCAGAGTGACAGTCAGAAATACCACCATCACAGGTCAGAATTAACAGGCAAGTTAGCTGGCAGTTTCTCAGGAGAGACACTGGAAAGCAAATTAGCCTTGTAGTTAAGCAACAGTTTTATTCAGGAGGGATTTTGTTGTTAATGGGTGTAGTTTGGCAAAATGTAACAGTAAAGCTGATGCCACTGTTGATTGCCTTCAACTCCGTGTGTGTTTGCATGTGTTCCAGCAGATACCTCCTACACTTTACATACAGACATAACATTTTCCACAAAAAAAGAAAACTAACACAGGGCATAATTGAGTTACATACTAACGTCCAGGTCTTAAGTCTATATTAGGTCAAAGATTTAGTCTTAATAATGTGTTCTTGCAGGACTTCACCAAAAATATAATTTCCAAACATTACTGGGGAAAAGAAAGAATGTGCTAAAATGTAAAATAAAAGTGTCTCTTGCTCCCTTCAGAGTCCTTTCACTCATCTCCTTTGTTAAAGTTCTTTCAGTGCCTGTTAATTAATTGCTGTGATTGAGGTCAAGTTTGAAGATGATATGGGGTTAATTTTAGACTCTCTTGAGTGCAGACTGAGAAACTCATTACTGTTACTGAAGCTTGAGTGTCAAGTTAGGTAGACCTATAATATCTCAGCCTCTCAATGATATTGACCTTTCTGTAAAGAAGTACTGCCTTGGCCTGTGTCATAGAGGTCTGCTCCTAGTACTTTTTTAATTTCTTTGATTCTGTTGCCAGATTATAAATTACAAATGAGAGCTCAAGGTTTCTAATTAGTCTGATGTTCTCCAAGGAGGCTAGCGAATATAATGTAGCAACACATGTAACTAACAACCACCCAAAGTGCTTTTAGCAGAAAACCAATTAAAAAGAAAATGAAAAGATAAAAATTGCTCTGTGCTTTCTCCGTGCTCACTACCAACTAGCTTACTAGAAATTACATGATCAGTGTGACTGTTGGCTAGAAAGAAACTTGGTGACTGTAAGGCAAGTTTAAACTTGGTAAGTTTATTATGAGGAAAGTTCATAATTAATTTATAAACTGTGTTTGTATGATAAACAATTCATAGCAAGTCCTAAATGATTACACACTACCCTACATCCACCATGTACAAAGTAACAAACAGTAAGAGCAACCACTTCTGACATCTTCCATGCCACTATCAGAAAGCAAAGCAAAACTACACATGGCACTGGCCAGTGACTGAAGCTTGTTGATTCGCTTGAAAATCATAGCTAGTTCCTCAACTGTATTTACTGAGTCCTTGAGGACTTTGTTAAATAGGAGTCCAATTTCCTCAATAAATATAGCCTACAAACATAAACAACATAATAATGGCAAATAATTCTGATTATTCATTCTAAGATAATGAGTTTCTTTAACACAAGGCTATGCACACAATGATTCCTAATCTGGTCAGAGTACAAACATCCAAGAGTAAAACTAAGCTTGATTCCAGAAAGACTGAATAGCAGACTTTGAATATAAAATATCCCAAACTCCTCCAAGATTTTTGTTTGTTTGTTTACTTGTTCAAAAGGAATTGAATTCCCAAGCTCCACATTTCTATGATTTTTCTTGAGACTGTTTTGGAAATAAAGTAGATTAATGTTTTCAGCACTGCTTATGTTTGCTTCCTCCCATAGGATGCTTTGGTTAGACAAGCTTGTTTTAAGGTTATGAGTGCCAGGACAAAAGCTGTGTTTGAGGTTGCTTTCTTTTAAACTGCTCCCTTCTCTGATATGCCAGGTCATTTAGTTAGAAGCCACTGCAGTGATAATATTCTTGAGCATTACTGGTTTGCTATCATGAGCCAATAATAAAATAAAAATAAAAATATATATATAAAAAAATTAAAAAAGCGTGGAAAGCATTTCATAGAAGTCCCAAAATACTTGACTGGAATACTGGAATTTGTTGTAAGAAAGTATATGTTTTCACATACATACTATATACATACAGCTACATAACATAACCAACAAAATCAATGAATAAATAAATTTAGCTCAGGTTGGAACATCCTGTGTTTGCTAAGCTTTATATTTCGACTTGATGGCTACATTTCTTTTCAACATTTACATCGACTATAAACAATGAACTCAAATGCTTATAAAACATTAAAATAAAATGGAGTATATTTAAAATCATAATCATCGTTCATGTTCTTTCACCTTAAATTTTAATCTGTTTAAACATACAACTATATTATATAGGATCTCTTAGATTTTCCTTTTCAAATTGGCCTGTGTTTGAAAGGAAAATAGAAATGGAGAGCTTTTTAGAGGGAAGGAAGGCAGGAAGGAAGGAATGTATCCTAAAATAGAGCTTCAGCACCACTAAGGATTTTATTTCACAACATGAATTCACTGCATGAATAAATGGGATCCTGGACGCCTGTGACATTTCCTGGAGAAAAAGAGATTCTTGAAACAGCCCTCCTTGCTACTTAGTATTTATTTTTAAAGGGATGAATTTCCTTGTTGCGCAGAACAAAAGAAGCTTGTGTTGTGTTTGGTTTTAGTTTTCTTTTTAAAAGATTGTCTTAAACTGGCTTCAAACATATGTCTTTCTATTTAAATCAATACATTTCTTCTTAATATTTGTCTGCCTCAATAGGACTTGCATTACAGGGGAACCAAACTGAGCTCCCTTAGCAAGAGGCAAATTGACCCGCTACCTCAGGGTACTGGTTTAGTTACATCTACAATACACTGGTGGAAAAGAGATGAACTAATGCTACTGAATGTAAAAGAAGTAAACTGAAACTAAACTTGATTCTGGCAGTCCAACTCACACCAGCAACATATCCACAGGATAATGAGGCTCCTTTTTTAAAGAACTGATTCTTTAATCAGCTACAGAGAAATTAGTTATGATTAATACAGTAGTGGTTATCCACTTTGTTGAAGTTCCTTTATTTCATTTATTTATACAGTAGCTACGTACACTGCAGAGGTATACAGTCGTATAGAACCAAGAGATATTTGCCTCTAGAAAATCCAAATATGGAAAGAAGATGTAATATTTACAAACCCAAATTATTTAAAGTCCCCCTGCCCCAACGTATGCTATCCACCTTCCCAGCAAGTGAATCTGAAGCAAGCTGTCAATCTGGGATGCGACAAAACAAGACAAAGAGATTCTCTGATGTCATCTCAACTGAATTTACAGACAGACAGTCACATCGGTGCATCATCATTCCTCAATCTTTCCATTTATTAGTGCCACACAGGGGACAGGGCCTTCACTGTTTATAGGCGTGACAAAGAGCTTAATAGCTTTACTTCTACTGTGTGGCAAACAGACAATATTTCTTTCCGACTTAATCCACTAGGACATTGATCCCCTACTCCCAGAGCTGCTTTTCTTCTCTGCCCACTCAAAACCTACTCTGCTGGCTGGATTTGGATTTGTAATGTGGTTAGGAGGAGCTGTGTGGGTTTTGAGTCAATTATTTGATTGCCTTTGGTAACCACATGTTGCTTCAGTTCATCAGGCAGCTCCAGAGCATGCTAACTGATAAGCACCAAATGTACTCCCTCCCCCCCCAGAAGGGGATGTGATGGTCTGAAAAAAGTCCTCATCTTCTGGAGAACTCAGACAGCTCTGGCAGGGGATGTCTGACCCAGGGAACCAGACAAAACTTACACTAAACGCCCTGGATTGCACATGGAGGGGTTTCAAGGATCTCAGCAAAAGCCACCTTAATCTATTGACCTTCCCCTACAGCATCTAATTAATAGTTAACAGGGACACAGCTATTAGGGCATCAAATTCCTACCATAACCTTTTAAAGAAATCATAAAGTTCAGTTTCTCCTGATAGTCTCACCAGATACATTACAGGGATACATTTTATATCACGCTGAAATAGTGAAAGTATCATTTGGTTTTACTGCCCTGCAACATTAAGGTTTTGCATATAGACAAGGTCTTGTTAATGCATGTTTAGGGCCCCATTACACAACCTATGCCTGTGAGTATCAGGGAGGTCACACAGATGATTTGCCTGAACAATTACTACTTACATGAGCTAAAAGATGAGTTTACTGTAACTAACATTCATGAAGATTACCTTTAATTACTTTTTTAAAATGTTAATTAGCTCCAGTATGCAAATTCAGCAGAGAATGAAAAATTCTCCTAGCAGTTGAAAAATTCTCCTACAAGCAGTTTTACAGTCAGAACCACCAATTTGGATCCCACTGGTTTCCATTTCAAGAGTGATTATTCTGCAGCTTTACTGCAAATTGCTACTTTGCAACAACAAAGCTGAACATTTGCACTTCTTTTGAAGTGCAGTTGTGAAAACAGAACTGGAGAGAGAGGGTTCACAGCTGCTCAGCCTTTCTTTTTGCTTACCATTTTGAGGGGCAGCTGAAAGTAAAGGAGACCGATGGATGCTGTGAAGTACGGAGGGATGGGCATGATGGAACAGGAAACTCAATTCTGCTGCCCAAAATTTGTCAAAAACCTGAGCTGCAAGTACGACTGTGCGGCTGTTGTGCTATCCTTGAAGGGCAGGACAGCAATGCCAGTTCTGCCTCTGGGTAGTAGCTTGGCCTTCAGCCCTGCCGCCTGGCTGAGCACCCAGCTAGTGCTGTATCAATAGGCAAATTTCCATCGTCAAGCAGAGACACCCCAGACATCTCAAGGAAGCCTTTGACCATCCCATTTAACACATCAGTACTTCCTATGACAATGTTATAGGTTGCAGCTTTGCAAGCACCTTTTCCAGATATCCCTTAGCTCCAGTGAAGCCTCCTCTGCCTAAACAGGAGAGCGCTCAAACTCTTTCATGTGAGCCCGCTTCCCATCTCTAACAACCAGGCAGAAAAAGGCAAAGCTCATCTATTCCCTAACTCTTTCCTGATTCCTACCCTTCCTGAGAATGATTTATACACCTCTTACTGACAAAAAAAAAATGTGTCATTCAGTGGAAGTACTGGTATACTGAATTTAAACACATACATAAACCTGCCTCTTCAGAATTACTGTACAAGATCTCACCTAAAAAAACTAAAAACTGCCAAGAAAAAATCCCCAACCAAGCAGTTTTAAGGAATGTGAATTTGGATCCTGTACACTGACGAATTCACTATTATGAATTGTTTCCAAGCAAAAAACATACGTGTCTGGGCTCTAATTCTGTAGCTGATTCACAGCAGCTACTCAGCACTCCTATGGTTTCAGCATCACCTGCCATCCCAGAGACATTCCCATGCTGAACAAGAAGTAGGATGACAGTCCAAAGTATGGGTTTGACTTTTTCTTCATATTTAGCTTCAATATCATAACCTCCAATAGTAACATGAGCTACCTTACTTATTTTTTTCACTGGAAAAAGTCAGGAAGCCGACGTGGGCATGATTAATTTTTCTTGTAACAGGAGCTCATTTTCAGTCTATATCTTTACCCATGATACCTTCCCTGTTGCTGATAATTGTTGAGATTGAAGTGATGCTGCTACCAAAATGATTCTTCTGACCCTCAACCTGTTCTCTGTCACAGGGATCACTGAAAAAATACTTCAAACTAGACTCACTCTCCTGCCATGGATCCCATAGGATAGACATCTCTGCCTGAAGGCAACTAGTGCTCTAAAGAAATCTGGAATATGAAGTTCAGAGGGCTGGAATCTTACAAGGCACGACAAGAAAAAGGCACACTTTTGTAACACGTTAGAGGAATCCTACACCTGGTTCTCTTAAGGACACTTCAGCACACCATACATAAATTATTTGGTGCTTTTTTTTGTGAACTATTTTGCAAATTGCCTTAAATATATTATGATCGGTAATATATCTACACAATCATATTTTATTTTTTTTTAGAGAAGACATTAAACCAAGCACATCAAATGGAGAAGTCTATATCTCAACTGTGAAATCCTACAGAACTATTTTTACATAATCTTAATTTGGCAGAAACTCCAAAGGGCTGTGTTCCCACATAATTAAGGTCTAACTGGGGATGTAAGGCACTCAGAATTGCAATAAAACCAGAAGAACTTTAAGGATAAGAATAGCAAGAATATACGCTGGCCCAAATCCACTCATGCAGAAATGTGAGGCTTCCTTCCAACAGTTAGTGACTGGGGTCTAAGAGGAATATACCCACATGGCACAGGTTGCCCAGAGAGGCTGTGGATGGAGTCTCCATCACAAAAGCCATCTGGACATAGTCCTGAAAAACCAGCTGTAGGTGACCCTGCTTGAGCAGGACGATTGGACCAGATGGTCTCCAGAGGAGCCTTCCAACCTCGACCATTCTGTAGAACATGTAGAATGTGAGGGCTTTTGTTTTCACATATACATATAGGCAGATTACTTACTATTACTTGGTTACAAATTACATCCATTTACTTTATCATTTCCAGTCTTCTTGGTCAACTTCACTTTTTTAGTTTGTTGAACCTTTCAAACAGGAATTCAAGACCAGATCACACCTTAGCAACAGGAACTAACAGCTCATCCTGTGTTCAGAATTAAAAACATACAGAGGGTAGTGGTGAAAACTGGATATAGAAGAAAAACAGAATTTTAGCACATTTGATGATCATAGCTGCCCAACTCTAATAGTTTACCTTCAGTAGAGGACAATCATTCTATTTTCTGTTGTCACAGGTGATAATAGTTTGCCATCAGTTGAGAAGCAAAGGCTGTGGGAAGCAGGTATTCTCACCGCATTAAAAAATCATAAAGGAAAAAGAATTAACCTCAGCTGTACTAGAAAATACAGGTAATTTTGAGCATTATTTTCTCTCAGTACAGCTCAGCCTCTCATTCTAATTTTCTGTATCGTGTAGTAAATCTAACTGCACTAATTTCAGAGTGCTGCAGAATAGCTACCATAGTATGGTTTTGTACATAGCTACTGATAAAACTTTCCGAAAGGAAAGGGCTCATAATCAAACCTGTGAGAAAAGAAAAGCATTTTCCTAAAACTGTGTTATTTGGGGAGAGGTAGTGAATGTGATCATTAACCAGCAATATTTCTAATGAGCTTGTATATTCATTGAGTTGGTTTTCTATGTTTTATAAGCAAGCTTATAAATCCAGAAATACCTTCTTTGATGTTAGTGTACCAGAGGGTAGAAAAAGATGGTTTTAATGTTGGTATATTAAATGCTCTTGTGCTGTACATTTCTTGGAATTTTTAATTTGGTCACCTTCTCTCCATTCCATTCCTTCTAGGGTACAAAGGGTTCACTGATGGATGACAGAAACAATTAGAGGCATAAGAAGACTTCCCCCATATGAAATGAGCCTGCTAAGATTGAGATGTTTCTAGATGAGACAAATAAGAGAGGACACACTAGAACTTTACAGAGTAATGAATGTTATAAAAAAGACAAATCGAATGGAGATGCTCTTATTTGTCAAGTCTCATAATAGAGGAAGAATGGGTCCCTCAATAGCACTGAAATGCAACAAATTGAAGAGATAAAGAATTACTTTTTCCCTCCCTTAAACAACAGGTAGGAGAAAGGAGATTAAATTTTATTCCATTAAGGAATTTGAAATGTCAGATTTGAAGCTGAAAATGAAAAACATGAACCTTCTGAAGTAATGGCTCAGAAAAAAAAAGAAGAAATATTCTTCAGACAAATTGAAAATCTGGCTTCCACTTCCATTTTCATTTAGCAAAAAGAAAGCATAATTTTAAAACTGAACTTGTTTCTGAGCAAAAATCTAAGTGTTTCACTCAAAAGAAACTGAAGCATTTTCATGAAAGAACTCAATACTTGGGTTTTTTCTGCTAAATAAAAAACTGTTACATTGTTAAATATACAAAATTTGGTGCAACTCAGGTACAGGGAAAAAGTTGCTGTTTATTAAAATTATTATTAAAATTCAAGCTATATAACTCATTTATTAAACTTGCTTTTCCGAGATTATATCAATGATATCATTAAAATAAGAAAGTAACCTTAAAGACAGATAATGCAAAATGTTCTACGGCATTGTGCAGCTGAGAAGCTGCATAATTAACTTTTTTTAACTTCCTGAATATTTTCTGTGAAAAATGTAGCATCAAAAAGAAATAAAATCTACACATTCACATCTATTCCTCTTCTTCCGTGTAAAAAAAAAAAAAAACAACACCAAAACAAAACAACCAAACAAATTATTTAAAACTGTCCAAGTGAAATGACTTGTTTTTTCAGCCTGAACAATTTACCGAGTTTTCACTAAAGATTATTTTTAACTGGTCAAAATAGAATTGTTTTGTTTGGTGTAAAAGGAAAAACTTTCTCTTAGCCAATAAATAACTTCTACCATCCGTGTCAATTGACATCCAACCACAGAAATAAGCACTATGTACCCAAGCCGACAATCTTCTCCCACAACAAACTTCTAATGCTCTCTAGCCCCTGTTTAATGGTGTCATTAACAGCATGTTATGCCTTTAACTAAGTGTGATTCCACTTTGTTTTGACTATCCTGTCATTATTAATTCATTTGGAATCTGCTGTAGTAATACTTATCATAATGAATTCATTCTGTATTAATGTGCATGTCATACTCATTATCATGGGGATTTCCACTGTAATTTTGCCTGAATGAAAACACAACTAATTGCAAAAACAATTTGTTTGTTGCGATAATATATTAGAAGGGAATAACCTGCCTCCTTTTTTTTTTTTTTTGGCACCAAGGGGCATAGGCAGTGTGTCCCTCCACAGAATCCTTCAACGGCATTTTTTCCTAACCACATTTCAGGTACTCTGGTAATCTATACATTGGGGCTTGCTTCTTCAGAGAGACCTAGCACAAACATCCAGTCCCTTATGGAGTCCTTATGACTTCAGTGGGGCAACTGTCATATGTAACATTCTGGTACACCATTTTTTTCCCTATCCAGCCCAGATGGACTTTTTCCTACATACAGAATACATGGGTTGCTGATGGTCACTGGTACAGAGTGAGGTCTTGCCTACAGCTTTTCCTTGTACTTCCTAATCTTGCATCAGTGACAGCAATGAAAGAAGAAACAAACATTATGGAAATCATGGCATGTATTGAGAAGTTAAACTTGCACCTGGCCCGTGTGGCCACAATTAAGCATGGGACACCCATCCAGCTGATAACTGATGTTGCCTTTGTACCCTCTCTCCTCCACACAGAAACCTAAAAATGTTTTGGTGTCAGGAGATTTCATCCCAACAGCCTGCTCAAAGCAGGGCTGTCTTCAAAGCCAGATCAAATTGTTTACCACCTGGCAGAGTTAAGTTCTGAACCTCTCCAGATACGGAGCATCCATCCTGGTTTTATACGTGCAGGCTTCTGTCAAAGATGTCCTATTCTTCCAAACAGGATGGTCATTAGACTTCCAGCTGCTTCCATCCGGTATCAAAATTCAGCACAAAACCGCAGAAAGGCCTGTCTCACTTTGTGCTCCAACTGGCCTTTCCACTTCTGTTCTGCAAAAAGATACAACTTGGCAGAAGCATTCCCTGCTCTGACTGCCAGGCCAGTGCCTAAGCCCGCAGAGTGGAGTTCCACATCTACGCTAAAACCCTCTTTTAACTAGTAATGGGAAATCTTAAGATGGTCTAGATTTTTCATTCATATAAAAGTACTTAAAAGCATGTGTGCTTATCCTGACTTTGTCTGATCCACAGAGGTGAGCTCAAAAACTTGCAAGAACAGCATTTGGTATAAAGCTTTTTGCATAGAGGAAGAAGGAAAGGTGTCCCACTGATCCTATTTTGCAAATATACAATGAAGAAGTGGGAAAAAATAAATGCTAAGAAAATAAAGCTTTTTTCTCCCACTGGTTTATTATTTTAATTTCAAAACCAGTTTGGTTTTTAGCAAAGCACAAGATGCTTATCCACATTTCTGAGCATCTCACACTTTGAATTGGACACACCACCAGTACACAACTGAAATGCCATAAAACTAAAACTGTGGTGTAAGTGGTGCTCACACCAATACCAAACTCCCTGAAAACCAAACTAAAGGCAAAGCAAATACCACTTAGTGAACTACTATCCATGATTTATTTTTAAAACCTAACATGCATTTCTGCAGCTGCTTAACAACATGTGGATCACAGCACATGGTACATGCCATTTTAAGATTGCACAGGTCTCTGCAGTCTTGTCTTGTTAGACACTTATGGCCAGCTCTTCACTGAAGACCAGTTCTTTGCTATCAGCCCTTTATTCATATTGACATAAACAGAGCTGCTTGTATCTGCCTTTATCAGTAATCTGCATTTTGCACTGCAAGGATTTCACCCTTTTCTCTGGGAAAAGTCTTGATTTTCACCTTTGTCTTACATTTTTCTGCACACGTGGCTTGTTCAGTTAGCTGCCACAGTTTCAGCTGTTGGTATAATTCCCTTGTCATGTTGGTCCATCATGGGGTAACAGGGGAAACACCTGTCATGTTGAAAAGACTTTTCCAAAAACTCAGGGTCCTTCAGATGGTTAGTGCCTCCTTCAGCTACTTACTGTAAAGGATTTCACCAAAGTAACTAACCACACCATGAAGATGGTTAGGGTCCAGTACTACAAAGTAATCTGCATTTTAACTGAAGTAATCCCACTGATTACATGAGGTGGCTTCCCTGGAAAACTCACCTGAGGCTCCGCATGCACAGTGCTTGGGAACACACAAGATTAACACAATTTTTAAATATTTTCCAAAACTATTTTCCAGTGAGAAGATAACAACTTAAAACCTTATGAATAGTTTGGATCTTTGTCAGGTTCAAGAAGATGTACAATTTTAAACAAACAAGCGCTTAGCCTTGTAAGAGATGAAGTATACATTTATTTAAAATGACTGCATTTTAGTGACAGCTGTCCTTCGTAACAAATTATTTTTTTACCAGCTATTTTTGCCATCATTTAAAAATGATTTGGACTGCTACAGTTATTGATCCCCCACAGAGCTTCCATTAGGAAGTGACCTCTTCTACATGGAGTTGTTACAGAACATAAGCACTGGGGGGATGAATTTACAGATAAACATACGCCATTAACATTGAAAATTTTCCTTCAAGATGAAAGGCTCACACACCGTAACAAAAAATTTAACGATTAAGCAGTAGAGAATGAACTCCCATTTTAGAATCCAATCTCTGTCCAAATTCATTGGAAAAGTTAGGAGAGTTTACTATCACAGCAGCAGTGGCCTAACATGTACAAAAAACTAGGTCCTGTTGTCCTCCACATGTAGAAGTGGAGAAGTACAGAGTCTTCTGAATCCAAGAGATCAATCAACCTGAATTCACACTGGAAATAAAAACAGGCGCATTTATAATTTTCATGTAAAAGGAAAAAATCCAGGGGTTTATGATACAAAAGTTATGTCTGTCTTCACTTTATACCCTGTGTTAGTTTGGGCACGTTTCTACATAGTAATTTCACCCAGAATGAAAACTACCTCTGCCTTTTACTATATAAGACTGATTTTTATTTAACTAGGGCTAACAAGTATATTTACTATCAATGTGATCTCAAAAAATTAAATTAAAATAATCAGGGGGGTGAACAAGTCAGTACCCACTCCCAACCATATCCAACAATGCATTTCACACACAGCCTAATTTATCGTTAACATGCTCTCAGCCTCCTTGATTCTACAGCAAAGTAATTTTTAACCCCAACATAAACCAGCCCATTTCTCACATTCAGGGGCCTGACCTCTACTGTGTCAGAGCATGCATCTTTGACTGCCATTTCCTTAACTGGTTTACAGCAATTTTAGTATTTAAAAAGTACAAACTAGGGAAGTGTGGAGAGAAAGACAATTCCACCTCACGGAAGACTTTGGTATTTGGGGTTTTTTTATGGAGGTAGCTGGACCCAAGCCTGGAAACAGAGCTGCCCCCATCCAGCCTTCTCGTTCACAGCAGACAGCATGGATACTCATGCAACTCAAGGAAAGGCAAAAGGCTATAAATATTAAAAAAATAAAAAACAAAAACAAACAAAAAAACCCCACTAAAACTCTGACATCTAAAATATCTTACTCTTGTACAGGACAGATTGCAGACACCCTGGGTTTGGGCTCTTCCTTGAGCTGTGGGTTTGCATTGGTCTGGGCTCTTCCTTGATATCTGGTATTACTCAGAATCTTTCAGCTCTGTAAGTTTCCCAGTACAACTCAAGAGCAGCCCTATAATGGGGTACAGCGATGGGTCTGTTTCTTCAGCACAGCTCCTTGTTCTTTGATAAATTAATTATTCCCAGGTTTCAGCTTTTGCATAGCTTAAAGACATCACATCTGCCAACCACATCTGAAAGGGCAGCTCATGCTCACCCTAGAAGGACGGTGTCCCCCAACCTTGGGCTGTCAGCAGGTTTCAGAAGAAGCCAAAAAGCATGGATAACTATGAGACTATAAACCTAGGCTCTGGGTTTGGCACTCATCTGAATACTTTATACTTCAAAATAACGAGCTATGGCAATCAAAAAATTTGGAATTCCAAAATAAGGTTTCCTTCAATTTCAGAAAAAGATCAGAATATTTCAGAACAATAGCTAGATATTTCAGAACATCAGAAAAGTTTTCCAGTTTCGGGTGTCCCACACAGCGTGCTCCTCCAGAGCTACAGACTCCAGATCTGCAGTCACTCACTGACACATCTGCCTTGTCCAGCTTACAAAGAGGACCGGAGGGAAATCAGTGAAGTTTACGACAGGGGCTCGTGCTGCTGGCAGGCTTCCTCCAGGTCCATCTGCAGGCTGTCCGGATTATGATAAACCAAGAGCCTTTCTGAGAATGGCAGTACAGCCTATAGATAAAATCAGGTTAAACAGCTGTCCCTTCACGCTTTTCCTAGCAAGTACTAAAGAGAGCGCTGGCATTTGAACCAGAAGAGACCCCCCAATGCAAGACCCTAAAAGTGCACAGCTAACTGCAGAAAGCTCCACAGTAGGGTTTGATGCAACTTCTCAAATATTATGCATAATTAAGTCATTAGACCAGTTTATTAAAGGAAGTAGAACCTGGCTACTTTTCTGGTTCTTTTTTCAAAGCAATGAAAGATTGTGTTTCTAAAGGATAAGCTGAAGCTTTACCACGAGTAACTGGGTCCAGTAGAAGGGATGATTGCTCAATTCACAGAGTTAAATTATACGACTTACATTATGCAGAAGGTCAGACCAAATCTTCAAAGAGGTTTCTTTTTCTCTACAAAAATCAATAATTCTATTGGCCTCTGAGGCAAACAACAAAAGTGCGTGAGAAAGGCAAATACCTCTTTAACTTCTGAATGATTTATTTAAAAATTATTCTATCTTCTGATGAATGCCTTTGTGAAGCTTTTAATGTGCAATTTCTGAAGATGTGTATTGCGGGGGTGGGGGGGAATACACAAGAACCTAGGGGAAGATAGGGAGAACAGTAATTTAAAGATCTTTGGCAAGAAAATCCCGAACATAATAAGAAAACAAAAACATTAAAAAACAACCTGTGAAACTGCTTGCACATTTCTTTTCACGGAGCTAAGAAACTTAGTCCCCTAAACAACTGTCAGATTTTAATTTAACCTTCAGGGCTGATATCATACAATGCTGCTATACCAGCAAAAAAGACTGTTATATTAACACCTATAAGCATAGGTCAAAGTAAGATATGTTGGTTTAAGTATCAAAATCAACAAAGGGCTGTTTCTATTGCCGTTTAAAGTATTTATGTTTATAAATGATACTCAATTACTTCCTTTTCCCTAACAGGAAGGATTAGAGAATTTTCTTCAGTGCTACAGAACTTGCAATTCAATTTGGATTCAGCTTGTTAAGGAAGGCATAGAGGCATAATTACTCTGTATTTTTCACTACTGCTTTTTATGTTGTAACTGATGTTTCCTGGATAAATGCATGTCATACAACCTGGAGCAAACCCAATTAACATTCAAAAGACAGAACAGGAATGTTTAGTCATCAAATACATTCAAAAACAGTCCAGTGCACTAGCTGTGTATTTTTAATGTTAAAATTCCTTTGTTGCTTTCTCGTTCTCCTCTCTTATCACCGTGTGTACCAAGCCTGTAAGGAAAATGTGGCATAGTCTGATAAATTCTAAAACATAAAGTACTAAAAATTACTTTTGTCAGCTATATTATATTTCTCAAGTCTTACATGACAAAGAATGAACATGGCCCCACAGGAATCCTTTCTGGCAACTGAGGCTGCAGAGATGAGCACACAGCATGTCTCTTACTCAACCATTCTTTCAGCATTGGTAAGTGATACAACTGTGATCCATTTTTCTGTGATGTTTTGAAGCAAAGGTCCTAAAGAAAGCTTGTCATGGACAGCACTCTCAAACTCCAGCAGAATCCCAGGCTGATCTCAGCCTGACCTCACTCTTCATATGCAGACCTCAAATTCTAAACCTCTGGCCCTTTACAAAAGCCCTAAGGATTCTCTCCAGAGACAGAATTCAATGGAGTAGATTTTAAATGTTGGGATTTCATTTATTCGTTAATGAGTTCGAATTTCATTAAGAATGCCAATTCCAGCTCAGTAAAAGTACCGTTTAAATTTACAGAAAAACTGTGGGTTTGGGTTTTTCTTTCAATGCATGGAGTAATACAGTCCATGCAAAGTTCAACCTTATCCAGTCAGAGACTTGGGTTTTCACTTTTACCTTCTTCAACAAATCCATTTTTTTTATCTCCAGGCAGCCCTCCCTTAATTACATGCTTTTCATGGTGATTTATGATGCCTGCTAATAAGATCAAGTACATAAATGCTGGGGAGCTTGAATCCAGATGGTGTCTCAGCTCAACCTCATAACGCTCTGCTGTCTTCAGGATACCAGTCTAGAGCTCTTTATTTTTTGTTGTTATGACCGTGTGGTCTGATTCATGCTCTGTACTCAGCTGAGCTCTTTCTTTCCTCATATTGACCAAAGGGGGAAAAAAAAAAAAAAAGAGGGGAAAACAAAACAAGGGCTCCATCCCACCACAAACCACACTGGTGGACACCTCTGATGAATACAAGCAACACACTCTCATCATCGAGTTAGGGAAATTCTGCATTCAGCAGTGCAAAACTGCAGAAGGAGCTCAGCAATAGGTGCTGATAGCACTACGTATTGTACAAAGCAGTTTCTAAAAGCAACTGGAAGCTCATTAACATCTGTGGTGCTACATGGACCAAAAAAAAAAAAAAAAAAGCATCTGATTCCCCCCTTAAACGATGCATAAAACATTTATAAATGAGAATTTCATGAAATCATAGAATCATTTAGGTTAGAACAGGCCTTTAAGATTGAGTGCAACTGTAAACCTAACACTGCCATGTCCACCGCTAAACCATGTCCCCAAGTGACACCCCTACACATCCTTTAAATACCTCCAGGGATGGTGACTCAGCCACCTCCCTGGGCAGCCTGTTCCAACATTTAGCAACATTTTCAGTGAAGACATTTTTTCCTAATAGCCAATCTTAAACCTCCCCTTCCACAGCTTGAGGCCATTTCCTCTTGTCCAGTTACTTGGGAGAAGAGACTGACCCCCCCCTGCCTACAGCCCCTGTCAGGCAGTTGCAGGGACCCATGAGGTCTCCCCTCAGCCTCCTCCTCTCCAGGCTGAACACCCCCAGGTCCCTCAGCCGCCCCCCATCAGGCTGGTTCCCCAGACCCTTCCCCAGCTCCATTGCCCGTCTCTGGATGTGC
>JAVJGJ010000014.1:115168326-115195189 GCA_035590215.1 Microhierax caerulescens | reverse complement strand
CCCTGCCCTGGTCCTGCTGGCCATACAGCCTGGGATCCAAGCCAGGATGCTGTTGGCCTTCTGGGCCACCTGAGCACGCTGCTGGCTCATATTCAGCCAGCTGCTGACCATCACCCCCAGGCCCTTTTCCATCAGGCAGCTTAACTGGGAAAAAAAAAAACAAACAAACCCAAACCCATTCAATACAGGTTACAGGTGATTTCTACAATGCAGCGAGAATAAACTCAGGACCAATCAGTACAACCATTATTCACTAATGCTGGCCTAATCACTGCGGCCTCTGCTGGAGTACATTCCATCTTGAATCATATGGATCATTTGAATGGGTAACAGAGCCGAGCAGGGCAATGCCTTTGTTTCCACAGATCAAGAACAAGCTTCAAAACAAAACTAGAAATAAATTATAACAGGGATGAGAAACATCACCTCCCTGAAGAGAAACAGGAAGGTGAAGGTAAAAGGCCAGGAATCGTGAAATGAAGGCCATCAGAACCTCCTTGGATCTGATGGGATAACTGAAATACTCAGCGAAGTCCTTTTCACCTAACAGTGAGTGTTCAGGCAGGTCTGAAGTTCTCAGTACAAATTAAACAATACGAAGAATTTTCTGCCACCCAGGGGCTGATTTTTTGATCTACAGATTGTCAGAGACTCCCTGATTTTGCACATTTCACATCTAGCACATTTTAAAGGCTAATATTAAAATACCACCGTGTTAGTGTATACTATGGATGTTCATGTAAAACAAACCCACAGATTCTGAGTGGCTCAGTTTATGGAGAAGCTGGATTGTACAGGCGTTACTGTAAGAGCCTTCTAAATAAAAATGAGGCTCAGTTATTTATTCTATCACACACATTCTCGTGTTCTTTTCAAGGGTGTTATAAAGATGTATTCATTAACAATTTGGGGTATCCCAT
This sequence comes from Microhierax caerulescens, assembly GCA_035590215.1. Lineage (NCBI taxonomy): Eukaryota > Metazoa > Chordata > Aves > Falconiformes > Falconidae > Microhierax > Microhierax caerulescens. The sequence goes on along the minus strand of JAVJGJ010000014.1, from coordinate 115,194,269 downwards.
ATTATGGTAAAGCAAGCTATAGAAGCACTAAAAACAGATGGGCATTTAGGACTTAAGGTCCAAAGATGCTGAGAGTGTTTGTATCTCTTAAAAACACTCAGTGCTTGAAGTGTTCAAGAACTCATCAGTAGCTGTGCCAAATTACGGGTCAAAAAATTGGAACGTGCAGAATAAACCCACATGTTAGAGGAAAGGTGGTCTAAAATAAGCCGTGAGAAATCAATCACGCTTACCCTGTACTTGATGATGGCATCTCATGGTTCAAAATGTCAGCCTGTATTCTGATTTTTATATTTTTTTTTAAAGTTATAAGAAATGTTTATATGGGACTGCAGACAGCCTCTACAAACAACTCAAAAAAGCTGTGGTGAAACTCAGTACCTTCTGGATTATTTTATTACAGACTATTTTTTGTTTGTTATGCATCACAGCTAGACTACATCAAAGCAGGGTCCCCTATCCTTCTAACACAGGCTTTTCCTCTTTTCAATGAAATGAACTGTTGCTCTGTATTTCCCAAAAAAATCTCATTGCAAATGCGCTACACTGTGAAATACCCCTTTCCTACCATACTTGAGGATGACAACGTAACATGTCACTCCAGGTCAAGGGAAGATAATGATCTTAACCTCAACTCAGCACACACACACACACACACACACACCCACACACACCCCCACACACACCCCCCTCCATGAGCCAAGTTCACTGTTGCACTGAGGCTGTGAGCTTATTTTGTGGCTTAAACAGATGGTACTACGGTGACCGGAGTCAGAGTCTAACTTCAACTTTGTTTCCAACAAAGGGAATTTTTATTTTCAGGACTAGAAAAAAAAGCATTTTGATGTGACTGTATGCCTCAGGGATCTATTGCCCTAAATGCCTGCACAATGATCTCCTGTTTCAGTCCTGCCCTGAGAGTTCACCTGAACCCAGCTGCCTCCCAGCTAAGCCCCAAGGGCTGGGATGAGCCTGTACAAAGTACCACACACCTCCTCCATCTGCAGTAAGTACCTTCTCCTTTTAGGATTTAAAGCTCATACAGTCTGTCTTCTGGAAGGAACCCGAGTGGGAATCATCATGCACATTTTCCTATTTCAACCTCTTATTTCCTGTAATGGAAACTTTGTCCTAAAACTATTATCCAGTGACTAAGTAGCTGAAGTCACATATGAACAAAGTGAAACCTTTTGTAATTTGTTCCCTTGACAAACAGTTTATCGCTATCTTCCATTTCAGTCCATAAACAATTGGTTCTTTCTTTCACTTTGTGCTACGGTTTGACTTTTTTTGTGGCTTAAGAGCATAGTTAACAGGAAAGTAAATTGAAAGGAACCATATTTATATGTTGTTGACTGAGATATTCTAATATGATGATACAAATCGAGTTAAAAATATTAAGATTGGTCTCAAGTGACTGACTAGGTAAAATGGTACACATTATCTATTTCTGCTGTAACAATGGAATGGGCTGAAGAAACCTTAAAGAGGAATGAAAAAAAAAAAAAAAAAAAGTACCATGTTAATCACCAAAGCCTTACAGTAATCCCCAGGGCTGATTAGCTTTCAGTCACTTTCCAAATCATTTGACTTCTTCTAATGAGATTATACCAGGCTTTTTTTTCTTCTCATCATCATTCAAAAGGTCACATTGACTATTCACCTCTCTAACACTATAATTCACAGTGACTTTAAATGAGTCGTGGAATCAGCTTTAGATCAATCTCACCAACAACATCTCAACCACGTACAGGCAGTGAATTATCGCAAACTACATGAATGTTCATATTAGCGTCACTTGTTAGTACCCGATTCTAATCTCTTACTCATGTGGAATCACTACTTGTCTAACTCGTGACTGAAAATTCATTCTCATGAACGAGAACTGGTGTTTTCAATATGCAAAAGCCAAAGGTTACTTTTTCGTTTCCCTTAACCCCATCACACCAAAATCACCATTGCTTATTTCTGACCAACTCTAATGCGTCATAGATGTCAGTGACCAAAACTGAGATAGCTTGCCCAGCTGAAAATCATCCAAGCTCTGTGGCTCCTGGTCCCTATGATGAAGGTAACTCTGCTGAGCATGAGCTTTCACAAGTCAGTAGCTGGCATTTCTAGAAATGTCCCTCTGAATATTCTCAGCACGGTCACTTCACTTAATTGACATTCATGCCCTTTTTGTGGTGTGACATTAAGGGTGCAGCACATCGCTTTTTTCTTTTCTTAAAGCAGGCATGCACCTCAATGGGAGACTATCGAAATCATTTGAAACTCACTTTTTGTTGTTGATTTCTCCTATTTCTTAATAGCAATAAATAAGACTGTTGTTACCTAATTCTATGACTTCCAAAAATAAAATCATTAAGATTCATTGAATAATGCATCCAAATAGGGCTGTACCACAACCTGCGCGAAGGTAAACCCAGAAGGGAGCAAGGGCACCTTGTCAAGATCTAACATGGCAAAACATGACAGTCTTCAGCTACTGAGGGAAGCTATGTGGGAAAAGAAGGTGCACAGAGGACACCAGCTGTGGCCCCCTTAAATCCACTGAAGCTGTATTTTTTGCAGTAGTCATTCGCCCCGGGCCACTGAGGAAAGGCCTCACCCACTGCCCAAGCCACTGCACCCGTGGAACTGCTCATATGCATCAGATAATCGTGCACCGACGTCTTTACAGGATGAAGCCCAGCTCTGCTGTACATTGCCAACCCAAGCGTTAAATTAAAAAGCACTTACAGAAACACTTGGAAGGTATAAGGGAGAACCCCAAAATACATTTCAAATCAATCGCAGTGGCAGTCACGTAAGCGACATGTGACTACGGCTGCTCTACTGTAGAGTTTTATCAAGAAGTATGTACTAGTGTTTTTAATCATTATATTGTATTGACGATTAACATTTTCCATGTTAGTTTAATTGCCTCTATTTAAAATAAAATAAAAAAAAAAAAATCACCCTCCAAATACCCAAAAGAATTGGATGTTCTTTTAAGAGTTTAACCACAATTAAAACCTTTACCCACATATTTGCCTAAAACAACTAAGAAGCTATTGAACAGTCAACCAAAAAAACTACCACTCCCCAACCCCAAACCAGAGCCCCCACAGGCGATCAGCTCTCAGGGCAGGTGGTGAACAGCTGAATCAAACAAATAGTTGGACCCCTGTATATCAGCTAAGGATTTCATGTCTGCTCTTAATCTTGCCAAGCTATTGCTAGATAAGCACAGGGTGTTAGATTCACCTGTTACTATTTCTGTAATTCACGATGTTATCAAAATTGTTTTCTCCTAGGAAAGCACCTGCATGAGGAAGATTTATACCCCATATCTTTAGGCTTTTTCTTGTTTTATTTTATTTTTTGTCTTGAACATCTGCTTATGATGTTCATTCACTCTCCCAGAATGGGTAACTCCTCTATTACTGCTTGGTGTTTCAATACCATTCTTAAGAACAAAAAAGACAATATATAACCTCATTATAAGTGATATTAATACTCTTAATTTATATCATACTGGGCACAAAAAAGACAATATATAGCCTCATTATAAGTGATATTAATATTATTAATTTATATCATACTGGGCACAAAAGAGAAAGGAGTACATTTAGTTTATCACAAATCCATACGTGAAAAAATAGCTTTGAACTGATGCTGGCCGTTTCCATTTGATAAACTGAAAAAGGAAAAGTAACATTGAACACATACACAGGCAGCATTACTGTCACCACGTCCTTTGTTGTGGTGGGCATCAACTGCCACCTATTTTGACAGCAGCAACAACCAACTCCACGCCCACAAATAAAAAAAACACACAACAAAATATGCTGCTACAACCTGTAAAATCTGTCCAAAGTTTCATTATAATGAGATTATAAGGCATCAACAGATCATATAATAGGGTAGCTTAATTCCCAACATTGTTGGTGGCTGTGCTGTAGGTGTAACACATACTGGAGATGAGATGGCACCAGTGCCTCCTATGGAAACTCATTCGTGGCTTGTTTTCAGGTTTCCATAACTGACAGCTTTTGGTTTTGTCCTGTTAGCTACAGAAGTTTAGGTAAAGGAGACAACAGCAAAGAACTAGTAAAAAGAATTTGGTATTCTTCCTTATATCTGCCTGCCTTTTCCTGGTGCCTCTCTGTCTCAGTCTGTCCAACACACAGGATCAGTCCATTTCTGCCCTAGTTTACTAATGCACTCAGCGGGCTTAAGAACCTGATAGCACCCAGGTCCCTTGGGTTAAGATTTCCACGATGATGTGCACGTTTCTGAATAAATGTAATAAATATCACAGATTCATGGAATGGTTTGGGTTGGAAGGGACCCTAAAGATCACCTAGTTCCAACCCCTTGCCATCGGCAGTGACAATATATGTTCAGTTACAGATCTCAGCTACTGTCTATCTGAAAAAGACATATCATGGTCCTGTTGGGTACCAACACTGTTTTTTAAAGTATATTGAAGCTTTTAAATTTGTGTGATTTTGATAAACATTTTGGTTCCATGTTAAGAAGGGCTGTATTCAATAAGATACTAAAAAAAATAAATTTAAGAACCTTAAAAAGCGCAAAACAATCACAACCTTCATTTCTTTTCCGTTCCTGTAAGAGGTGATGTAGAGCTGCGCACCCTGACCGACAGCATGCCATCCAGATGGCGTTTTTCATCATCCCTCAGGCACAGTACATCAAACAATTAAAAACTGCTCAACTTCTAACCATACACGCTGCTTCTTTGTACACACACAGTGCACAAACAGCCTCGTCTGCGTAAGCGTTTGGCCATACGCATCCCCCGCCACCGGATCACATGGAGCTCGGCCAGCTCCACAGATTTAGGCAGGAACGACCCTGAAGCAGGAAGGACAAATATCTCCCAGCTCTGGCAGCAACGCGCTGCAACGTGAGCAACTCCAAGATACCCCCGGCTGCAGGCAACGGGCACGCTAGCAGTAGGTAAGGGAACGTCACACCTACCGTGACACAATGCAACAGCTGCACCTGATGACTTCATTTGAAGAATAAAAAGTACTTTTTATTAAAGGCCACGAAGACACTGGCATCCACAGCAGATAACATGCATGTATTTTCACATATATGTAACATCACCCCAGATCCCTGTGGTTATTCTTTGGGTTAGAACCAAATAATTTATTTTCTATTTTAAGAGCAGCAGTAGCTAATCTGTAGGCAGTGTTCTTCTGCTTCACTTTGCAAGGCATAAAATGGTCTTTCTTATTTTGTACTCTAATACTGTTCTGCAGTAGTTACACCCCCTGTCCCAAAGGGCATGTACTCAACAATTATACTGGGTATTTGACGGCGTATCCATTTGTGTGCCGAAGAGTATCACTGCTGCACTATTATTAACCACAGCCCTGTAAAAATCTAGAGCCTTTTTGTTCATCAAGTATTTAATTTATGGCATGTGAGGAATTGTACTGGGTGGCTTTTTTGTTGCTCTTTTTTCACCGTTTGTATGAGGGAGACTTCTTAAATCCATAGGCTGTATGTATATCTTGTATGGAAAGCACTGTATGACAGAGAGCATGGCAAACCATCAACTAGTTAAAAAAAAAAAAAAAAATCCAAATATTATATTTTAAAAGTATGACAACTTCTTCCTTTAGCAGTTCCCCCTCCTTTCTCTCCTAACCAAGCGGCAGTTTGGCTGCCAGCTTACACCAGTCCTTCATGACCACAATGGGGTGAAGCAGGGAAGAGATTTATGCTGAGATTTATGCGTCACGGAAAGCTGACAAGGGAAACGGCGATTACTCCTACTGATGTCAGGACCGCCCAAGGATCATTTAGCTCTGGGGTGACCGCTCCCAATGCTGATGCTATGACAAGCTATTGGCAGTTTGGTGCACCTTAGGTGCTGTGGGGGTGCCTGACATCGAAGGGTGCAAATTAAAGATTTAACATTATTGCCAGCTAGGGAGCATACGTAAGTAGAGTGCAGCAACTGGAAATACAGGGCAACTGCTGAATTGTTTACTTTCATGGATACCGCATGGTGTTCCCTCTGCTTAACAGGAAAATATTATACACAATGGCAATACAATGCTACTGCAATAGTAGAGCTTTCCCAAAAAGGTCAAGCACAAACGCCTTCCACCCAAAACAGTTTGTTTTAATTATTAATCCATATTCTGTGGTAAATATTTTAAAAAACTATAGAGGCTCTCTGGTTTAGTTTGTTGGGTTTTTTTAATATCAGAAAGGCAGTACGGCTTTGAGGTAACAAAAAAATATGCTAACACATAGGTTACTGCTTTGGGTAGAACATTGTATTTTTGCCTTTGAGACAAAGATGTTGAAGTTTACAAAATTATGGTCTTTTAAGCTGCATTTTCTGCTATTCCTCCTTGTTCCAGAGAGGATTTCGTGTCTTGAGCACTCTGCTGAGTGCTCAGTAGCACTCCTACCCGGGGGAAGACCTGTCACTTGTTCTTAACTACGTATTTCTCCTTGTCCTGGGTTTGGCTGGGACAGAGTTAATTTGCTTCCTGGTAGCTGGTGCAGCGCTGTGGTTTGGATTTAGTACGAGAACAATGTTGATAACACGCTGATGGTTTAGTTGTCTCTAAGTAGCGCTTACTCTAAATCAAGGACTTTTTAGGTTCCCAGGCTCTGCCAAGAAGCTGGGAGGAAGCAGAACCAGGACAGGTGACCCAAACTGGCCAAAGGGCTGTTCCATACCATGGAATGTCAAGCTCAGTGTATAAACTGGGGGGGCTGGCCAGGGCCTGGGGATCACTGCTCGGGGGCTGGCTGGGCATCAGTCAGCAGGTGGTGAGCAATTGTACTGTGCATCCCTTGTTGCTGGGGGGTTTTTTTATTCCTTTCTCCTCATTACAATAGTTATTATTATCGTTATTATTATATTTTATTTCAATTATTAGTTTTTTATCTCAGCCCATGAGTTTTAACTTTTATCTGAATCTCCCCACCATCATGCTGGAGGGGTGCTGAGTGGAGTGAGCAAGCAGCCGTGTAGTGTTTAGTTGCCAACTGGGTTTAAACCACGACAGTCCTCAGACAAAAATACTGCACCCATCCCCTTGAATTTGAATGCAAAATAAAGGTGTGATCAGTGCCCTGCCAGACATCCAAGGAGTGCGTTCAGTTGCCTCTCAAAATGCTGTTAGACAAATGGTCCTTATCTTTGACATAAGGGTTTTTGTAAGGCACGTTTCTGCAACACTGGACCCTGCAGAAAGCTCACCACATCTAACCAAGGCTACATGGAAAGCAGCACACGAGCAGTTCTCCCCTGGGGACTGGAAACAGGACAGCTCTCATCTCCTGTTAGCTACATCGCACAACGCATCTCATATTTATGCCATTGCCAATGGGGGTGAGAGTTTTGGAGCATAGCCTGAAAGGCAAAGGTTTCCCTCTCTCGGAGATGTCAGACCTAAGGAACACAGTTTAATACACCTGCACGTCCCAAGGCATTACAGTGTCTTGCTACTTATAAAATGGAAATGTTAATAATAACCTACCCTACTTACTTTGCTGCAAGAGTTACAGGGTGGGGGGAAAAAAAAAAACCCAAAAACCAAAAACCAAAACCCAAATCCTTTCTCCTTTATCTCATCTCCCTCCAAAGCAGAGAGAGAGTGAGTGCCTTTTTTCTGCAAGGATGAGGACTGTCCCCATACCTGCTGCACTCTCATCAGGATGCAGTAAAAATGATGGTCACAGCCCTCTTGTAAGCATGCACTCCGTTATTAGGGGAATATGAATGCCTCAGCATTATTTTAACTTATGACTGAAAGAATATAAAATTCTGCAAAATTAATCAGTGAAGTTGGATAGGACAGAGAAGTCACTACGCAGCTCAGTGTTACACACAAAAATACAGCCAGATGAAGAATACCGCAAGGGGAAACCATTATCATTGTTTGACTATCTGAAATTAATTTTTTTTTACGGTAAATACAGAGAACCCAAAGCTGCGTGCCCTCTTTTCTAAGGATTTTTAAATGCAGAATCTTTTCAGGGAACAGAACAAATACCACAGTAAGAGTAAATGGTAAAATAAAAAACTTTTGTTTTTAGCAACACTCCATGAAAAACAGAACATTTATGACTTGAAAAAACTCAGGACCCATTAGTTATGTTCTGTCAACTTTGATGAAAATATTGCCTAATCATTTATTGGGGAAACGAGCAGTAATATACCAGTCACCTTCGAATCTTGGAGCAAAAGCCTGAGAGTGGCAGGGAGAAAACACAACTCCAGTTGGAAAAGTTACCTCAAAACCTAAATCTTGTCAGCAGCTAAGGAGCTGCTGTAATTACCACAAAGCAAACAAAGACAACTTTTAAGCCATAAAAGTTAGCGTGGCTATAAAAGTCAATATATTTACAAAGCAGAGAGAGATATAAAGCAAAGCCAAAGGGAGTATCTAACAAATTACACTTCAATTTTTATTCTGATGGCAATCAGTTACAATAACACTGGGATTATTTAAACCCCTAAATACTACTGTCGCTTCAAATTGCCCTGACACATTTAGATTATATTCAATAAAATATTTTCCATGTCTGAGTATTTCAGTTTGAGTGTGCTGCAACCACTGCAAGGTTAGAACAGGCTGCTCTTTGCCTCCTTATGCTTCATTTCACTACAGATTTCTACTGTAACTCTGCATAACATTCTGCCAAATATACTGGCATTACATATTCCAAAAAAGCAATTAACATGAGAAATCCTTTGTTTTCACTGCATTGGGGGGAAAAATAAAAAAAGAAATTGATGAAAGACTTGTTTATCTAACCCAGCATGACCAAAAGAATTCAACATAAGTAAACCACCAGAAATCAGGAAAAAAGGCTGAATGTGAGCCAGCTGCATTTCTTTTAAAAGTATCTTTAAAACTATCTAGATGTCTAGAAAGTTGTAGATATACCTTGGTTTAACTCTAAGGTTTATTTTTACTTACAGAGTACAGTATCAGAAGCTATTCATTTCAAACAGGCTAAAATATAGCAACATAAATTTTGATTATTTTTTCAAGGAGCTTTGGAACTCAGCAGCTCAGTTGACATGGCAGCGTGATGGGAAGAGGATACCGCTTGAGATATGGAAAGATATCCTGAGTGGCAGAACAACATGACTTAAAAATTATCAAATCCCAAAATTACAGAAAAGAGAGTGCACTTAGCAGGACTTTCTGTGGTTGGTTTTTTTTTTCTCTGCAGTTCATTACTACGTGATTTTTGATATCACATGAAAGGTAACCACTAGACATTTCCCAAGGCAATAATGCCTTACTGTCCTCCTCCCCCTCTTTTTTCCTGCTTTCCAAGATACAGTATACTTGGTAGACATTTCTAGAACTATTAGAAAACATAGCTGAAAGTAAGTTTTTAACATGCTCATGAATTTCAGCAACATGAAGGAGGCTCAATGCCATTAGCAGGCACAATTTCCTATTTGTCAAGTCATTTTCCTACTTCAGCTTTACTAATAACACTTATGTTTATCTTATGCTTTACCTGCTTTATTTTTAAAAAAATCATGTAAAACTAAGGTATTTGTGGAGGACTTTCTTACTATTAATTATGAAGGTAAAACAAAAGCTCCCGTTTGCCTTTGTTTAATTTCATACTCATCGTGGTTGCACAAGAAACAGCAGACACTTTACCCTCTGTATTAACTCACAATTCTTTTGCTGCCTTTCCACTGACTTATAGGTAGGTAGGTTGATATTCCTTTTTTGGGGGGAACGGGGGTTGTGACTTAATAGAATTCTTGTTGGTTCAAACAATGCCCGCTGCCTTCAGCATGTTCTGATCCAGCCAAGTACAAAACTAAGTACTGTAACTATTTTGCTCTGGTTTATAATTGTCCTAGTGTGGAAGTTTGAAACACCTCTTCTACTCATAAAACTCGTTTTAATGAATGTGTACTAACCAGCTGACCGCAGATGTCTGTGTCCTGCTGAAAACAACTCTGCAACACCCCGATGCCACGGAAAGCTGAAGCGTGTCCCTTCTCATCAGACGTCACAGTATCCTCAGGAGAGCGAGACATGGCAAATCCCAGCTGCAGGAATTCCTCGGGCAGCACTGAAACACCACAGCCCACAAACTGAGCCAGGAAACAGTGCAATTTCCCTTATTCCATTATGTGCAAAAATCACTAGTCTATCATTTCCGTGGGTTATCTTTTTATATCCACATATATCTGAATATGTATTATTGCTTGAATGAATTTGACGCATATTCCATACTTTTCAGAGACTGACACCCTCCTTTCTCATTGGCTGCTAGCTCAGAAGATGCTTATCGAAAACTGGATGCCCTAAGATTCTTTATATTTGTGATTTAAGGTACACTTTTGATTATTTTGTTCAAAAGAATAACTCAGAAAATATATATATATATATGTATATGTATATATATTCACTTTGGAAAGACTGAGCATGCCTTTTTGCTAGCTTCTCTAACAAAGTCATAAACAGAAACAGCTCCAAAGTATATATTTGACCATGCAAGGTGAGAATTTACACTCCGTAGGTGGTGCCAGAAATGTATTACTGTCTGCTATGCACACTTTTTAGTTAAGACTAGTTGACTTCTGGGATATTTTTTTTTTTTTTGTTTAGAAATACAGAAAACTATTTTAAGCTTCTCCTACCTTCTAGCAGAGGAATTCATGCTGTCTTAAAATTGTTGCCAGCAACTAAAACCTCGGCAGCAAACTGTCTGTACAACTTAAATACTTTAGACAGGCATTCCACTGGTAATTATAATTCTAAACCTTTGCTTTGCACAGCAGTGTTTTACCTATTTTGCTGAAGTAGTAGATTCAAGGCAGCCAATCCCACACAGTAAAGGCATTTACTTGGGAGTACAGTCCAAAAGGTTAATTACTTGAAAGCTGAAGTTCGTACAGGAATACAGCTGCCTACACCATAGTACTTTAAATATTTTCAGGAGGAAGACTACATGGCTCTGTCATAGCCAACATGGTCTGTGCTAACGTGTTGCTTCAGCGACTCTAATTAAAGCAAGCTTCAGTGCAGATCAATCTATATATTTCCAAATTAGCTTCCTACCTACTTTATGGCTGTTAAATTAAAGTGGCATTCCAGCTTATTGCAAGTGACAGCATCTGCTTTTAAAATAAAGGTTTCATTCTAAATAAGGAGTTATGCGAATTACCATCCACGTTTTTAGTTGATTTTTTTTTTGTTGTTGTTTTTAATCTAGCTCGTCCTTCTAACCACATCAACTTCTTCCCTGTAGATTTTAATTGATGGTTCTATCTTCTAATTATCTTCCTTCAATAGAGTCCAGGCTGGACTTGTAATATCGTTTCAGTATTTGTTTTTAATTAGGACAATTATTGCCAATTGACCTCCACTTAACAGCTTTTAAATTAAATATAGCTGTTTCCATCGCAGGGTTTATTAGGCAAGAGGCAGCAAGCCCGTTGTTGCCCCCCTGCATGCTCAGGGGTGGGGGTCCCCTGCATGCTCAGCCCCCCCCCCCCCCCCCCGCAGAGCATAGCCACAAGCTGCCGGGGAGGGGGCTTTAGCCCGTGTTAGGGAGATCTTTTCCACGTTAAATTCTCACTCGCAGCCAATTGATTTGTCAGATCAGAGCCCCCTCTGTTGTGAGAGCCCCTCTGAACTGCCGCCCCCAGGGCTGGGCCAGGGTCAGCTGCCTCAGAAATCAAAGGCAAAGACAAGTTAAAGGGGAGGGTTGAGGATTAGTGCAGGCGGTATTATCTGCTAGCCACGGATGGATAGAAATGTGTTTGATAGAATCTTCTTCCAAGTTTTTCTTTGCCAACACCCCCCCCCCCCCAACTACTCTCCCCATGACATTTAGATTAATTAGAAAAGCTTAAAAAAAAAAAAAAACAGACACAAATTGGCCTTATAAACCGTTTATATCTAGATGGCTGTAAAACTGGCAAGTGAAATCAAAGTGGTCTTCAACCACCAAAGGATTAGGAAAGATTAAAGACTATCAATCTCTGCTGTAAAGTATCAACCCTGATAGACCTAAAATTGTATTAAAGACAAAGACAACCAGAACTGCATTGATACAGGGTTTGAATACCTCATTTTCAACAAGCCAAAACCACCCAAACTTGGATAGTAAGACACAATTTAGGGGATACTAAACAATTCTACAGTTGTAAAGCCAGGTCTGACTGCGTTGAAGCCCTGCACTCAAGACACCTGAAATTTCAAACTCACCCTTATCACAAATTCCAAAAGGTTTGGTGTACTTGTTCATATTGCCAACACTCTGAAAGTAGTCGCTAATGTGAGTGTGTGAATTCAACAGACGTATAGGAAAAAAAAATACTTTATTGACTAGTTAAAAGCACAGGGTGTCAGGAGTACACTAAGGCTTGATCTAAGGGTTATCCACTTCGATCAAGTCACTCTCTTAAATTTGTTGGGTTCTGACTAAAGTTATCAAGAGCACAGAAGTTGGAGCGCTCTGTTTTCCTGCGGGTAGCCGATGCGGTGCCCATTGGTGCTTTATGAGAACTACACCAGCCCCTACAACCTGCCTCTGAAAGACAAGAAATTACCCAGTTATTTACCCCAAAACTTCCCTTTAAAGGACGTTTTCCACAGCAAGGCAAATTCTGGAAACATTTGACCCGCTGTGGTGTATTTTGGAGATTTTGTATTTGGTGTATTTGACACGCTGTTCGTTCACAGGGCTCAGGCACACGCATCTGCTGAGCCTTCCATGAAATGACGGGCTTCATTGCTTCTCCCACTTAATGATATATTTTATAATACAGGAAAAGCTGGGGGAAAGGCCAGCTCCTCTACGTCAAAGGAAAGCAAATGCCAGGCCACAGAGGAGCAGGGGACTCCCAAGCAGCTGCTGGCTGATGTGCTTGCGTGATGTGGGGAGCATCAAAGGGCAGTGTCTTTAAGAACCGTTCACAGCTAGGGTTTACAGAGGCAACTGCAAAGCCATTTCCATCTGTTTCACTGTCTACTGCTACTGAGCACGATTTGTTCTGCGGAGCGGAGTCTGTTCTCGTGGTCAGCTGGCGTTTTTCTGTACCTAACTGGGAAACCCGGCCCACTGGTCTGGAACTAAAATCAGTTCAAAGCAGCACAACAGGCTGCATCCATCGCAGGAAAAGCAACTTTTCACAGTTCATTCAGTGACGGAAAGCAAAGGCAGCAATAATCCAAGGAGAGTAAGGAAAGGGACATCCAGCTTCTCGGGATGAAATATAAAATAGCTCAGATGCCAAATTATGTTGCTTGTTTGTAATACAGATACCCCAAATACATTTCATACTCCACTGTGGTAAAAACTGCGAAATGTAAAAAGAAAGAAATCTCCACGTATATGGAGAATTTATAGTAAAACAAACAAAAGAAAAACTGCACAGGAAAAATCTCAGACTGAAATTCTGTTATTCTGCCATGTGTACTAGAAATACAAAACACATAACTACACACACAAACAAAAAGAAATTTGAGCATATTTTTAGCTATATAACTACACATAAATAAAAGAGTTCCCAGTAATTCTAGTACAGAAATTACAAAATAGTTTTTGATCAGTCTTGCTGCTGCTTATAATTTCTCCCCAACAATTAGAACACAACATAATCAATGGGCGGCCACTCATGAAGCTCATCTCCATCCTAATATAAGAATGGCCACTTGTACAATTTGTTTACAATGGAAAACTGTTCATGGCAGTAGCACAATTTGTGGTGCACAGCTGAGAACTGGAAAAAAAAACACATGTTTTATTTCACTGATGAAAGTGTTAATTAGTAAAGCACACTTAGCCTTCAGAGTCAGGGCAGGCGTACAGGCATTACCTGAAGCCTGGCACCATCAACTCGAATCCAAAATCTTTCTCTTCTAGGTGTACAGCTCTAGCACAGCGAGAAACTGCGGGAGGTAAGCAAGCACCTAAATCTAGCCCAAGTACACAGATTTAGATTACATGATTGAAGTCAAGTTTTTCTAATTAAATAGCTCCAAGTGTTTTCTATTTGTACAAGGTGAAACTAAAAAAGGAAGCTCAGGAACACAGTCTCTCTGGCTGGAACAGAATATTGCAACTCTGTACAAAATCTACTGAAGTTTTTCTAAAGAGGGACCAGAGGCTGTTTTATATGTTGGATATCCTGGGAACTAGCAGTACAGCACACCACCACATACCACCGAATTCTGCTGACTGAGTATTTCTGTGCAAACAGAAGTGCTCTGAAGGCCATCACACTCAGTTTCTTAGTCATTAGCAGTAAGAACATTTCCATACTGCACCTGCTTCTGCAACAATGTGCATTTGCAGAGCGGTCACAAGGAACAAGGAGGAGGATAAATTCTACAATTTCATTGTCTACTATTAATTTCCTGTGAATACTTTTCAGAAAAATACCCAGTCTCCTACACAGAGGCATTAGTCTTGAGTTTTTACACAATGAAAAAAAGGAATTAAAAAAAAAAAAAAAAAAAAAAAAAGGGAAAAAAAGGAGAGGTCATTTTGTTCTTAAAATCACGAAAAAGCCTTTTTGGGGCTAGTTTCAAAAGGTAACAATTGACAAGAACCTTTGTAGTCTTTATGCAGACTAATACATTAAAAAAGCTAATCCTCTATTGCTCCTTCATGCCTCACAATCGAAAATATTTGACATTACATCAGCTCCATGCAACAGGACATAGGCATACTTCAGCCTACTGCAGATAGAGCTATATTTTGCAAGGTACTATTTTAATTACAGAAATGGCCCACTTGAAAGAAAAAGCAGCAAAAGCAACCGCTGTGATTCAAAGCCAAATGAAAATGCATCGCTAAGATGTTTTATCAGAAGATGTCTTTGCACTTGTGGACGCTGCACTTTCACAATGCTTCTACCTCTTAAGCTTAAGTGGGGAAATCATGCATTTGCTCTGCAAGGGATATGACGGGGGGTGGGGGTGGGAAATCAGAAAATTGAAGGAGGAGTGTGTGGTTGTTTTTTGTAAAGCAAGTTTTTACTGGTTGTTTTACCTACCTTAATTAAAAATGGGTTCCCAGTCAGGTCTGATACTGACTACTTGGTTTTGGTAGTATTCTAACTGACAAAAATATTGGCCAGGAACTACAAATGACATGGTTTTTTTAAAAATCATAGGATCCGAAGGAAAAAAACTAACACACCAAACTACTTTTAACAGCTGTTAAATTTATGCTATTACACAGCAACATTCCCATTGGCAAAGTACTGAATATCCCTATTCAAACAGAACAGTATAAGCGTGTGTTTACAGGCAAGTATATGAGCAGTTTGTTTCTTTTTAATGCAAATGTCATGAAACTAGAACAATTAAATGTTTAAAAGTTAGTGCCTGCAAAATCAGAGCACTTCTGAAAACGTATCCATAACAAAATTAAAAAGCATTTTATTACTTGAGCTGACCATCTGTAAAGCCAAGGATTTCACAACAGGATTTTTGACCCTACTAAATTAACAACAAGCCCAAATCCCAATGTAAATGAAAAGAACAAATAAAACTGATCTCAGCCATGCAAAGAATTAGAAAGTCCTGCTGAGATGTAGCCTTGACTTTTGTTATAAACGGGAACTGCAAGGAATCCATCTCAAAACATTTCTGGGATTACACTAAAACCCATTAGTCGATTCTATGTGTGGTACCACAAATAAAATCACAGTAGTCTTTTTTTCCTTACAAAGAAATATATTGCAGTTTTGTAGCTCCTGGAAGAAACCCAGAAAAGCTCTTCTAAATCACCTCCTGCCCCTTTTCTTCACTGAAAAACAAAGAAGCCACCTCCATAAAACCTCACACATCATCAGGAAGCAAATTCCCTTCCAAGCCCTCCTGAATCTCTGAAGGAAACCTCCCCTCTGAGAGCCGGTAAGCTTTTCTCTGGAAAGAAAGTCAGAGACAGATTTCGGTATTTGGTAGTTGGCAGCTGCTCAGCACGAAGGAGAGACCCCCCACAACACAGACACACAAAACACACGCTCGGTACCACAGCAACCAGCATGTGAGAGTGCGTTCATTTCCCTATACAAAATAGTTAAGATATGGGTGGTACAGCATGTAACTGACGCCAAACGTGTGAAAATTATTATTTCAAGACTTGATTCAAGAATTAACAAAAGCGCGTGCTTCTGAGAAAACATCAGGGGCCAGCTTACTGAACAAGGATGCAGATGGGTCTCTAGAACACTTACAATTGCATTATCGTGTCCTAGATTGGTTTTATAACACTATAAGCACCAATGTATCTCTGTCCTTTGCCAGCTTATGGTAAACAGCAATTAAATTTGTCACAAGTGGTTTCATGTCTCCATGTCCCCAAGCAGAGTTAATCTTTTTAGAGGGATAACTGTGGATCAGCAGCAACAGACACACAAATAATAATTAAGACTCATTCTGAGCATGTATCTCTTGTATAATCACTGGCTGTGAGCAGGGGGAAAGGCAAATAAGTGCCCGATTCCTGATCACTTTTAATGAAACTTTAGTGCCTATTTTATACACGTAACTTTGGGGGGAAAAAAAAAAAGTTTCCTTGAAATAACTTACCAAATGGTACTGAATCAACTTAAAACTTGGAAATAAATAACAATAATTTCTCAGACGTGTAATAATACGTTTGATCAATGATAATATAGCCATCTCTATAGACACCATACAATTTAAAAACAGCCACTCCTCATTATTTTCAGGTCTGAATTCCAAAAAATGTTTGTACGCTTGTTTCTAAAAAGCTGGGTCTTTTCCAGTGCACAGTTCAAATAAAATACCAGGAAAAATTAAAGACCTCAAAGACCTCGTGAACACATGAACAGTTGCACTGCCAGGCATAATTGTTTTCTTATGCATAGCTGGCTGCCACTTAGCACATGCCCTGGTGGAAAAAGGTCACTATTATATTAATAAATAAATAAAGAAATAAATCCTCTCACCTTCCGTTAAAGCAAGCAGCCTGTATGCTAGTTATAACCACACAGCAACACAGTACAGTATTAACACGTTATTTTTTGAAGCAAGTTACCTTCAGTGTCACCATTCATAATTCTTAAAATGTGAAGATACTAATTAAGCAGATCATGTGTGACAAGAAAACCAATACAAGAATGAACAGCTGTAAGTTATTCCTGACCATTAATTAACCACGTCTTTACTCAATTTCAATAATAGCTGATCTAGTAAAACTGTCAATTTACAAATCATCACCCCATCGCTTAACTTCGTCACATTTTAAAGCGCAGAAGAGTAAGACCCAGTTTCACTAGATAACCCTGAAAACTGGTGAGTTGAACTTGAGTGTGATTTAGTAATACAAAGTACCACGCAAATTCCTCACAAGTTTGGGAACAGGTTATAAGGTGCCTATAAAGGAAAAGGCGGGCATCACCTGAAACCTGTTGTCACCCAAATGTCCTGGACAAGTCGAGACTCAGCCATAAGCTACACACAGCTGTAGTGTTTAGACTCCCATATAACAAAGGCTTTTAACACAGAGACTGAGATAAAAGGTAAGGCTCATAGGAAAAAAGAAATCTTTACTGAGGGAAGGAAGGAAGGAAGGTTCTGACCTCAGTAAAGAAGTTATTTACTAACCAGTTAAGTGGAAGAGATGACTCCTAGTAAAACAAAGCAACATTCACACATTTACAGAAGAGAAACAACCTGTACTCTAGGACAAAAAGTCACACTGTCTTGTCTCTGTAAGGAGAGAATGTGAAGGACTCTGGAATGAAAAATTAATCTTGCTTGTGTCTGAGTCTGCCTGTAATTTTGTCAGGCACTTTGTTTTGCCTCAGTTATGTTCTGGCCATTGTTTATTTTAAAAAACTTGGATGCTGGAGCCATCATTTAACAGAAAAGGCTTACTGTGTCTTTGCTGTTGCAGTGGAAGCAGGTACAAGCCACATGCACATATCCCTATCCTGAAACTGTTTTCCTGATCTTCTGGTAATCCCTCTGCTGGTGCCAAGTCAGCACATCTTAAAAAGACATCTAACTTAAATGTAGAGATAATTATGCTTCTGACACACTTAGGAGGAGGCAAGATTATCTGTGACACAAAGTGGAAAGAGGGACATGACTGGGATTGAAAACTGATGGGAACTGGAAAAAGGAAAATGGAAGAGTGTTGTGGTTGGCAAAGGACAGTAATTACAAAGCGATGAGGACTGGGAACTGGCAGGACAGGGAAAAGGTGGCAGGAGAGATGAAAAGAAAGTACTAGTCAACACCACTGAAACCACCCTGTCAAAAAGCCTGGGTTAAGAAGCTGAGTCAAGATGGGAAAGAGGAGTTAGATACAAGAAGAAAGCATGAACAACTAGAAAAACAGGGTCGAGGGTGTATGAAATGGAGAGCTCGGACAGAAAAGATAACTAAGAAGGGAAAGACAGGAAACTGAATTTTGCACTTGAGAAGTATAACAAGTATAACTAGTGCTTCGTACTAGTATTTGCATACCAGAACATACTGTTTGCTACAACTCAGTCTAGCCCACATAACCGACACTTACCACTTCTTCTGCCAACAATAACTAATTGACAATATATTTATATATTTAATGTGTCTCTTAAATGATCCCAAATTCCAGTACAATCTCAGGGTCAAGGGCATATATCTGCTATCCTGGTATACAAGATATGCAGTAAACTCTTCTAAAAAGTGAACATAAGACATCTACTTATAAAACCTGTGTAAGAAAGCTTCGAGCTGCTACAATTACTCTTTGTTTTTCTTCCCCTTCCCTTTATTTTCTGTGACCTTTTCTGAAGTCTTCCTAAATTCATTCTCGCTCCACACTTCTGACACCATGTGATGTTCTTCACTTTCCTTAATGACCAAACAGAGATGAGAAGAATAGCAATGTGCTTAATGTTCAGCAGGAATTTATAACTACACCATCAAGTCAGTCATGACCTTACAAATTTCCATCAGTAGCTCTCCAGGGCAAGATCCAAAGTATAATAGCAAAAGAATTCATATTCAAATTCATTGTCTATTAAGTCATCTCCTTCAAATATTATTGCTACACTTGCTTGGCTATTATAGTTTATTGTTATTTAAGTAGTAAGTAAAAGGCTATGAAGTTCAATAGTGACTCAAAAGCAGAAGACAACGTAGTAAAATTGCCATTTTGTGTGCATTCAATTTAGTAACACCACAGCCTTCAAACACTACATCATATTTGCATTGATAGTACACAGCATTTCTGTGCAAGAGAGACACTCAGTTACTTCAGTCAAAGCAGAACAGAGGTTTGAGTACAGAGGCCTTCTCCCTCCTTGAAGTCCAAGCAGAAGACCCTGGGACAAAGCAGAGGACTCCCGAGTCCAGCAGAATGAGGAGACAGCCAAAGAACAGCTCATTTCAGTCGCAGTCACAGCACGGGGGTCCTCCACAACCCCTTCTTGTTTCACCTGGACAATTGCTCTAAGTCAAGGACTCAGAAGTCACTTCCCAAACAGCAGCCATGTATTCATGGGTCCCATTCCCCTTCCCTTTACAAACCCTACTCTAAACATCAGCTGCTGTATGTATGGTGCCCAACAGTTTCACTAGATTTGTGAATTAAATCTAGCTACAAAAAATGAAAGCTGGGATTTATGGATAAGTGTATTCTCAACAGACTATTGCTGTAATGAAAACTGAGTCATTTTGCTGTAAAAACAAAAATAGAGCCGCAGGTACAGCTATACGTGAGGTCTCAGTTCAGCCTCTTCCTCCTCTAAATCCCTAAATCATTTCACCTGGCCAAAAGCACAGCAGCCTGATCAGCAGTCCACCACTGTCACATTGCCTAATTGGTTTGTTTCCAACATCCCTCCTCCAGCGGAAGATGCCAGCTTAGTTCAACCAATTTAACTGTTGTGTTACATGCTGGAGGGACTGAACCCTTTCCGTTCTTTGCCCTGGGTGACCCGATTTCTATGACTTGAATTGAAACCTTTTCCCTTCTAAAGCTTTCAGGACATTTCTCTTCATTCATTAAAATACTTCAGGTCTCTGTCCACCAAGGGAGCAGCAGCCTTTGCTTCACTTTCCTTAATCCGCAGAGCCGTCACTAGTAAAACCTCAGCTTTCTCCATCAGCAGCTGCGGGGGTCTCCTCTGTGGAAGCCCATCAGTGCCTCCCCCATCCCAAACCATGCATCAGCCCAGTGGGATATGCAGGTACTGCCAAAGCTGAGAGGCGATGGCAAAGGGACATCACAAAACGTCCCTGTGTGACAGAGCAGCCGCACCGGCACTTCTACCCCTACACCTTGTACTTGTATTTTCACAGTGGTTTACGGTGTCTGCTCCTGAAGAAATCCTGCAGTGACTGATTTGCAATTAGGCATGGATAGTTAAACAAAGCTCATTTCACATCAGAGCAACTCCCCGAGCCCATCCCGGCAGACTAGAGATTATGAAATCAAAGATGCGCTCCGACAACTGTAGGCACGTACACTCGTTTCAGGGCAGCGCGCAACATGCAGCGACTGATGAAAACACGTCACGGGGGGGGCTGCCAGGCTCACTGCAGGAGTACCGCTCGCCTGCCAGAGGAGCCACCCGTCTGCAGGTACCGGGGACATCACCATCCAGCAAGTATTCATTCCAGCTCTCCAGAACCTCCTGAATTTGGGTTGGTGAGAGGCACCTCAGGAGCCTGCCAGCACCCCCTTGGACTTGAGACAATGGGATTCCTTGTAACTGTCATTAGGCTTTCTTATTAAAGGGAAGTGGTGAGTAACTCACAGTTATTCCATTGGGAAGAAAAGTACGTATTTTTGCCAGCTGATAATGTTTTAAAGCAATAAAGCATACTCCAACCACCATACTGAATGATCCTCTGAGTGGCTGCAGCGACTCTTCTGCAGCCAAGATGGCCCGGGTAACCCCGCGGACTCACGTGGCCAGAGAAACTCAGAGGAGCACCTCTTTGTGGCTCCTCCTGTTGGCAAGCATGCCCTTCAGTAAGAGAAGGCCAAAACACCCCTCTGCTGCCCGGGGAGCCGCTGCAGACCACCCCCGGCTCCCTGTCACGGAGCACGCAGGTCGGCATCCCATGTCTCTATACTCAGTTTGGGTGTCAGGGTTCCCTAGGGAGGGCGGCACGTGGAGGAAGGAGACTGCTCCTTCCCTCAAGGGCAGCAAACCCCACCTGGGGGAGGGGAAGAAGAATCGTTGCAATCCAGAAAGCGGCAAACTCTGGTTTTCACCAACCTGGAATGCAAGGGTACAGTTGCAAGGATACTCCAGGTGGGGCAGAAGTTCTTCAAATAAATTATGTTTTACCTTAAAACTTTGTTTTCTTTTTATTCGACTTCCCTCTGCACCCACCTTCCCATCCCAAATCAATTAATTATTTTTATTTATTTTAAACTTATCTTTTTGCATTGACAATCTTTCTGATCTTTTTGGGGAGCTCATTACAGAAAGTTTAGACCTTCTCATCCCAAATGCCTGTCCGGGTCAGAGTCTCGTTTCCTCTTTCTCCTCCGACAGTTTTCAACAGAGAGTTTCCCACGATGCTGTCATTCAACCGCAACAAACTGGAATACCTGTTCCCGGCGCTCTGCAGTAACTTTAGATGCACAGGCCTTGTCAGCTCTAGGTAACTTCTGCCATGATTGTGTTATGAATACACACGAGAAAAAAAGTTGATTCTCCGTTATCAGGCAAAAGGACACCCATCTTCCCCACTTGCTGTGTTCTGTGTGGATGCACTGTCTGTCACCATAATGTACTCCTGCCTTGTGCATTTTTCTCCTCCTGTTCCAAGTCATCTTGACACAATAATATGAAGTTTACAAAACCCTTCTATCATAATAAACCATGATTACACAGTCATTTTAGTCATATGACACAAAACTCAAACCACAACGAAGCCTTCTTCTTATCAATTTGCAGAGTCTAAAATGTTGCAATATAAACAAACGACAAAATTCAGGAAGGACTGTCTTTGCTGGGTGACATTAACCTCATTTAGCGGTGGGGAACCTCTTTAGAGCATCCCATCAGCTTTTTGTCACTAATACCATTATTCCACTGCAGTAAAACACCCTCATTCATATACCGTGGCTTTTACAAGAGAAATGCACTATACAGTGCGCAAGGCTCATCTGGCAAAAAAATGACTACAAACACCAACATTCCTCCTCAAAATAACACACTTCTGAATCCTGTATATGAATTCAGAATAGAATTAGAAAGACAGTTCTAACAAATGTCCTTTTTTATGACATAATTTAGAGTTGTTATCAATAATAAGAGACTTGATATTTCATTGAGAGTCTTTAATTAGGGTTTTTAAACTGCAGTATTATTATATAAAAACATTTTATGTAAGATAATCAGGTAATAAATGTGTCATCCCTTCCATTATTTCATCTTTACAGAAAGGTAGTTTGGATGATTTAAGCAAATAGGTTTTGTTTGAAAAACTCTTGTGCCCATGAAGCTGTAGCTGAAGAAAACCCAAATGAAAAAAAATTTCTAAATGCCAAAGAGAGATGCTTTCTAAAGCAATTGTCCTATTTCTGTTCCAGGTTATCCTCTTGCAGACATTACTTTTAAGCCTGTGTCAACAATTTAAAGACAGTTTGCTACTCACACTGTGATTTCCTTCCACCAAGGATTCATGAGAAGAGAGATGGAAGATCACAGAACAGCAGTCACACAATGCCTGAAAGACAGGTAACTGTTCTCTCATCAGTAAGATAGTGCATGGATATATTTTTTTTATTTCTACTGTTAGCTCTATCTAGTCATAAAGCAGCACTGAAGAAATTAAACCAGCAATACTACTTCAAAAGTTCCCTAGCGTTGCACCTGCAATGTAATTTTGCAGTAACAGCAGAACACGTCTCAGTTGTGAGGTGGTTTAGTGGGGCGCAGGGGGAAGGCTGAAGGGGAAAGGATGGGAGTGATGTCAAGAACAGGAGTTTCCCCATTCCCTCATTATCCAACGTCTTCGCTACTCCCATGGACCACAATAGCCATCCCCAGTTCAACCTTCCACTCCAGGGTCCAGTACAGCTACCTCTACCTCCTCCTCACCTTCCAAATTCCTCTTCTTCCAAATTCCAAATGCTGAGTTTTAGAAAAATATAGTGATAGATCTGGCAAAAGTGGTCATCTAATCAGGTTTTGACAACTTGAATAATGCTGACTTAATAGTATCAGAGATGTCCAGCTAGATAATCTTAGTCGAGAACCTGAAGGGGAAGAAGTTTCTAGGAGATTTTATCATCACATAACTCAGAACAGAGTTTGTTTAGCTGAAATCCAAAAGTTACAGATGTATGTGGAACCAAGGCTTTAAATTTTTCAAGAAAGTTTCATTTGAAGTATCACATTTGGGTTATTTCTAACATAAGTGACCAGGTTTATATTAAGCCGTTACTTTTTCCCAGCACTGTCCAAAAGGGCTGAACTTTTATCTCATTTTACCTCAACCAGTCTGCAGAGTTACTGGTGAAAAGGTAACAGGATGGCAGATTGTGGTTAGAAGAGCCTGGGTTATTTTGGTCCTTCCTTCCTGCCAAAATACTAGTAAATGTTCACCAAATGTTCACCAATTCAAGCTCAGAAAGGTATCTCTTTTTTTTTTTTTTTTTTTCAGATGCTCAGGACTTTTAAAATTCCAACATACCACCTTAAAACATGGCTTTCTCATCAGGTTTTGCTCTATTTCTACTGCAATTAGCAGTTTCCATCAGTGAATATCATCTACCTAGCACATTTTAACTTAGCTTCAACACACCTTTGAGGGGAGATGCACTCCCAGTGCAAGAAACCTGGAACCCAACCAACAGCCTGGCTGTTTCCCCCCCAGCACCGACGGCATACTGGCTGCTGGGACAGTAGCTGGAGTCACCAGCTGCCAGCACTGGAAATTGTATCGTTTTCAGAGCGATCACAAAAAGCCTCTTTCCAATCCTATTGTTCTTCTAAAAGTTTTTCTAACTCTCCCAAACCAGATGACAACACAGCATTTAGGTATGAAACTCCTGAAGAGGAAGGCAAAAAACAAGCCCAAGACATAGCATATTAATTTTTTTCTCGTTAAAGACATTTTAATTTAGGCAAGCATGACTGAAGCAGCCATGCACATGTCACGTTATCACCCAACTTCTTCCACAAAGCCTGTTTGTACAGTTTTGGTTTGGGTTTGTTGTGGTTTGGGGTTTTTTTTGTATACCACTGAGCTGCATAGTTTTACAGTGTACTTGACTTCGTGGCACTGCAAACAAATTGAGTTTCAGCACCTTGAAAGTCAAGTGGTGTTGATCCAGCGATATATTGCTCAAAACGTGTAGCCTGCTGAGGGCATCAACAGGGAACCTGTACTTCTTAAATTGGGATTTTTTTTCAGCTTATATAGATTGACAGTAGCAAAGTTCATTGACCTTATCACTGGTGGTAGACTCTGTGTACTTCACTAACAAATTCAATGTTATTTTCAGAATCAGTGCTAACAGCAGCAGGCTGAGCCTGAGGCATCCAGTCACCTTCTCCTGTGCCCTGCATCCATTCCCTCCTTTAATTAACTACAGAGATTTGGTAACACTATAGATTGGGGGGTTGTTTTATGCATTTCCATCAGTGATATGCATTAACAAAATGACCCCTCAGGAAATAAAGAGAAAGGAACTGATAAACAAATACAATACAAAGCCAAATACATTAAAAGAGTCTGAACTTTTTTATAAGCAACAAAGCATCCAGACCATTCCATTCAGAGCCTTCATGACTCAGTGACAATCACTGACCCTCACTTAAATTCTTAATCATCATTGTCAAAGCATCCCAAGTACTAGGCACTGTTTAATTCACATAAGCTGGCAGACATTCAATGTCCACATCCATTAGAAAGATTTGGAAATCACTGACTGCTCGAGAAACGCACTCAAAAAAACAGAGCTATCACATCCATCCCATCTGGACAGCAGCAGACCCTTGTGCCTTCGAAAAGCATCTATCGAGGCTTGAGGGTGAAAGACCAGTTAGATACATTCCACCTGTTTTTATAAGCGAGTGCTGGAGTCTCCAGTCAACGCACCAAGAGGGAGCAATGTTTCAAGCGAGCACACTTCTAAATCGTGGGATTCTCTATCACAGGGTGCTGCGGAGACTAAAAGCGTGAACAGCCTCAAAGATCTACGTCACCTCATGTACACTGTGGTCATGGCTGCCTGTTCACGTGACCCCCTGGAGGGAACTCTCAGCTGGGGCTGACTGCTGGCTCACGGAGCAGGCACCACTCCGCCTGTGGCAGGTCCCTAACTCACCCCCCCCTGCACACAAACCCTTGACTTCAGACCGAAACAAGTGTGGAGCCTGAAACGTTCCACTGGTAACAGATAGGTAAAAACTCAGGATAGTGGGTGCATTTCAAAAACATATGCTTTGAAGTGTTTCTTCCAGCATTAGTTAACTCGGATATAAGGGTGGAGAGAAAGGTGGGCTGGCTGTCACAGCCATTCATTTTGTGCTTGAAATTTGTCTTCTTCAGCCCCTGTAAGAGACGGACCGAAAATCTCTCATTTGCCTCACAATCATCGACAAAGACTGTAAATATCTCAAACGTAAGAGGGCAAGGGGGGGCTCTGCATAAGCCTGACCGAGGTGAGACGCTTGCCAGGTGCCAGCTACAGGAATGGAACGCACTCTGAGAGGGATGCGAAGTGTTCCTGACAGGGCTGCACTGAGAACGAGAGGCGGCATGCTGGTACTTTCCGCACCATTCCCACCTTTTTGGCCGGTTGCCCCTCGCTTTTGAGTAAGACTATAAAAAGCCTCCCCAGAATGAACCCCACTGAGATCTCCCCAACCTGTACTGGACACCCTGTGTCGAGTCGACGGACGGCTGAGTGGACCCCGGCGTTGGTAGCTCTACCCCCCTTTATCCTCTTTCTATACTTTACTT
>JAVJGJ010000014.1:115138922-115162521 GCA_035590215.1 Microhierax caerulescens | reverse complement strand
GTTTTACTGCTACTTGATGAAAGCACAAGTTATCACTGTGCCTACCTTAGTTATGCCAAGCTACATTCAATTCCACTTTTTTTGTCACTGTCCAGATCTCATTAGCCACCCACTCAACAAGTTCTTGATTACTGTACAAAGGATGGACACACAACACGTCAGTGAGCTGAAAACTGACTATAAGCACAGCTACGTTCATCATTATAGAGCTCTAGACAGTAACAGCCTACAGTAGCCGCACAGCTGACAAAAGAATTCAGTGGATGTCACCACATTTTTGTCTGAGGCACGCTTTTCCAAGAATCTTCAGATTACTTTTACGCAGAGTTCAAGAGTTATGAAAGAGTTAGCTGATTTCTTGAGCCCAGCTACACAGATTCAAATCCTCTGGATATTATAAATTTCAAGCACTCAAAATATGAAGAGTATTTTTATATCAAACACACTAAAATGCCGGTTCTGGGGCCCAATTACTTTTAACTGCTATTGATATTTTCCCCATCTCTTATTCTTCCTATCAGGTGCAATATCTACTTACTATTTGCTAAATTCTCATTCCAGTAGAGGTCTAGAGGTCCTCAGCTACCAAGAGAAAATATATACATTTCTTCCCACGCTGAATCTTGTTCTTCTCAGAGATTACTTTGCTAGAATAAAAATACTGCCTGGCACTGTTTTCATCATACAGTTTCTTGCTACTCACTCATTAAGTTCTCATTAAAAGAATTTTAAACACTAATAATGTCGAAAAAAAAACCCATGCCATTGACTTTATTGCAAATTATAACAGTTTTCATTACTAGCACTCAGGAGAATGTCCGAAATCAGGTTAATTACACAACGTAATATTTATAAAACAATAACATTAAAACCTTCTTTTTCTCCCTGTACCCCCCGCCCCTCAAATATGAGGACATACAGCTCTGGTTAACATGCACACTGGCACCCAGAAAGCGAAGTAATGCAGAAGGAAGTGGGAGCATAAATAAAGAAAGAGAAAATGCCTGTTTGGTGGGGGAAGAATGGTTTTCTACGCTCGGCTACATTTTTAACTACCCACAATAACCATTCTGATGGAAGAAACGCACTTTGAATTTACAATAGAACAAAACATGAAATGGCTTGAAGTGCTGCGTTGATTTTCTTTTTCTCTCCTGGAAATTCAGTGTTTTATTATGTCCTAAGCTGTGCATCAGAATAGCAATGTGCAGCAAAGGGTATCACAACAGCTGCTTAGAACATTATTAAATACGGAAAGAATTGCCCATGAAATTGTGCCCATGGAATAATGATTTAAAAACAAATCATGACTACATCAATTCATTGATTCGGTGCATTAAGTATGTTTCTGGTAGTCTTTCAGGCACATTTGGCAGAGATATGTGGTCTAATGTAGACAGAAATCTGTATCATTATTCAAAATATGTTTTATTTAATTGCTGACCTGCTGTAAAACATTTGACATGTCAATTACTGTCCATGTCTGTTCTCTTTCCATCCTTCACCAGTTAAGTATGTAAAGGAGGAAATGATTCCTACAGAGGAAGGACCTAAAACAGGGAGATGAACCCCTATCTTAATTGAAATCTGTATGCTCTATTATAATAAAAATCAGTAATATAGTTATCATCATTACCATTGGGTAGCTATCATTAGGGCTAATCAGAGAAACTTTAATAGAACTAGTCTAAAAGAAAAACAAGCCCTATTTCCACTTCTACTGTTTTGTAATAAAATCGGAAACTGTACTCACAGTGCCAAGCTCCCAAATTTGATGTTTCAGAACATTTTTTCCTTATTTATAAACTTCCCTTTATAAAAGGGAAATGCTGTATAAATAACCATGACCAATCCTTAAGATAATTACTGTAGAATTTGCCTTCATGAAGAATATTTCTCAACTTTTAGCTTCCTAGTTGAAAGAAGCCAATTCTTGAAATCTTGAAACCTTACGCAACAATTTCCAGCCAGATCAACATTTTCCACCGTTACTCACATCCTTCCATCTGCAAAGGAGCCATTTTTCATTCCACTTGTAAGAAACACCGTAGCACCTTATAACGCAGGAAGAGCTCCCTTGGAGCTCCGGGGCGGTCACACCATAAAACCACACAACGTTCTACAGCAACTGTGTGACAGAGAAAACTGCAGACCTTGGTTTTCTTATTTCTTTTATATTTGTTACTCGTCCCTACAGCCCTCTATCAAAAAGCATTTCGATTACGACAAAATTCAGTGGAGTCTCAACAGTAAAGCGAGAGGAAAAAGGGGCAGGGGGAAAATCACAGAAGTGGATGCTCAAGGGTGCAGTCCCTCAGGGCTCCCGCCCTCGCCAGACGCTCAGATTTGACACCATCAATCAAAGCCCCACGAGAAAACTTCCACGGCTGACGCTTCCCGGGGCTGGTGCTATAGGTGCTGCTGGGGAACGCGCAGCCAGACCCCTCCTCCCCGAGGGACAACGCGAGAGCCCCGACGAAGCAGCAGCGCCGTACGCGGCACCGAGGCCGAAAGGATTTTCCTTCCTTCTTCCTTCTCAACTGAGAGCACGCCACAAGGGCGGTGGAAAGGGAAACCCACTCCTGCAATACAAGTAGGGATAATTAAGGCATCACAAGGCCCTTCTCAGATGTGGGTGACGTACCAGGGACCACCTGCTCAGCCGCGTGACACAGCCAGTGCTCCCCGAGCACACAGGAGAGGCGGGTGACCTGACATCTTACCCACTCGCAGGCTCTGGCAGGGACTGTACCCCACACACCTACAGCACACCCGTCACGGGTGAGGCAGAGAAAGTAACGGTAGGAGAGGCAGCAAGGGAATGCCATTTGCATTATTCTTTCCCATTTTAATAATAATAATATTAAATAAATAGTAATAAATATTATTATATTATATATTAAATAAATATAACATAATAAATATTATTATATTATATATTGAATTAAAAATATTATATTAAATATTATCATAATAATATGCCATTTGCATTATTAAACAGTCATAACACTGTTTAACCTTTAGATAACACTTCACCGATCTTCCACGGGCTTTACCAGCATTAACTGCTCAAATACAACCACCCTTACGTTGGGTTGCCTGTGGCTAGCTGCCACGGTAAACATGATGAAGCAGCTCTGCACTGACAGCCTCAGCTGTGCTCCAGATAGGGACTGTCACCACCAGAACGATTCGGGGTCCATCGCTTTCCTCCTGGGGCTGATCCACATTTGCTCTAAGCAAGTAGAATAGGTAACCAACTTCACCGAGGAGAACAGCAAAGACAACAGAAGACTTTCACTAAAAAAATATGATTGCATTTTTCTTCTTTCCTTGCACATCTTGTGATGCTACAATGACCACTGCCTTTAAACATGTCACTTGTCAGCACAAAAAGTACTTACTACTGGTGGCAGAGTAATTTTCCAAAGGGAAAAGGGAATGCAAACCCTAAAGTCTCTGAACTGACTTAACTAATGCATGAAATACTCAATGCTCAAAAGAAGACAAACAGTGCAAGTCTTACACACTTTCACATCCAACTGATATCATAACATTCGCTCATCTCCACGTATCCTTCTAGCAAACAGTTCCTTTTCCTTACAAATTTATCTCTAATGTTGAGACACACAGGTATGTTCACATATACATTTTAGGTATATATGGTAGCTCTCAGGAAAGAAAAAAGTCAAATGTTTTAGCAAATCAGTAAGCTACAGTACAAATTCCATGCTTCACATCACATTGAATATGTAAAGAAGATGAAGAAACTTCACTGTGAACTGAGGTTAAAAATACTTCTATCATATTACCTAGGTTTTTACATATATATACACACACACACACACATATATATACATATATATACACACACACACACATATATATACATATATATATACACACACACACACATATATATATATATACACACACATACATACACACAAAAAAACCCCACCAACCAAACAGATCCATAACTTGTTTTTCCTGTTCACAATGCTACTTCTGTTAGGCTCCTTTCTAGAAACTAAGTTATTTTAAATATTTACTACTCCTGTGTTTGAATTACAAGGATGTTGCAGAAAGATGTTTTCTGCTTAGAAAAGACGGTTTCTTCCAAATGTCACCAATATGTTTATGATTGCTATAAGTTTTTATCAGAAAGAGAGAAAATAGAAGTTTTGTAAGAGGATCTAAATATAATTTATATTTAAATGTAATTATCTAAATGTAAAAATCTAAATGTAATTTGAGACTTTATTTACAGTAATGAGAGGCAAATTTAAGCAAAGGAAAAAAAAACAGACAATACAGAAACCAGACACCCATCATTGGCATAATTGTGGAACGCCAACAGAGAATTTCTATTTAAAAGAGGATTACATATTCACTCAGCATTGCACTTACAATCTCTGGTAGAACTGAATTAAAAAATCAAGATTCATGAGTCTTTGACTACTGCTTTAATTGTAAGACTAATCTGCCTTACAAAATGGGACTGGAGAAGAACAGATGAGAAGAAAGTGAAGGAAGTTAACTCTTCTCTGCTGAAGCCTGATGACTGCGTAATTTCAGGCTGTGCGTCCAATATACGGAAAACTTCTACTTGAGTATCATTTTCTACATTTAATCTGGAGGGACTTGGACTTGTAAGACTTAAACAAATGGGGTCTTGTTTAAATGTTCACTTACTCTTGCAAAACTACTAGATTTTCTCACATAGCATGATAAAAAAAGCAACATCAAACTTATTATTGCTTATTATTTTGTCTTCACCTACATTTTGAGGTTTTATTTGTACTATATGAGCTGTTATACCCCAAGTATTAGATGCATTTCAGTGATTCAAATATACCAGTGAGAACTTGTTTCATAGCTGGGAGCTTCAAAGTTTAATAAATATTTCTAAAGCACTTTGAGTTGGTTTATGAACTATCACTGAAGTCAAATAAAATATAATCTTATTAATAAACCACCTGTCCTGGAGTTAGATGTATCAGCTCCCAGGAGAAAGAAAACCAGCACTCACTAAGTAATAATAATGGAGTAAGTATTAAATGCAAATGGGTGTTTGCAGTTTGGTCAGTACCAAACATAAAATCATTTCGCCTGTTTGTTTCCATTCCCACTTAAACCTTGAATCTCTGCTCACACAGAGATGGTGCAATACAACATTTGAGATGCTGCACAGCTTGCCCCTATTATTCTTAGATTTTAGCAGACAAGATTTATTTGCTGCAGCAGGAGAGGACAAAACATTACCCCATGACACCTTTCAAAATATTACACTGACCTGATCCAATATGACATGTCTTAAATGCCAGTGTCCTATGGAAAAGAACCTTTTGCACATTTCAGGCAAAAACATCGTTCCATTTCATGGACAGACTGTCTAGCACTGTGACACATCAGGTTTGTTTGGGACATCCCATCATTCCGACAGAAGAAACAAGTTTTAACATCACCATTGTCCCAATATTTAAAAATAAATAATAATACAGTTCTCAAACAGAACATTAACAGTATTGATGATGGATGTTATAAAGTAGAAGAGCAGTATGCAGAAAATAATTTCTTACACCGTTGTTAGCTAAGAATCCCACCACTCTTTCTAAATATAAGCTATTGCTAAATGCAGCATACAGGTAATACTTAATTAGGTAACAGACACATAAATCTGGAAAGAAAATTAAAACCCCTTTATACACTTCAGTTACTCCAAGAAGCTGAAGGGAGGAGGGAGGACACCACTGAGCTGAATCAATTCCCCCCAACCTCCCTTAACGAGAGAAATTTGTTCTTCAACTGGTTTAATCAAAATGTCCTATCATTTCCCTGAAGAATTCTCTCTTGCTGCTTCAGCAGAATTTCCATTCTCCCTTTGCCCTTCAACATGATGCTGTCTCACAAGAGACCATGGCCACTTCTATACTTTATCACCATCAAAATCCTTGGAAGGTCTCTTTCTCGGACATTTGAAGGTTTTCCTGTCTGCTAAATTAGAAAATGATTCAGCACGGTAATTCTCAAATATATTTTAAGCTCACTGAAAGCACAGACCCCAAATGAGCGGCTCCTTCTCCAGAGAGTAAGGCCCTATTGAATTAAATAAAACTTACCAGGTACGTAAAGATTTGCAAGACTGAGCCCTTAATGTTTTCAAGAAACTTCTGAGTTTTAGCACATAGATAAGTACTAACAAAATAGGCATTAAAGTCAACCTACTACGTTTTTTTTTAAAAAAAAAAAAAAAAAATCAACAACAGCGTAACCATCAACACAACATACAAAGCCAGCAAATGTTTTCCTTCTGTGTGGAACTACTACAGTAAAGGGTAAGATGAAAGAAGTTAACGTAACTTGCGAGTGGGATGCTCTTAAGATTTTCATACAACATTACTATATATTGATAAGTACCAATACCAAATTTACAACCGATTTTCTCAATTATCCACGTGAACTCTTGTACACACTCACAATACAACTAATAATTTACCTATTTCATCTTAGCAACACCTAAAGAATTCAGATTTGAGTCGGGTGTTACAGGCTATAGTAAAAAAAGTTCCCAAAGCATTAAGTAACTTGTTATTTATCTGCAAGAAAAAAAAAAAAAAATGTTCTAACAGAAGACAGACTTGAATGCTGGAGGGGCAAAGATGACAGAAGGGGACAAAAGAGAGGTTACCAGCTGAGCAGCTGGTAACCGTTTAACACCCAACACAGAGCCCTGCTTGCCTGTCCATCAGTTCAGAGCCTCCCATAAAGAGGAAAATACAACTCTAAGTGAGAGTCCACGTTCACATCTGCCCCTCTCCCCCTCCCACCCAAATTAACCCACATGGGAAACCCTACAAAGGAGCCAGAGAGTGAAAGGCAGAGACTTCAGCGAGCTCCTCCTAAGCCGGCAGTCGCTGAGCATCCTGTGGTAACAAACACGATCCTGTCACATTTCACAGGCCGGTTTGGAGAATTCTCCTGTGGCAACGTTCCCTTGTCTTTTCGGTTTCTGTGTTTCCCCTCTAACCAAGATCGCTACTGGAGCATCACCTGCGCACACCTGAGTACCACAGCAGGAATCTGGGTTTGGTTCCTGGTTCTTTCGGTTAAAAGGATGACAGAGCTCACCGTGGAACTGAAGTTTAGGAAGGAGATTAGAAATGCATATCAAAGCCTGGTTCACCTAGATTTCCCTCCAAATAAATACTGCCCTTCAGTGCAGAGAAGGGGCACCGTTCACACCATCGTGCAGACAAAACCCCAAACTATTCTCCTGGGCGGACTGGGAGTGGTTTTGCCCTGATGAGGTTCTGCCGGCAGGCTGAGGGCTGATTTCATTTCTTAGTAACATTCAACAACGGACCCGTTCCAAATGGTTTGTATCCTTAGTACTATCCCTCTTGGAGCTGCATTTTATACAGGTATCTTAGTTTTAAATTTACAAATCTATTACAACTGCAGACTGAAAAAAAGTGCCTGAAAGCAGGCAGCAAGAAAATTCAGAAAGGCAAAATGGATCTAACAGGACTTTTTTAAAACTAATTTTCTGGGCCCTGGTGGTTTTAGCAGTAGGAAAACCTACACATTTTCAATGGAATAGTATAAAAACCCAAACTTTTACACTGTATGGCAAATGATACTTTAAAATCATGTCTCAGATTTCTTTCTAATGCTGTTAAAGCTACAGCCAGCTTCTTAAGCAATGCCATGGATTAGGCAAGGCATTCCTTGCTTCACACTAACTGGGAATCAGATGTAGTAGTCAAGGATGCACATACAGGGAATACTGGCATCCTCAGGGAATCTGTATTCCACATTACAGTCCAGAGCCAGGTGGACTTCTGGCAGGCATAAAACTTTCCTCAAATTCACCAGAAAATTTCCAACAAACTTTTCTGGATGAAAATGGGGTTTCAAATTAAAGAAAAATAAATACTTCTGAAATAGCAATGATGTATACACCTCATTGTAAAGACCCAAAGTAAATATTTCAAAAGAGAAACATAGCAACTAAGAGTTGGGTACATAGCAATAAATAATAGCAACATGCTACCTTTTATTAAAGAGACCTGAATCTCACTTTCACTGTTCTTCCTGAACTTTTAATTCCCTCTGAAGAGCAATAAAGAAAAAATACTTGCATCAGCTATGGATCACAGACTTTTTTTTTTTTTTGGTCTTTTTTTTGTTTTCCAGGTGGGGAAGCACTGGAAATGCCAAAGCTCTCTAGATAAGTTCAGTTAAATAAATTGCAAGAGTTCACCTATTCCTATCAAGAACAGTCCTTTGGAAGGGATGAGTTTAAATTCTTCCTGCTCCCAAAGAACCGCACCAGGGCGATGAGAGGGCAAACAGACTGGTTCTGGTTGAAGAACAACAGTCCCACTGAAAGAAAGTTCAGTCTCTTTTCCTCGTGCTGAATCTTTTGAAAGGTGGGGATTTTTCCACCCATTAAGAGGGAATATGTTTGACTTATAAGTCGTTCCACTAACAAATCAAAAGCACTGGCTCCTTAAATGAAACCTGCTGGTCATGTATTGCAGAGATACTGTTCATGAAAAGAAATGACAATGTTTTCCCTGCTACTAGATTTCAGTCAAAAATTGCAGGGAGGAATATTGCAATGATTAGAACAGTTTTATTAGCATCTCTAAGAATATTCATTTCTCATATTACTAACATTCTAAAATACAGCAGGGTACTTGAGGCTGCAGATGTTCCTCTCTAAAATGCAAAAGGTCCATAAAACGTGTTTGTAAATAACAAGGGAGAAATGGGCCATTGACAAACGTATCAGTGCACAAGGACTGCAGCGCTGTGCAGAGCCCTAGATCTGGCAGGGTCCCCCCTTCCCTTCCAGCACCCTTTTCTCAAGCCAGCTTGGGGTTCCCAGCACCACTGGGACCTGCCATCCAGCTCCAACAGTCACGCAGACCAGGAGCCATCAGGAGCAGGCTTGTGCCACAAGCCTCCCCTGACATAAAGGCAAACCCCCTTTCGGAGGATGGGGAGGAAAGATTTGCAAAATCCTGACCCGTTGACTCCTTACACACCACCACTGGCTGCTGATCTGGTCACAGTGCCTCTTCTCTTAAAACCAAGTGAAATTAATACTGATTCTTAACATAGACTTATTTATTGTTTATTTTTTTTTTAACGCATAGGTAGTCTGGTCCTTAATTATTGTACCTTTTAGACATGGCATTTACATAATTCAGAGCGTAAACCAATTATTCCATATTCCTCACACTAAAATGTTATGCCCAGAATTTGCGTGAGATAAAGAACCCACTGTAACTCATTTTAACTGTATGAATTTCTTTGAACAGAAAGTACAGTGGAAGAAACTACAGTGTAATATAGTTTCATATCAGTATCTGACAGTTTTACATTAAAGAATATTGCAACATTTAGATGTTCAGTCTTTGCAGCTATTCAATAAAAGGTAATGGTAGGCACGCCAATTGTATCATTTTTACTGCAGAATTAATATTTACTGCTCGAGCACTAGTATCTTACACGAATATATTGTGTAAGAGTAAAAATAACAGAAATAATTGTAGCAGGATATTAGACCAGGACATAGGGTCTTTTTTTCCCCCTCCCCGTGCAGTCTATAAGATCACTGTGGCACTATAGCAGTAAAAGGCAGCTTTCACTGGTGTGCTTCCTCATTTAAATATCAGGCAAAGGATTAATGTACAGCTCACTGGATTATATACCTCATCTATAGATTCTTCACTGGAATTATAAATTTATGTATATTAAAAGTATCTTAGAAATTTTATTCCTTATTCTTTTAGTTCCTTAGTTTAGGATATTCCAACATACATAAAACTGAAAAATGGTACACTTATCTCTCTTCTGCAGCTATGTTAAGATCTGGAAGAGAAACACTCAAGAAGATGACAGTTACAACAGTGCTGCAGAGTTAAACACAAACGGTTCCTATGTTTCCCGATATCCAACTAGAAATCAAACATTAATAGGCCACTACATAACATTAAAAGCTGCACACCTGGACGGTTAACCGCAAAAACAGAATGGTGGAAAAACATAAATTGCTTATAAATTTCATAAATGTAACGTTATATGGTTATATATTATTTTTAAACATAATAAATATTTTATTCTCTTCAGTCAAAAATTAAGGCTCCCTTCTTGGACCTGGATTGTTAGTACCACGTCAATCAGCAAATATAATCTACCTTACTGAAATGGAAATGTATCTATGTTGTTATTGACAGTCGTGCGAGTAAACATGTTCTGCATTTCAAGCTTTTTTTGTCCTGACCAGGATAATCTGCCTCTGACCACCTGATGGGCTGCAGCAGGACCGACCCATGACAAATCAGGCTACGCTGCTCCTGCTGCCCACACACCTTCCTGAGTCACCTGAGAAAC
The DNA here is from genome assembly GCA_035590215.1 of Microhierax caerulescens. Classification (NCBI taxonomy): domain Eukaryota; kingdom Metazoa; phylum Chordata; class Aves; order Falconiformes; family Falconidae; genus Microhierax; species Microhierax caerulescens. The sequence continues at coordinate 115,152,114 of JAVJGJ010000014.1, read as the reverse complement.
AGAACCCCAGGCTTTATCTTACAGTTGCAAGCTCAAGCATGCACATGTTTTTCAGCGCATCAGAGAACAAAAGGACAATTTCCTCAGCATTAGCCACAGCCTAAAAACCAAAAGCGAGGGTTCCTAGTACAGCCCCCACACCCGCAGCACCCAGCTGCCCCCCACCCCAGCCACAGCCCAGGGTGGCACAGGCAGCTGCGCGGTGGCAGCCTCTCCGAGCACCACACATAGCATCCTCGTGCAACACAAGTTATGGTGAAAGGCCTTTAGCTTTTTCTTCGCCACTCCAGGAAGCATTTTCAGTTGGCTTTTTTTGGTTCATTTTTATTGATGTAATGACCCTTATATGCAAAATCTTGTTGGAGTATTCTTATTTCAGCACCTAGTGCCACTGCTCAGTAACACCCTCTCCTCCAGCTTGCTAGAAAAAAAAGGTAAAACAGTCTTACTCCGGCAGTACGTTAGCATTTAACTTTTTTCTTCCTATCCTACAGGCTGGCAATTTGGAGAAGTGGTATTACCCAGCACTAGAGCGCTGCGCTAGCTGCACAGCTGAACAAGACCTTCATATTAAAGCTGGCTAATCCCCTACCACTCTGCCTGTGGATACTGCTAGCAGAGAGCTGGTAGAGGAAACTTTTTGGAAATGCCTCTTCCATTAAATAAAAATAAAATAAAAAAAAAAAAAAGGACACTTTCCATGTTATGGTAGCACTTACAACTTCTCAGTCAGAACAGTACATACACACAACAAATCTGGAAGAAACAGAGAGAGGGAAAGACACTGTAGAGTGTTGTCCCTCCCCAGCTCTTTGAATATTTATTTCAGGAAGGGGGGATATCATGTCAAACACATTAAAGTATTAAAGAAGTAATTTACTATATCACTGAACTGTACACTTGAGAAATTTCTACTGCAGGTAGGCAGCAATTGTACTTGCTGCCAAAGTATATTTTTCTGTACGTGATTGTTGTAAAAGTGTAGAGCTTTCTCAGGCTGACTGTGCTTATCTAAATTGTCTTCACAGAAGTCAGAAGGAAGGAAGAAGTAGCCTTGAGAAGAACGGCAAGCAGTAAACTTCTAATGATAAAACTGCTGAAGGCAGCTGTTTGACCAGAGGAAAAGAAAATAAAAAAATCAAAATTATCTAATGTATTTTGTCCTTTAAAAATTATTATTACTAATATTTATAAATACTAATAACAACGACACGTGGAGAGCTTTTCACTATTTCCCTAGGTGAGACTGCTCTGCTAGCAGCTGAGACAAGATGCCACAGAGTACAACAGTTCCTCAGCTTCTCTTGACTTAATTTCTTCATTTCTAACACTGGAATCTGTACCAGGCTGGCATTTGGAGGGATAGCATCACTTTTAAGGGTTGTTTTTTCTGCTTTCTGAAGCAAGCTATAATTTAGTTCATTTACCACTAGTAATAATCGTACCTCAGCACACTCAAAAATTATATGAAAATTATGACATTTATTCGTGTAATTAATGGTGGAACAGTAGACTAACATTTGCAGAGCAAAACAGCGTTCAAATAAATGGTCCAGATTATAGCTATAAAAAAAAAGCAGCAAAGACAAGTCTAAATACATACAAATATACAAGTACTTGTACCAACTTAGTGCTCCTGAGTCACAGCCGTACCCATTACCCCGATCCCCTTGCTCTTGTCCCACCTACACTTTTGGTACTTCTGCACCTTGGTTAGATGATGCAACAGTTTCCCCCTTCATTCAGTATCATTTTTGATGCTTCATCACTAGTTCACTTTCACAAGACCAAAAATGAATTCATATTCCCTTGTAAACTCAAATATTTTCATTGCTGGCACAGCAGCCAGCAAAAATTATTTTTTTAAAAATCAAACAGACATCCATCACTTGGGTTTAAAACACGATTGCCACCTTTGACTCTTCCCTTTACTTTGCCCCTCTCATCCAGTATTCCTCAAAGCCTGATGGTAATTTTTTTCACCATCTCAAAGGGTACATTTCCATTGCAAATATAAACATCATTTGTAGTTGCAACAAAACTCATCTATCTTTAAATTAGCCAGGACTGATAACTGACCTCCAATATCCTTGATATTTTCTTTGTGTAAGTAAAACGCATACGCAGAACCTGCCCTCACACACCAAGACAATACACATCCAAAGTTTCTCACTGTCATACCGTATTGTCCTTGGAAATAACTGTTTAAGCCATGTAAAGTGCAGGTTGCAGTAAATTTCCATACTATTTTTTTTGCTATTTGCAAGTCCCAGCAAAGACATGCATACATTTATTTAAAAAAAAAAAACAACACACTAACAAAACCCACATTACTAGGCAATGCAGGAATTACATTTTTATTGTATTCAACCTTGCCAAAAGTGAGCAAATGTTATGTAACACTGATGGAAAAGCATTTTCTTTTGTCAAAAGTGCTGGGTTAGAATCCACTACAGACAACATCAGACCGCACAGAAGGGGGGAGGCATATTCCCAGAACTCAAGCAGCCTTCACCACTTTAGTTCCAGTCTCTGGCATCATTAATTACTGAGTAACCTCGTCTCAAATCTGTGACATTAATGACAAAGATCTCACAAGCTCAACAGACCATGTGCCAAACAGACACGGAAATAAATTCCCACTCATTGTGTCTCATTCAAGACATCTTTGATGTCCCTGGGCACATTTAAAAACAAAACCCCTTGTTTTTCAGCAAATGAGATTGTGTACATAAACATGTGTTGTACAAGAACTACTGACTGTAATACCCCGGGTTTTCTCCTTTTGTCTTATAAGTAGCTGCGAACAGAGGGAAATAAATCCTCTTTCTTTCCTCTAAGAGCTTTTTTTGCCTGTGTACAACAGATGTTGTTTCCACAAATTAGTTTATAATTTCTTTCATAACTCAGTCAGAACAACCCTTCAATTCATAGTCAGGGAATAGATTTAGTGCTGCATAAAATTCTTGTAATTATGTAAGAAACCCGCACTTTGCTAGGTGAAAACCTTGGCTATCAATCATTCGGTTTAGTGTATGGGCAACTTAATCTTCTGTTACACCAGCTGTGCACGGCCCAGACACACACACGGAGGATTCGTTAGATTTCCACAGTACAAGTGTAAATGATTTCTGCGATAGGTAACAGGCAGACAGCAAGCGGGCCAGCTCCAGTGTTCAACTGCAATACATGAAGTAATTAGGAACGTTACCCACAGCATCACCTCCCCTCCACAACAGTTCCCAAACTGAGCGGTATTTAAGCGTTCTCCAGACATCAAAATGCAGTTAGCAACAATAAAGCAAATAAAGTCCCTCCCTAAAAAAAAAAAACAATAATTAAAAAAAAAATTCCAGAACTTTGCTGGCTCAAAAATAAAAGATTGAATAATACAAATACTTGCATGGCTCAGGTGAGCAGGTTGGGGCCCTGGTGGACTCTGAGCTTTGAAACTCAACACAAAAACCAGCAAATGTTACACTATAAAATAAAAATTGCCAGTGTGCAGGCAATATGGCCAGTTACACAGTTCAAGATACTGTTTGTGTAGTTGTAGCACTAGGAATGAAATAATTTTACATAGCTTTTTTTGCTTTAAGAATATAATACACTTGTTAAATGAAAATCAGTTTTCATTTTTATTTTAAAAAAGGGGTTACACTGTCAGCCGCTGAAGCTGCTGACATATTACCACGTGCAGAACACACAACACATGGAAGTTTCTCCAGGAGGTCACAGAGAGGTGCCCAAGGGCAAGTGAAACGCCAGGGGTTACTGAAGGAGTTTTAAAGAAACTGATTAGCCAGCCCCGCTTCCCCGTGAACCAGGCTTACTGCATGCCGTCAGTAATCCATCTGGAAGCATTATGCAGTCTCAGAGTACACTTAATGTATCTTTCACACAAAAATGCTGCAGGGATAAAGGGATTAAAAATTGAGTGAACAGGTATTTCAGAGGAAGTAGCACAATAAAGTCAATCATAAAATATCAGGGTAATACCTCCCTTTTTTATTATTTTATTTTTAAATGGATATTTAAAAGGTGACAAAATGGTTTGTCCAAGTTCTGAAATAGCTGGATTCTCGCACACATCTAAGTGTGTGCTTTTTTTTTTTAACCCCCACCCCCACCAAATACGATTCCCCACATTCTTTCTCTTTCTTGACTGCAGTGGTCCCTTCCCTGTACCCAGTACTGGTGAGACACCCCGGGAGCGTGCTGCCCATCCGGGCTCCACAGCACAAGAGGGAGATGGGCACAGTGGAGCAAGCCCAGTACAGGGCCACAGAAATGATGCAGCATCTGGAGCATCTGTCTTGTGAGGAGAGGTTGAAAGAAATGGGACTGCTGAGCCCGGAGGAGAGCAGGATCAGGGGACCTTATCCATATGCACAAACACTGGGCAGGGAACGAAGGAGAAGCCACGCTCACCTCAGTGGTGCCCAATTGCCATGGAGAAGCAGAAACGAGCACAAATTAAAACCCAGGAAATTCCATCTAAACACAGGAAAACACATTTTTACTCTGAGGGTGGCCAAACACTGAAACAGGAGTGGTTACAGAGTCTCCATCCTTGGAGACCAGACACAGTCCAGGTGGACTCAACAATTCTATGAGGATTCTTTGCTTTGAGAATAAAGAAACAAGGAAAAATGATGATTCACTCCCACAAGTTACATACTACACTAAAAAAAAAAACAAAAAAAAAACCAAAAACAAAAAACCCACACCCAAAAAAGCCCCACATCCTTTGGCTCCTGTCCAGTCTCAAATATGATACTGAAATAACACAACGGAATAAAGCTCTTCAAACTCCCACTTGATACAACAGGTGGCAAGAAATTCAGGAAAAAGCTATGTATTTTTGGTAACATCAGACCCCACAGATGGTCCAATCCTAAACTGCATCTAGAGGTTCAATCTTTTAAGTTACTGAACCAACTGATGAGCACTGAAACAAGATCTCCAAATAGAATCCAAAGCTTCAAACCTAATTAATGGCTACCAGAGAAAAATGGACACATGAGTTAAGCTCAGTAATTTAAACAACAGAAAGCCCAAATGCTTGGTGGACATAGTCATATTTTCAGTTTTGCAACAGGTTACTGTTAGCTTGGACTAAGCTTGTAGAAGCAAGTCCTGATACACATCTTTGACCCTTCCCATGTTAGGAAATTGATGTTTGAGTATTATCAATTCTTATTCAGTGGAAGACAATGTTTCTAACAATTCTTACATAGATTGTGCATTAAAAGAATATTATTCTGTGCTCTTGGCTTTTTTTTTTTTTTTTTAAATTCCTACTGGTGAACTAGCTTTTCTCTTTTATAACTCTATCCATGACACATACAAAAAAAAATATCAGAAAAACAAGTTACATGAAACCTGCACTTCACTTTATGACCCTGAAGTCATAAAGGGTGACCTGACAGTAATTATAATGAGACTACTGCCAGTATTTTTCCCATCACAATGATTCACTAAATATTATGCTAATATTACCTCAAAGACCTCACAAAATTAAAAAGACAGAAGCCTTGCCCACTGTCATACTGCAGTTCTTCCGCACACCGGGGACGTATGATTCATTCTTTATACACCAGTTTACTTCACAGCAAAAAAATTGCCCGCTCTCTGGTGTGAGTGAAACACCAATTCCCACCAACATAGCACAGATGATGTTTCCCTGGTCTTCCAGAACACAAGAGGAGGGTGCTGTGTCTAAATAAACATGGAAGCTTGTTGAAGAATCCACCCAAGAGGTGAGCACTGTAGGCATGGAAGGCATCAGCAATGCAAAGACATCCTCGTTTCCTCACCAACCTTCAGCCATAACCTATGGTCATGACTGGGTTCTCGTTACGCTGACCTGGAAAGGCAAGACTATATCACAAATATCAGAAAGATGGAATGAAAAACAGGGAGAATGAGAAACTTTAAGTTGTGTACGGAAAGTAAAAAGTCTGTCCTGTGTACATCATTGAAAACCAGGCCGGATTTGAATGCACTAGGTGGCTTAGCATAACAGATTCCGAGAGCAATCTCAGAAGTACCAAGAGAAACTGCAATTTATCTTTACTGACAGGATAAAGAATCATCAAGGAGACATCAGAGGTGACAACCCATTCTTACAAAGTTTAACACAGTCATCCAGATATCAGTACTTAAACCTGAAATCTTGTCTTTTACATTTTAGTAGACTTATTTGTTTTGCCATTAAAAAACAAAAGCATAAAACATGAATTCATCGGGGAAATTCCCTGCTGCTGCTTCTGTTCAGGCATTTGGGGATTTTTCAGCTCCCAAACACACAGAAGGCAACATTACCCATTGCTACCTTAGACAGCCTTCCATTATTACTTTCATTAAAAAAAAAAAAAAAAAAAAGTCATTCATGAGGAGGAAGGTCAGGAATTAAAGTAAAAAAACATGAAAGCATGTTGCACATGAAAACCACACTGTGCTGATGTGTGTGCTTTGATCATACAGGTTTGCCTTCTGCATTTTGAAAGCTGAAGGAACAAGAGGATTTGAGTCAAAGTCCAGGAGCAAGAGATGACTTTGCATAGCAAAAGGCATTTTATTCCAGCCACGGAATGAGGTGCCAAGTGGCATTCATTCATGTCTTCTCAGTCCTAGGCCCTCCAGGACTTACTACTTGGAAAAAGAATCCCCCATGAAATGTGGTAAACTGAAGTCAGGTTGACCCCATTGCAGCGGTTACAGTCAGAATGAAATTTAGTTCACAATTTGTTTCCACGGTAACTTTTACAAATTTTTACTTAGTTCATCACTGTTATGATTAAACCCCATCCAACAACCAAGCACCAAGCAGCCGCTCACCCACTCCCCCCACAGCAGGATCAGGGAGAGAAGTGGAAAAAGTGAAAAAACTCCTGGGCTAAGACAAAAGACAGCTTAATAGGTAAAGCAAAAGCTGTGCTCGCAAGCAAAGTGAAACCAGGGATTCATTCCCCGCTTCCCACGGGCAGGCAGGGGCTCAGCCATCCCCAGGAGAGCAGGGATCCAGCACTCATAATGGCGACTTGGGAAGACAAACACCGTAACACCGAACATCCCCTTATTCCTTCCTTTTCCCCCAGTTTATATACCCAGCATGACATTCAGTGATATGGAACATCCCTTGGGCTAGTTGGGGGCAGCTGTTCTGGCTGTGGCCCCTCCCAATGCCCCCTGCCCCCCCAGCCCCCTCCCTGGCAGGGCCTGAGAACCTGAAAAGTCCTTGACTTGGCACAAACATCATCCACCAACAACCAAACCATCTGCCTGCCATCAACACTGTTCTCACACCAAATCCCAAACACAGCCCTGCACCAGCTACTGAGAACAAAATTAACTCTGTCCCAACCAGGACAATTACTATCTATGGATTTCCATTAAGTCCAATTATATGATTGCTTACAAAAAAAACAACTTAAGAAATAGAGCACAATATGAAAAATATGTGGGTTTTTTTGTTTTCAAAATAATTCTCATAACACCCAAAACATTCAGTATCTGACAGCAATGTACAGAATAAAGTCAACCTTTGGAATTATTGTTGACATACTAGGACACTTTCAAGAAAATATTTCCTGAAAAGTAGTGTTTTGAACTGCTAATGTTATTGTCCTTACTCTTAATGCCTTCATTACTTACCAAAAGTTAAAGATTGAAACACTTTGTACAGAATAACTACAGCTGGAATGATTACAATTTGATTCATTCAGCTTCAATGGAAGCATAAAAAAAAAAGCTGCATCAAGAACCTCCCTTTCAAAAAGGGAAACTTGGATAAAGGTAGAGAAACTGTATCAAACGGACTAGAAACTTCAGAGCACTGAGGAAACCCTGGATTTCATTAAGACAAAAAGGTCTAAGTACTGCCTGGAATAGGTGTCCCAAGCAAGTACTTCTCCACTTGTGAAATGGAAAACTAACAGAATACTTGGATATGCAGAGGTCTTAAAAAGCAACAGGGGAAAGGACTTACCAAAGAATATTGTGTCTTAAAGATGAAGAAAAGCACAAATCGAGCAAGAATTGCACATAGTCAGACTGAGTTAGACTCTGCATTAAAAATTAAGCCAAAAAATCATTCACCCATAAAAAAATGATAAGTAAACATGAGCAATGATGAAACAGGATTAATTAAAAATAATGCAGCTATACAATATAAAACTCTGTAATACATCCAACACAACAGATGATGTTGAACATGGAAGAAAGTCAAATGGGGACGGGAAGGAAAACTATAGAATCAGCCATCTGATTTTAAGTAGCCAAAAGCTTTAAAAACAATTTGAAGTAGAAAAAAACATGGGGGGTGGTCTGGGGGTGTAAAAATAGGGCAATACTTAGTGTTTCAGACAACACCTCTGCAGTCCAGACTCTAAACTTACACATTTCTTCCAAAAAAGAATACATTTCCCAAGAAAAATTCACCATTGAAATATAGGTTATGCGTTATTAGCACAAGATCCTTAAAATGAACAACTAATAAGTTAAAGGAGAAATAACGGCATGCTGCTCTGAAGATTCAAAATGCTAGAAGCCACCTAGTGAAGTTCCTGAAGTACTTGAGGTTATTTAGTATATTCCCAAATCACCTAGGCACAAGGGACAAGAGCCACAATGGAATTTCTTGAAAAACAAAATTGGGAGGAACACTCAAAGGAAGGGCTGGAATTTTAATCATGAAGGAGATGAAGACTGGAATAATAAAGAGTTAGAATTTAAAGCACTAAATCAAGCAAAGGTATTTACAAGTTACTTGGAGACTGAAAACATGCATTTCTGTCATATAATCCAAGCTGGAGAAAATTTTGTTGTTTACTTAAGAGCAAGGTTACTCCACAGCATAAACATACATCTGTGAAAATGCCATAAATGATGCATAATTTAGAAAATTTCCAGAAGAGGTAAGAAAATTATTCCCACTGTAGTATGTATTGAAGTGAACAGTTTTCACACAGGCTCTCAATTCCAGTGACCTGTGTAGAAGGAGGGTTTATTCAAGAGGGAAAAGATAAAGTAAGACCTTCCAGAACTGCAAGAATATAAACCCATTTCACAAGTCAGCACAAGAAGGATACTTATTTTCAAAATGAAGGTTGAGATATCATGTTTAGATACCAATTATAAATGAATTAAACAGCACTGGGGACAGTGAAAAGGATTTCTGGATGTAGGGTTCTGTTGACATGAGAAAAATTGGGTATAAATTTACCCCAGATATTTAAGCTGGCATATTGAATTCCTGAGCAACAAGAAGAGACCCACTTTAAGCTAGAATTTTGTCATGATTCTGTGATATAATAATAAAAAAAAAAAAATATCATGAAGCAAAACACTACCTGGGAGTTATGCTTCAACAGGTACACTAGTTCCATCCCAACAAGCAGTAACACCTATTTCAGTTCAGTTCCAGAAGTACTCACTCTGCTCAGACCTTGCTAATCAGGTATTACTTTTGTAAAACATGGGCAAGAAATAAAAACTTTTAAAATTAATAAAAACATACCACAAGCCCCTAAGAAAATCTGGAATGGGGAGAGGGAAGGTGGTGCCGGTGTCCAGAAGCTACACAGTCAGAAGCATAGAGGAAGCATGGTGTTAGTCCTTAGCAGATGACAGCAGGACCTATCCTGCTCAGAATGCTGCCTCCAGCTGTGGTCAGAACCAGCTGCCTCTGAAGCAACACGAAGCATCCACAGTAAAGCTAAACAAACCTTCCCGCAGATGAAGTCTCCTAATGCTTGGCAGTTAAGAGTTTTATTTTGAAATATCTCTGTTAAAGATGCTTTTGAAAAAGCTTTCATTCCCATATAAATGTGGATGTTTTAGTTATTGACATGGCAGTATTTTTGACTCACCTTATGTCTTTAACAGCATCAAGCAACAGTAAGGTGACGCACTTGTTTGTCGCTATTGGCACGGAGCCAATCTATATTTAAACTAAAAATACACTTTTATGGTTTTTCTGGTTTATGTATTCTAGAATGAAATCTAACCTAAATAAGTAACATCTATGATATACACTGAAGTGTGTGATATATTCCCCCTCCCCTCAGTTTTCTTATTTTCTCTCATTTTGCACTGCATTATGCTCTAGACAACAGCTTCAAGTCTATCTCCAGCCTTGGTCCAAGCAACTGTCGTCAAATATGTCTTGAACTAAGAGATCCCAAAATACCACAACAGGTACAGAAAACTGTTCTGATGTTTCAGTTGCCACCTCTGAAGTAAATGCCTTAGGAAGTCTCTGGGGGAAAAAAAAAACCACATTACTTCTGTTTGCCTCATCAGAATGACTTTTCTTGCACAAATTACAATCACATCTCATCCCAACCTCAATTTACTTTCTGTGCCAGTGTTTCAGAGCAGCAGCATTTGATCTCACGCCTTGCCACTCGATACAGAGAGCTGATTGAAACTGATGAAAGGCAGCTCCAGCCTCATATGCTGGGTAGGAACAAACAGTTGTCGCTTGACGATCAGTCTTGTAATCATATCATAGATAATATTAACTTACTGACAAACATCGCTAGCTACACTGATATGGGTTTTGTGTCAATAGTTGGATTCCAAAAAAGCATGCTATTAAAGAAACAAAACCAAACCCTCAGCCTGGAGGGATATCCCAGGATGCTATAGAGTCGTTTACAGCATTACCAAGTCTTTATTGAAAGATGACTACTGTCCTTCAGACTGCTGGGAAGGCCCAGGTGCTGTGCACCACGAGATGTGCCAGCTGATTGAACCCACGAGCTAGAGCACTCGCAAGCTGGGCAGGTATTCACGAGCATTAAGTGCAACTGATTATCAAGTGATAAAAAGATAAGTAATCCACTGGATAACATGTGAAGTGTGAGCTGCTATCATGTTTATCTGCAGAGTCAGACAAGAGTTCTTGGCATACTGTTCAGTCAATAATACACCACATCAGACTGAGCTTGTGATATATTGCATAAAAGTGGCATCTGATCACCAGGTGACAGGTAGTCAGACATCCTGGTCGCTGGAGAAGCAGGCTCTGGGCAAGTCTGCACTAAAATTAGCCAATGCAGAAACAGCCAAACCTCATAAGAAGCAGGGTCCTTCTCTCAGGAGACACATTTCAAGAGAGGAAGTGGTCACTGAGGGGACCTCACATTGCCCCTCTGTACTTCTAGCGATAACAGCAATGGTACAAATGAGCATTGCTGAAGATGCAAACCTTCATTCCGACACACAAGGGTCTGATAACGCTGGTACACCCATTAGGGCAGCCACATTTACGTAAAACCATGAGCAAGTTAAGAATAGTAAGGGCAAACCACATAGAAACAGCACGTCCTTTTAACAAGTCACAACTCGGTTCCTTTAAACAGCATGCCGCCTGCTCACTTTGCGTTGAAAAGATGCTTGGTTTGCCTCCCCTGTCACAGCAATACTATTTTATTTACCTATTACTTGTTCAAAACAGTAGTAATCTTTAACACTGCATGACAGATGCCCAAGTTAGCTTCAGTACCTGAATGAACTAACATGCTGTTATGCTTCACGTAACCAGATTATTACCCTTGCTTCTCAGTAATGAAACGTGTAATAGCATTTTGTGATTTTATTTTTAAAAAAAAAAAAAAAATCATCCTCATCATCCCTGTGCCAATATATGTCTGCTACTATTTCTGGGACAGAGTCACCAAAGCATAACAGATTGAAACATAACCATTTCTGTTAATAGCAACTTATAAATTATGTGCCATCACAGTTCTCATGCATCTCCACCTTCCTGAAAATTTCAAGAGAAAAAAAAAAAAAAAAAAATCTCGTTCTTCCCAACTGGAGAAAAAAAAAAAAACACTTCAATTTTCAGGCAAGATATTTGGTTCTTACTGTACTTCATTGAAAGTTTTGGGTTTGATTCTTCCAATCCACATTTTTTAATCTGCTTTTTTGCACCATGGGAGAAAGTTAGCGTTCACTTTGCAACTTGACCGGGTACACCGCCCGTGTGAGGAAAGGGGAGGCGGTGAGAAAGCACAGAGCAAGCGTAGGTGCAAACCAGGGCTCAGGCCTGCAGCACTAGCTACAGCTCCCATTAGGCACCAACCTAGTATTTGTGTGCAAATATTTCAATTTTCAGCAAAAAAAACCCATATTTTGTTATTTTGCCATGAGGGGAAAAAAAATGAAAAATGCCTTTGTAAAAGACTTTGAAAAACACATCTACAGTGGGCAAAATATTCATTCAGGTTTTATTTATTTTCAATACAAATGAGTTTCTTGAACAAACATTTTGACTGACATGTCAGCAGTGGCGTGCAGGTCATTTTCCTGCATGGTTGAAATCAGTTTAGAACTAGAAATGAGCACAAATACTCAATTCTCTGTAGCAGCCTTCATCTTTGATTTTAGTATGTTGTTTCATATTCAGTTATATTGCTTTTCCCCATAGCTTCTGCACACATCTTTGAAATTCCAGTCTTCCCATTCAAACAAAGAAAAAAATGCACCACAAACATTCCTCCACCAAGAACAAAGATTAAACAGTCTTATTGTTCCTTCTTTTGGCCATGATAATCTTATCATGGAAATGTAACTTTCACATACAAAAAAATAAATTTTCAAGAGGACAACACAACTTTTCTTACCATCTGAAACACAGAAGGTAAGGAGACAAGTTAAGTCAGATGAGTATCTCAAGTTGGGTACTGTGAATGTTCTCTGAGAGACTAAGTATTTCAGCCCAATACCTGTAAGCTCATGGGCTCTAAGTTTTATGAGTACCCTGAATAGAAAGTTCTATTCTTCAGTTATTTACAGAAAGCAGTATGTGAATAAGATTGTGACAATTTTAATTAATAGTTTACAGTCTGGGAAATTATTTTAATTTTATGTATTGATTATATATATTATAAGAATTAATTTTATAAATGCATTTAATTATTCCAACTTCCACCATAAGTAGTAAAACCCAAGCCACACAACATACAATTTTCTTGCAAGTTTTATTCAGCCTGCCAAATATGACGAGGTACGTAGATAACCAAACACTTCACGGAGTGAGGCAGATGGACTTATCGACAATTGTTAATTTTACCGAAATCAAAAATGAAACCCTTCATCCAATGTAGCTTTATAAGAGTTATATAAAATTCTATATTCAGACTTTTTATTTAACACTTTGAACAATATTAAAATATTA